>CM076575.1:1881671258-1882122070 GCA_034641835.2 Pinus albicaulis | reverse complement strand
GGCATGTGGCAAACCACATTATAAACCCTACAGCACAATTTTACTTCCAGATATGCGTTATTCCTGTAAGTGCTATTGCAAGGTATTTTGGCACACCATCTGGAGAGTTGGTTTTCAAGTGTTGGGGATCTACCCTTCACTTTGGAGATCCATTGGAGGGATCATTCTCTTGTTTCATATCAGATCAAATCCAGTTCTAGATTTGAATATTTCTACAGATCTGCAATATTAAAACTCAGATCTACAAGTTGTACATGGTGTAATGCTGAAAACCCTAAGGGGATTCTGAAGAAGAGCCTATATAGTGTATGGATCTGTTATAGATCTAACTTTTCAGGAACTTATTTTCTCTAGATCTAATGTGTAATCTAGAGCATGTTGCAGTCAATAAAATAACATTGCAAAGCAATTTCCAGTCTATATACATGGTTGCAACACCTATTTTTGAGGGTTTTCTCTCATTGGTGACTTTTATTTCCAGTTATGCATCTTATGGGCTATCTTATACATCTATTTTTCTGTTGTAAATACATTTGAAAGGTCTCCATATTGACCTCCTATTTTGTCTTTGATGAACTGCATTATTTTCCTGCATATTTGTATGTATTGCTGCATTTTCCCATTTGGGAATATTACAGCATCTCATGTCACCTCATCTCAAAATCCTGGTAAACATGTGAGATATGACTCAGTGGCTTAGTCTCTCTCTTTCCAATGGGAAGAGGTGAACCAACAGTTCTGCTAGCCCTGTTTATGTATGCCTGAATGAGGCTGCTCCGACACTCCTTTGTGCTCTCTAGTTGTACCATTAAGGAATCCAATCATTCCCCAATGTGGGCCATATTGGTAATTGACTTAGAACTAACCACTCTCATGCCCTCCAGTTCTTCATTCTGTAACAAAATAGCCTCTCGTACTAATGTGGCCTTCCATTTCAAAGCTAGAAGGTCGGATTGAAGCTAATGGCATGGTTGTGTGTGACCATCGTCTAATACCTCTATATCTCCTAGCACCTCCTCAAGGGATATCCCAAAGGATGGTTGCATACCCTCCTCCATATACACTCCAATACGTAAGATATGCTCACTAGTCAGCTGCATGTGATTGTCATCTGACAATTTTGTCATAGATTTGGAGGCCTTTGTACCTATCGGCTCCTAAAAGATGGTGGAGTTGTCTCCCGACACCTCATAAACCTGTGATGTGTTTCTATCATCAGATAACTCGGTCACAACCCTAGATACCCCATTAATGGATACCTCAACAATGGGTGGTGTCTCACCAATGAGTGTATGCTCAGATGTCTCCTCCCAAGTCTTTGTTTTACTCTTTGATGACCCATCAAAAGTAGGTAGAAAAAGTCTACCGACATTACGTTGCAGGTCATTGCCCTACGTGTACCCTCCTCCTCTGTTATAGCTATAGGGTCTTCGTTTATCCTTAATCTGGAAAAATTCCTGGAAAGTGAGATGATCTCTAAAATCCTGGGTATGAGATTGGTACTCTATGAAATAATCACCAATACCCTCCTTCTCCCGTACCCATTGTTACACGAATTTTTGGTCATCTAACTTCTTACTATTAGATGGACTAAAGTACCCATAGTTTATTAAATTATTTCTGGTCTAAACAGGAAACCCCATGAGGAATAATTGAATAAATCCCTTTTTATTATTATTTTCCTCTAGGGATAATTAACTACACCACAGTTTAATTAATATTACTTGTCATATTTAACGCAAAACATTAGAATTAATTAGATAAATTATTATTTATCTTATTATTCTCTACGAATAATTATTTAAATCATTATTTAATAATATTCCTTGTTGAATTTCACTAAATCATGTTTAAATAATTATTTATTTAATTATTCCTTAACCTCATCCTTGAAATAATAAATAAATCATTTATTATTTCTAAATAAAGGGATTTAACCAATTCTAAATTCCTTTCCCCTCCACCAAAAATAATAAAATATTCCAAGTAAGCTGGATCTAGATTTGGCTAATAATATTTTAACTATGCACCAATATCTTGACTAACTCAATATTTTGTTATAAATAGTAGTGTTTTTCCATTCATTCACTACCTTTTTTATCACCTTTTGACCTATACTTTTGGTCTGACTTTGATCCTCCATCATTGTCATATTTTTTCTACTTTTTCTTGTGAGCTCCCTTTGAGTTCTATTTTGTCTGGGTTTTCTACTCCATCAAGAGAGAGATATATTGGATATGAAGCACTAAGGACATACAAGAACCCATCCCATTGAGGGGGACTGGTAACATCTTTCTGTGTTCCCTTCCCAAGTGTCACAATACAAAAATTTATTTATAAATTCTTGTCTTTTCTATTGGATGTATGGAGCAAATCTTGTTTATTTTCACTGTTTAATGTCTTTAACTGCATAGATCTAGATTTTTGTAACATTTATTCTGATCACCTACTACAGATATAAGGAAATTGACAGTCACATTTGATGTTAGGGTTGTTTTTTATGCACAACTCAAGTGAGATTTTTTTGTATGCTTGCGATTAGAATTCACTCTAACACCCATTTCTAAGAAGGTGGGCATGGTGGAACATTGTGATACTTGTGGTACCACTGGTTGCTCTGCCCAATGGTGATAATTTCCTGATCCTTCTCCTTTCTGAATCCCCGCGGGATTTCCCTCCACCTGTATGTTATCATTTCTTTAATTTCTTTGGCTAGCTCTTGCACTGACTTGAGGAGGAGATTGCTAAACTCCTTCGTGTCATCTTCTTCCACCATTGGAGCTTTCCCTTTATCCTCCTCCAGTGGAACACATTCCCCTTCATGAGATGTGATATCAACCCTGCATATCTATTTCTATACCTCCTTTTTCATTCTGTAATGTATTCTCTATTTGCAGATGTCATAGATTATTTTCTCCATAGGTTGAGCCAAGTCTATGACCTCTCATACTACTATAATATTCCAAATAGGAAAATGACAGTAATACAAAGAAAATAAAAATAAAATATGTTGTGGTATCAAAACACCAGAAATAGAGCCAGAAATTTCTGAGCCATTTTATTACTATGGATATGGAATAAAAAGTAAAACAACACTAAAAAATGATAGCACTCAAGCTGACAAAGATGGCTAGAATGGCCCTCAATATCTCCCAATGAAACACTATGTAACTACTGCTCTACTAGACTCTGTCACTACGCTTCCCCTGCTGGAAATGTTATTGCTAGCTGAAAATGGATGTGTATATGAGGTTGTTATGGTTCTCAGAAAATGATAGGATTTGGACACCGACCTCTACTCACAAAACCCAGAAAAACCCAAAAAGTATTTCCGGATTGGAAGACCCTAGAAAATCACCCTCCTAGGGCATGGAAATACACTACTACTGGGTATGTAGTGGTATGAGATGAAATTAAAAATAAAATGATGTAATAACTCTCCCATAACTCAATTGTTGAAGGGATGATCCCCTCACTGGATTCCAAGTGATAATGCTATGGAATTTCACCCTCCTCTGGATCTCTCTGTTGCTGCACTACATACGTCACTGGGTGACTGCACTACTCAAGAGGGTAGCAGATGGTTTGATTCCAGAATAATGAAATATGTCCTCAAGGATATTAGGATTACTCTCCTGATCATGCACTCGAAGTCCCCCAAGTACGAGGTTGGGATTTCCGCTCGAAAACACCTGTGTGCTAAGCAACACTACAGACTCGGTTAAAGAACTCAAGCATGCTCAAGTCGTAAATGACAAGACATTAAATAAATCAAGATGCTCTATATGGATGCCCTCACCCCCTTCTTATACTTGTGGAACCCTCACATCTATGGGCCCACATCATAACTGCGCTTCTCTCTTGTTCCTTATCCTCCACATTGACTACGTTGTTCAGTTGGCCTCTTGGTCCCCTCCACTACTGGATTGTTCCACTTTTACACTGGGGAAGTGGTTTTATTCTAATAAAGGGATTTATGGGTCCTTCTACCCTCTTATTCATCTATTCAATTAAGGAAAGAAAAAAATATTATTCTAATTAGCTAAAAGCTAACTAAGAATATTACACTTTGGCCCATGGGTTTCTATGGAACACAAATCCTCTATGTTCTTCCCTATCTCCCTCCATTCTCAGCTACTCTCCTCAACTATGGAACAAAATGCACTAAAATATAACACACCTATTTTCCTCCTAGTGTCCCAATTATAACACAACCCAATAGTCAATTAGGGGTTAAATATGACCCACTCAACCGTTAATATCAGTTACAACTATAATCTTCTAGTATTATTCATCATGGTCATGTGGCTAGGAAATTATCCATGAGTAATGGGACTAATGTGACATCCTCTCAAATTATGGTGGTCAAAATAGGAAGGACAAATTCAAGGAGGAAATAACTTTTGCATAAGAACTCCATTAGAGGTATTTCTTATGTTGTTGGAATTTTTTTTATTGTAGAATCAAACCATGCGGTTTGGAATAAGTGAGGGATTTTAGGCCCCAAAAAACTTTAAGAAATTCTTGAAACTACATCTAGAAGGTTTGAACCCCAATTTGCCAAGCTAGGACATGTTGGTAAAAATGTTAATATGAGTTTATTCCTCCAATTTTTCCACTCTACAAGAATAAATATGGATGAAAAATAGTATAATGATACAATAAAAATCATGTGTCTCCATTTTGGAAGGATTTTTGTTCACAAAGTATTCCACTAAATAAGGTGAGAAATTTTTTTCTCTACCTTCTCCCATGAGTACTAGCCTCGCTTGGAAGCTAGCCTTTCAAACCGATCTACCAAATTTGAAGTTGTCCATGTATTGTAGTTTTATACTTGTTCTACAATATTGCAACCTCTATTATATGTTACTAAGCATCTGGTTCAAAAAAAGACTCTACAAATGATAAAACCTATTCCTTTTCCTAATCTATCATGGAAGGGTCTAAAGTTTCATATTATCGGCCTTCACCACTAAATAATTGTGTAAGTGTTATATCCTACTTTTATAGTATCTCAAAGGGACCATATTGTGGGGCCTTTGTTTTCTTACAAGGACATTGTAGCCTCACCTAGTTAAACCATAATCATACTCTATCTCCCATCTAAATGATTTTCTTGTTCTATGTTGATCATGTCTGGCCTTGTATTTTTCCCGTGACTTCTGCAACATCTCCTATACATGCAGATGGATTTTCCTATATCAACTTATTGTTTTACCCAGAAAGCAACCCCTTTAAGATCTTCCCTTACACCTACTTGTTTTCCATGTGAAAGAAGGTGTAAAATGTCCAAAACAAGTTTAAAAAGGGGACTTTCCAAAAAGAGTGTGGACTAAACCATTATAAAAGCGTTGCATATATACCAAAATTTTATCCCAAGCCATTAAACACTTCTTATTGTAACCCCTCAAAATATACACAAAAGTATTATTTACTACTTTTGTTTGAAACTATGTTTGTGGATGGAATGTTATATACCTCTTCAACTTTGTGTCCATATTATCCGAAATTGTAGTGTAAACTTCACTATGAAATGTTATGTCCCTATCTGAAACAATTCTCCTTTGGATTCCAAAGTGCACCCACAATAATCCAATAATTAATTTTGTTGTTTCTTTCCCATTAATGCTCTTTTACAAGTCATAAGAACACACATCTTATTGAACTTATCAAATAGCATGAACATGTAGTCATGTCCCTTCTTGGTTCTTTGTAAAACCCCAAAAAAGTGAATGTATGTAACAACCTTGGGTTAAAATTTCATGTAATAAAAGTTAATAAAGGTAAAATAAGACCACGAGAAAGGGACATTTATTCATAGCATAATGTTGCGAAAAATGTCGTAGTGGGAATCACTTGTTGTGCTTTATGGCTAAGGGGAAATTCGAAAAGAAAATGACTAAGGTTTTGGAAAGTCAAAAGAGTATTTTTGGAATTTATTTATGAAAATAATGGAAATCAAGAGAAAATAAAGGTGAAAGATCACATGTTGCATGTGATGAGGAAAATGAAGGAAAATAATGGAAAATTGAAGAATTTATAGGACTCATCAATAAAAATACCTCAGAGCATTAGTTGGTAGCCTTTTGTCAGTTTAGTTTTAGAATTAGTCTCAGAGAGGAGAAAGAACCAAGAGGAGAAATAAAGACAACAAGGAAAGGAAAGGAAAGGCGTGGAAAGGAAAGGAAAATCAAAGAAGGACAAGGAAAGAAAATAAATTCAAGGATCAAGTAGCTTCAGTGGGAATACTTGCAGGTAAGAGGTTAAATGTATGATTTCCTAGATGGTTTGGACATGCATGGTATGTGCATGTTGGTATTTGGTTCTGTTCTTGTATTTGGCATGTATTTTTCTGGGTTTTGACAGTGGACTTTAGCCCATCCTTTCCGTTTCCAGATAGCCATGGTGTGATGGTATTGTTCTCAGTTTTAAGATTTATATTTCTGGATGGTTTCAGAATCTGAGGTTAGGTTGTCTTAGGAAAATTACCAAACACCTAGGACCGGTAATGATGGGATACACGTTAAAGCTCGAGGGTGGAGATAGGAGAATTCCTCAAGGATGGTGAAGAAATTATGAGGCATCCAAGCTCAGTTTGGTTTTGTGATATCAACACTAATTTAGGTGAGATCATGGTATGGAGAGGGTGGAGGTGGTTTAACATATGGATACCCTTGGTTTTGTTTGGATTGGTTTATCCCATGAGATCCCACATTCATGCTTGGAATATGGTATGGGGGTGATTGACTGAATGAAATAATTGGTTCATCCAATCTACGGTCAGGTGGAATGTGGAATTCCCAAACATGGTTGACATTTTCCTATGTTTAATGAAATCTAAGTTTCTCTTGCTTTTGTTGAGGAAATGCATTGGTTATTATGTGGCTTTAATGGTTGTTCTCTTATTATTATTTTTCTAGTTATATGTTGGCTATAAGCATAGTTTTATGACGATTCTTAGGTATGGATCTTCTCATGTTTTCACTCATAACTAAATGAATAATGAATGCAAGACCTAGTTAGTGTTATGAGAGCTAATGTGAGAAGCAATGACCCTTCTTGTTAAACCTTAGATAAATTTTCAGTCCCTCATGTTAAGACTTGCATTCATGACTTGTAGGTTGCATATCCACCAATTGTTTGAAATAATTTCTGTCCCAGTTAGGGATGGTCAAGTCAAGTCCTGGTTTCAATTTTTGTTTACAATAATTTTTTCTATGTTGTTTACATTCTCTGGAAGTTTCACTAAATTATGGGAAGAGACCTAAGTCCCGACCCTGAAAAGGTGGCACAAAATTCAGAGTCGCTGGAATAGAACTAAGTATAAAAATACATAGTCCCATGGATGTAGGATTATGAGTGTGATTAAAAACCCATAGTCGCTTGGCAGCCTTGGCAAGGGAGTGAATAGGGCTCTAGGTTAGGGAAAAAGTGAGCTTTCCCAGGGGTTGGAAACCTGGAGGGGTTGGGTTACCCCTCTAGGTCTTGTGGCACCAAAGGGAATTCAATAAGGTCTTAAGTTGTCAGATCCATTTCCTTAATGTAATCTAGGAGGTTTAGTCTTATCATAGTGACCGTCAGCTCATGTTTACCCTGGGCAAGTTGGAGAAAGTGGGTAAATGTGGGAGGGGGAATTACAGGGTGGTATTAGAGTGTGGTTTCACTCTCCTTGGGCAATTCTTATGTTTTCAAGGTTATGGTTGTCATACAGCAAATCATGGTATATAGTTGGTATGGTCATGCATGATTTATTTATGATGATGTGTCATTATATGGATATGTTTATGATTATACATGTACATTCTAATGAGGACTTATATTGCTGATGAGATAAACCTCCCCCAAACATCACTGAGGTATGTATTTTATTTTGGTATATGTTTGGTTCATCTAACATGGTATACTTGCATGAAGAAGATAACCCAATATGATAATCAAAATGGTGGACTACAGTTCTCATGACACTTCCTACAGATCAGTTGGGAAACAAGGATAAGAGTATTCTCCTAGTATAACAGATACATTGAGAAGCTTGATGTAAGAGATCAAAAATTGCAAAGAAGACAATGAAAGTTTGGTTGAGGCCTAGGAAAGACTTGAAAGGGCTCAGGAGAAGCGGGTAGAAGTTAATGAAATGATTCTTAGCGCTTCACAGAGTTGCAGAAACATGGACAATTGAGAATCATTGAAGAGCAGGAAGAGACAAATAATGGAGCATATGGTAGCATATCTCGGTCCAGATACAGGTTGGAAAGAGGGGACATAGTCAGAGGTGGAATATCACTATATACACCTGACACTAGGACTGGTATGTATACAAATCATTCTATTTCCTTATCCAGGAGACATCATCATAGTCATCACCATCATCATCCTTACAAGAGGAGGGAGTATTTAACTGAGTATTTCAAGAAAGTGATGCCTCCTACATTTTATGGAGAGATGAAGAAGCCAGAAAATGTAGAGGCATGGTTTCTTGGAATGAAGAAATTCTTAACATTGCACAACTATTTAGAGAATATGAAAGCTAAGATAACCACCTTTAGTTTTAAATGGAAAAAAAAAACATCTGGTGTAATATCCCAAAATGGGGATGCAGCAATACATGAACACAATAATGAAAGAGCAGTGATACATCAACACATAAAATTTCAGAAGATCGAAATATCCATCATATTAATATCATAGCAGCAAATGTATACAAGCCCTTGAGGAAAGAGTCACTCAAGATAGGCAAAATTAGCCTCAAGAAACATGTACAAAATATATGGAGAACACTGCTACACAAAGAAATGCCCAAGGCTATGACAGCGCAGTTTTATTAGAGATACTGCTGCTGGGAAGTGTCAATACAAAAATATACAAATAAAGGGTCCAAAAAATGTTGGGAGTGAAGATATAGACTCCCAAACTGAATTTCAACACAATCCGGAAAGGATTTCCTAAAATATGCAAAATGGAAAAAATGTCGGAGTTGCAGTCCTAGGACTGAGTAGCAGCTACAACTCAAGAACTGGATGGATATGGCTGAAGATGATGCATAATATGAATAATAAAATCTCCTCCAATGAATCTCCCAAGTGAAAGGCTAATCCTAACACTGAAGATCTCATCCTCTAACAATCCTGCAAACCCTTACTACAATTGCACACTGAAAATAACGCAGTCAAGAAGAGGGACTGCGCTGTAGGAGAAAGGAAATATGTTGGCCAAGTGCCAAGATCTGTATTAAGCTCTAGAATCTTCCTCACTGGTGTTCCAAAGGAAAGAAAGCTTTCTCTTTTTAAAAACAAGCTTCGGAAGTGGTGTTGTCAACCCTCCACTGCAAGACTCTCTAACACAACCCAAATCTAAACAGAAACTGCGATGTAGTCGAAGGAGGTAGCTTGGCCTCAAGCCTGAATGTGGAGAAATGAAGCACAAGATCCCTCAAGAGGCCTCTCTTGAAAGGAGGAGTAATTCCTAAACAGGAATACCTTGTGCTAAGCAGCACAACAACTCTGCTAAACAACAAGAGAATGCACAAGAGTCTAACCAGACCATAAAATCAATAATTGATAACATGTCTTCATATGGATGCCTTTCTCTCCTTTTATACAAATAGAATCCCTCTCACCTTAGTTCCCACTCGTTAGGGTTTCCTCCACCAAGGAATCTTCCTCCCACTATCTTTTTGCTGTCTCAAAATATGTTCTCCACCTCCTATCCTAGCGCTGTTGACTTGGTCAAACTTGACCTTGCCCACATGCAAATTCCCCTTTTCACACATGAGGGTGTGAAATCCAGCTCTTATGACTATCTCTTTTCACACTATGTGGTATTTTATTCATATTTCTGAAATTTATGGGCCTCCTTACCCATTTACTTATCTCTTAAGTGAAATAAGAAAAAATCAATATTTCAATTAGCTGAATGCTAAATTTGGAATATTACGGTCCTCCCCTCCCAAATGTTGCTTGTCCCCAAGAAACTACAAGGATAGAACTGAAAATCTTCCTCTTCTCCCCCTATAGCATACTCATATGATAAAATCCTCCAACGATCAAGATGTTGTCTCATCAATATATCTCCAAGTTGTCCCTCCCAAGTATGCAATCTAGCTTTTGGTGTGCATCCAAAATGGCTATCATCATGTAAAAATTGCATGGAGGCAACAATGGGCTGTCTAAATGCCTTCTCGAGGCATGATGTTTGATATAAATTGGGATCTACCATCCCCATATGAATCTCCCATCCCTAAGCTATCATCCATACAAAATGAGCCACCCTCCAAAATGGTAACTCATACAAATCATCCTCCACCTTGAGCTCCTTCAATGTAGGTGGGCTGAAAATCTGATCATGGTAGAAAAAATATCCTACCCCACACTGTCCTTTCCACTTATGATAAGTGTAGAGTATCTACTGCTTTTGGGCTGCAAAAGTGTTGCCTCCAAGTGGCAAGAAGGAAACTGGATCTCCCAAGAACTTCCCTCCAATGTTGTGAATCATGCTGGCCCAAACCATCCCATATGTGATGAATAGGAAATCACCATCATATGGAATCCAAGTGAGTGGAATACTGAAGGTTTCATGTAGAGCTGAAAGGTACCAATAGTTTCCAAAGTGGCCACAATGAATTTTTCCTAACTGTCATTGGACAACATGACATCGCAGCTCATAGAAACGTTTCTCCCAATGATTTAGGAGAGTCATAGCCCAAGTGCTCCAAGAAATCTCATGGCCCACCTCATAAAGAGACAAGTGTTTTTTTGTGGTGGCCATATCAGCGCCTCCAATCTCTCAAGGCTCTGGCAGAAAGTGTATGGTGTATGGTGCAAAGTGAGCATGCTCTGCAAAAGATATAACCTCCCCAAGTCCTCCTAGGGAGTGGCCATCACCAATACTTCTTATTGCCTCAAGTAGACCATGACGTCTAGAAGTAAGAATGCTCCTTCCTTGAGAAATATCCTGCACATATATGGTTAAGGGTTGCACATATACAATATACAAATCATTATGCAAACAAATAGTACCCTTACCATATGTTTTGTCCATGCAAATGGAGTGGCTCATAGATGAGTCTCCTCTCATACTCAAAGAGAAAAGGGGTGGATATGCTAACTCTTCCCAAGAGCTATGTATCTCCTCCATCTCCACATGATCCATGCATCTCCTGAAATGTTGATATATCTCCTCCTCAAAGCCTTACGAAAAATACCCCTCCATGATGGTGTGGTATGCTCTCATAGAATAAGTGTGGCTGAAAAGGAAATCTTCATGAGTTGCTTGTAGCACCTTCTCCTTGAGCTTGGAAGTTCTAGATAAGAAGATCCTACTATGATAGTAGATGATCCCATCTATGAATAAATATCCCTCCTCATGCAACTGTTCATCCAATATCATACAAGTAAAAAGATCCTTGGAATACTCCACCAATAGCTAGGAATTCCAATATGGATCTATCCTCCATAGTGACAGTGCTGATGAACTATCGTGAAGAACATTTTTCATATGGTTGTCCTGATGCAAGTTTGAAGGCTGTTATCCTTCCCATGCTGCTTCTGCCACAGCGCAGAGTCTGAAATGAGAGTGGGTAATGATGATGTTGAGAGAATTATCCTTCTCTCCTTGAGTCTAATCAAGACTCCCAGCACTGTACCATGCTCCCCCAAGGTCTCCACTCCTCTGAAATCAATGAGTAATGCCTCCAAATTTGAAGCATCCCTCATCATCTACTGATCTAGTGGTATCCCTGGTGAAATGTCTCCATGCAATGAGACATCATCATCAAGATTAGATTGTATATATGGATGGAAAAATTTTTCCTTGCCCTCACTACGCAATCCAGTCTCCCTTTCAGGTGCATAAACCTCTTGAAATAGATAGGGGTGTGTGCTCTTCATCATATGATGTTAGTCATCCTCCCTATCTCCTCCTTTTATTTCCATAGTTGCACACCCTTTCATCAATGGCACATGTAGATCATGAGTTGTGCCTTGATCTCTACATATGAGATCCTGGGGAATTCCTTGCAATGTTGCAATGATCCCTCTAATTGGAGCAAGAGCTCCCTCTTTATCTGCATGAGGTGTTATATAAACTCTAGATATGACAACGTTGTTGCCCTCATCCTCATCAATGTGTATGGGCAACCTTCCAATGATTGGATCCTCTTTTGAAAAAGGGATCCCCAAACCCTCTTGTTCAAGAATATGAGATAGAGGTCTTACCTCTAGCAAGGTATGTTGCAAGATATCAGCCTCCTTAATGGTTTTCTGAAGTGGAGTTGAGTTTATGGTTTCCTCCATCATATGCAAGGTTTTTGTTTGCTTAGGTTTGTTTAACTTCACCACATGTGTTGCAGAAAGTTTTCCATCAAATCTTTCCACCAATGTCTTAGTGAACCTTGCATAAGAAGAAGTATTTGCATTTTTCAAAGAAAAAGACTCAAATATCCACCATGCATAGGCCTTACCTCCAAAATGCAGCACTGCAACTTTGATGGCTTCATCTTCAGAAATTTGATGTTGCTGCAAATAGGAGTCTAGCTCCTCCACCCAAGCTCTAGCTGAACATGTAGGTGAACCATAAAAATTAAATAGAAGAAATCTACCCATATCATGCTACTCGCTTCTCTTCACCTTGATCTTGCAAAACTTTGGAAAAGTAATATGATCTCTAAACTTCTGAGTTTGAGATTCATACTCTTATAGAAAATTAGTAAGTGTTTCCCTCCTAGTCATTCCTTCTTCTTCCCTCTCTCTCATGGAAAATCTGGGCATATGAATGTGCTATGCATCATAGTGTGTGGCTGCATGCTCACACTCCTCATATGAAAATATAGAGTTTGATTCAGATCCAAACTCTCTTGGAGATTCTATACACACCTCCCTTCTCATCTTCTTAAGATCTTCATGAATGCTCTGCAAAGTTTGAGATAGAAAATTTGGAAGTTTCTCCTCCTTTCTTCCTCCAAAGAATGGAGTATTCTTTCTATTCATATTTTCTTCTTCTTGTCTTCTAGATAGCATATTGGCTGAAACTCATAGGTTGAGCCAAGATTATGCTCTGATACCATTGTAATATACCAAAATGGGGGTGCAGCAATACATGAACACAATAATGAAAGAGCAATTATACATCAACACATCAAATTCCAGAAGATCCAAATAGCCATCATATTAAGATCATAGCAAAAAATTTATACAAGCCCTTGAGGAAAGAGTCACTCAAGATAGGCAAAATCAGCCTCAAGAAACATGCACATAAAATATGGAGAACACTGCTACAGAAAGAAATGCTCAAGGCTATGACAGCGCAATTTTATTAGAGATACTAGTACTGGGAAGTGGAAATACAAAAATATACAAATATAGGGCCCAAACAATGTTGGGAGTGAATATCTAGACTCCCAAACTAAATTTCAAAACAATCTGGAAAGGATTTCCTGAAATATGCAAAATGGAAAAAATGCCAGAGTTGCAGTCCTAGGACTGAGTAGCAGCTCAAACTCAAGAACTGGATGCAGATGGATAAAGATGATGCATAAGCTAAAAAATTATACCTCCTCCAATGAATCTCCCAAGTGAAAGGCTGATCCTAAAACTGAAGCTCTGACCCTCCAACAATCCTGCAAACCCTTACTGCAAGTGCACATTAAAAATAACGAAGTCAAGAAGAAGGTCTGCACTGTAGGAGAAAGGAAATATGTTGGCCAAGTTCCAAGATCTGCATTAAGCTCCATAATCTTCCTCACTATTGTCCGAAAGGAAAGAAAGCTTTCCCCTTTGAAAAACAAGCTTCGGAAGTGGTGTTGTCAACCCTCCACTGCAACACCCTGCAACACAACCCAGCTCTAAATAGAAACTTCGTTGTAGCTGAAGGAGGTAGCTTGGCCTCAAGCATGAATGTGGATAAATGAAGCACAATATCCCTCAAGAGGCCTCTCTTGAAAGGAGGAGGAGTTCTTAAATAGGAATTCCTTGTGCTAAGTAACACAACAACTCTGCTAAATAGCAAGAGAATGCATAAGAGTCTAACCATACCATAAAATCAATAATTCATAACATGTCCTCATATGGATGCTTTGCTCTCCTTTTACACAAATGGAAGCCCTCTCACCTTGGCTCCCACTCATTATGGTTTCCTCCACCAAGGAATCTTCCTCCCACTATCTCTACGTTGTCTCAAAATATGTTCTCCACCTCCTATCCCAGCACTGTTGATTGGTCAAACTTGACCTTGCCCACATGCAAATGCCCCTTTTCACACATGAGGGTGTTAAATCCAACTCTTATGACTATCCCTTTTCACATTATGAGGGATTTTATTCATATTTTTGAAATGTATGGGCCTACTTACGCATTTACTTATCTCAGTGAAATAAGTGAAAATCAATATTCCAATTAGATGCATGATAAATTTGGAATATTACATCTGATGGTAAGATGTGAAGAATGTAAAGGGAATTCATGCAGAAGACTTGATTTGGGATGATTTTGAGAGGGTATTAAAGAATAAGTACTTATCAGAGAGGTACTACGATGACATAGCTAAGGATTTTTATGAGTTACAAATGTTTCTATGATAGATGAGGGGTACGCTAGAAGATTCTTGGAGATGTTGAGGTGTGTGCCATATCTCAAGGATGAGAATGCTAAGATTAAAAGATTCATTAGTGGATTTACAATAGCATATAGAGAAAAAATTGAGTTTTATGAGCCTATATCGTTATAGGAATCCATTCGGAAATTGAAGAATTGTTATGAGCATTCAAAGCACAAAGCTGGCCCTAAACTTGATTTCAAGGGAAATGATAAAGTAAAAGGGAAATTTCCACCAAAGTGGGGAAGACCTCAAGATGCAGGTGAGAAAGAAAATGTTACTCCTTACAATAGGTTCAATGCAGCTGGAAAAAAACATGTGTAATAGCCTGGAGAGTAGCAGACTACAGGTGATAGTAGAGCATTGTTGCAGTGTTGGATATGGAAAAGATCATCGTAACAAGGATTTTCCATTATACTAGGGAGGTAGGCCTTAGATCTATAGTGCTAAGGAGGGACACAAATTTGGGATGTTGGTCATAATATTCCTCAGATTTATGCAGATATGGATAGTAGGTAGGCAGATCATCAAGCATCTATCATTGAGATGGACTATAAGCCTTATGATCAATTTATTTCTATTTTGATTGATCCTGCATCTAATTAAAGTTATGTTAATGTTGACATGGTGGATAAGTGTGGCTTGAGATAATACGTGCATGCAGAGTCTTGGTTGGTGCAGTTGGATACAGGTACGAAGAAGAGAGTTCATCATTGGGTAAGAGCTTGTGAATTTGAGTTGAATAGTTTCCCTATAGTAGCACATATGAATGTACTACCATTGCGCTTGTATAATATGATTTTAGGCATGTACTAGTTGTATCTTCACATTACCAAAGTAGATTGATATGACAAGGCTATGAGTGCCTATATGATAATGAAGAAAAGAGAATCTTACAGGGAAAGAAGAAGCCTACATAAGTGTGGATGGCCGTAACCATGTAGGATAAGCACAGTTTCAGGAAAGGGCGTGTGATATTTGTAGTTCATATTTCTAGTGACAAGGGTAAGTACGTTGAGGATGAAAAAATATTCAATCGGTACCCTTTATTGCAGTAGTTTCAGGATGTGTTTCTAGCAGAGATTCCAGAATTTCCTCCTCATAAGGAAGAAAAAATTTCTATTGAGTTGGTACAAGGGGCAACACCAGCATCAAAGGCACCTTATAGGATGACCACACTGGAGTTGGTAGAGATGAAGATGAAATTGAAGGAAATGTTGAAATTCAACAAGAAAATGCACACACATTGGTGTGGGATCCCAGGTTACACATGAGTGAGGGATTATAGTGACACATTAGTGAGAAAGTGTGCAACCAATATTTAAATAAACTGGACAATAAATTGTAATCTTATCTCATAACAACTTGTAATAGTTAACTAAGTGTGATATACTTAGTTAGCTCAATAATTTCAAGTTGAGGGTCAAAGGATAGGCATGTAGAGTGATTCTATTATTAAGAGGGTTGAGTTGTAGTTGTAGCACTAGTGTGGTGTGAGTGTGATTAGTTAACTCACATTAATTGAGTTAAAATCAGTTTAACTAGTTGTAATTGTTTGATGAGATAGTGGAATATCAAGTGAATTAAAATAGATTTAATTCACCAGTAATGATGTACCAAGTACCTGATGATTCAATATTAATAGCTACATGCATGTCAATTCTGATGGAAACCCAGTCGAGACAAAGGTTCAAGGCAGGTAAACTATCAGTTGTATTTTTAGTAAACTGCCCAGGTGAAGTTATAAAGCCACACGAAGCCCATGATGGATTTCACAATCAAGGAAGGATGAATTTCCTATTTAATAGGGGTTTATTTCTCTAGGGATTGCATGAGCAAGGTTGGCTGAGGTAGGCAGGAAATTGGCTATGTGTTTGTCCAATTTTTCCTAGATCAGAGTGAAGCAATTGGTAGAGTATATGCGGTTGTGGTGAGCACAAATGCATTGTATTGTTTCATGGTTCCTTGGTTGATTATACAATAAAGATGGAGGGGTTTTGAGCAGTTGTTTTCCCGAAGAAAATATTGTGTTGTGCGATTGATTTTATTCTTAATCTTACTTGCATGTGATTCAGTGAACGTGTTTTATATTCTGCAAATATTTTAGAAGGATTCCATATCTTGTTTTAGTACATTGCATGATCGGATTGAATCTATTGGTGTAATTTCTACATGGTATCAGAGCGCCAGGAATTACAATAGTGGAGAAGAAATTGAGTTTGTGTTGAAGATTATTTAAATTTGTAGATACTTTCTTTGGAGATAGAAGCGGATCAAGATTTATTTCAATTTTTTGAGACCTAAATATGCACTTGAGGGAAGATCCAATTATATTTCATGGAAGGACAGGATGGAGGCAGTGTTGGCCCTTAATTTTGGTCAAATTTTCTTATTAAAAATCCATATAATTCCCATAATTTTCCACATTATATCCTCCAAATATGCCTTATTTTGACTTTATTATGCATATTCAGGTAAATAAATTATGTTTTTCAATTTTTAGATATTTTTGTAAAAAATTAGGTTTAACGAGTATTTTTGAACAGAATTGAAAATTCCCGTAATTGCTTCATGAAAGTCATATATGCAGGAAAAAAGGGCATGAGTTGAGCATGGATTCAGAAAGCTTGGGAACCACAAATGGAAAATAATCTATTGGTTCAGTCAAATTGAGCTAAAACAGGCCCGGTCAACGCTGGTCAAACATGACCTTTTTTTCAAGAATCCCTAGAAAATAGGGCAGAAATAGTAGTTTTTTGGATTTTTCCAGATTTTGTGTAACTAAATGGATGAGTTTGACCTAGATGGATGGGATTTGGATAATATAAGGCTGTTAGAGACATTGTAGCATATTTTTTTTATCATTTATATATTTATACCAAGCTTATGTACCATTGAAACATGGAGAATTTGTATAATTTCATATTGAGACTTCGAAATTTTGTGAGTTAATTTGAGGAACTAGTTCCACCTTATTTCTGATGTTAAATGTTGTGGATGATTGACTAATTTTTTAGTAGCTGATAAGTTCTTTAAGTGTGCAAGGCAAGGGAGGAGGGTCCCCACACGAAGCTAAGTACACTTCTTGGTTAATTAGCTTAATTTTCATGAATTAGTTTTGCTTCAGATTTGTTCAGTTAATTAGATGAATGAAGATTTATTATGTTTGTTGATAAATCTTGGTTTAATTATAATATGCATATGAAGGGACAAACAAGTGTTTAAGTTAAACTCTCCTTCTATCTGATCTAAGAACAATAACTAAAATTCATCTTCTTTTCCTTGTTGAGTTATTTACTTATGTTTGCTAATGAAGATTTGTTTAGTTCTAATATGTATATGAAGGGAAAAACAAGTGTTTAAGTTAAAATATTGTTTTATATAATACAAGAGCAATAACTAAAATTCATTTTCTTTTCCTTATTTGAAGCTATTTTATGAATTTCTAGTTTTAAATACAAAGGTTACAATGATGAATGGAATTGTGAATAAGGACAACATGGACCTCCTCAATTAGGAGCCTCTTCTATTACTCTTTATGCATCATAATCTATTGTACATAAATTAATTGGTCTCTATTCATGAAAGTAATATTGTGGGGAAGGTCAAACTGGATCTCCTAAGTTAGAGCCTCTTCCCGCATTTATTGGATATTCAATCAGAAATTACCTAGTTAGATTTTATATTTGTAAGATGAATTTCCTTTATTTTAAAAAATTTGTCTTCTAAAATATTGACTACATCTGAGATCCATATATTTTGGACATGCTTCCAATTTTCCAATCCCGGATCGATAATTTAATACTTGGGTTAGTTTACCCAGTAAATTGACCCAACATTTTTGACGTCGTTGCCGGGGAAGCATACATCAACATAGTAAATTAAGAGGATATATATATATATATATATATATATAAGAAAGAAAAACAAAACAAAGCAAAAATATAGTTTTTCTTTCAATTATGTTTCTTTATGCCTAGAGAAAGAGATCAGAAATGTAGATTTACTAAACAAAACCCCCCAAAAATTCAACCATCCATAGGAGCAGGACCATCAGGACTAACAACACTAGTTTCTGGGAGATCAACTCTAGATGAATTTGTAGAAGAACAAAGATCATGACAAATATTGTCTCTTATTGAAAGACAAACCTTGTTAGCCTAGGACTTGAAAATAAAGGAAACACCAAAAGAAACCCTTTTCATAGAAAGAAAAAAGGAAACAAAGAAAATAGTTGTTAAACAATTAGAGCAACCAGTTCTTGAAAAAATCAAAATGGTTGAGGAAACACCAAATCAGCCTCATATTTAAACATTACAAACAACTGAAAAGGAAATTACTAAGGAAGAAGAATGATCTAATATACAAGTTATGACTCCAAAACAAAGACTTCAGTATGAGAGACAATAGAAGGAATGGAAGAGGAAAAGAGAGGAAGATAATACAATAGAAGAAGAGATAAAACGAGAGGAATATACAAAAAGAGAGTATCATAACAAAAGACAACATGATATAGAATAAGAAAATGATCAGGAAGCTACATTTAGCTTCCCAATATTAGACACACGAGAAATAATAGGAGAGGAAGTGAAAATGAAAAAAATTCCACCTTCTATTTTGCGCAATTTTTATGGAATGTCAACAGAAGATCCTGACTCATTTATGTTTGAATTTGATATCTTATGTAGAACTTATCGATACACAGATGACACACATAAACTTCATCTCTTTCCTGCTACTTTGAAATAAACAACACTAAAATGGTTTATGGGTTTAGGAGAACATATCATTGCTTCTTGGGATGACATGAAGAAATTTTTTCTCAAAAATTATCAAGCCTATTATAGGGATAGAGACTCAAAAGAAGATATTTTCGTAATGAAAAAACAAGAAGATGAAATTTTGGAAGAGTACTTAGAAATATTTCTCTACAATCTACAAAAATACAAACAATATTATCTGAATCATGATACCATCCGCACAATTTTTTTTAAAGGTATCAGAGATGAATACTTAGATATTTTCAATGTGATGGGTAAAGGAGATATCTCAAACTTTCCATTTGATGAGATTGTTGAACTATGTCAAAATTATTCTAGGGGAAGAGAAAAAAGTGGAAAAAGAGATGTTACATCAAGAGCTTCCAAATTTGCAATAGGAGGAGTTACAAGAGCAGAAATAGGAAGTTTGCTAGAAAAATTTAAAACTTACTTTTGATCACTTTAGGAACACAAGTTGATATTTTGAAAGAAAAGAAGAGGAAAGAAGAACAAGATCAAATCTTATCAATATTTTGTCCAAAGTGTAGGAAGAAACATCCACTTAGAGAATGTCCTTTGGATAGTATGGAGATGTGTGGAATTTGTACAGAGAATCATGCAACTAAAAATTGTCCAAAGCATAAATAATTGCAAATGGAAGAGGTACACGAGACATATTATCTTTACTATATGGCACCAAGGATACCTTGGAAACCAAGGATTCCTCAACAATTCCCTCAAAAAAACCCCCAAAATTATTAGTATCCTCCTCAGAATTCATGGAATAGTCTAATGCCATGGTAGGCTTGGCCTCCACAACAATACCAAAAACAACATGCACAAGGTTGGAGAGGATATAGTTATGGAGAATAGCCACCTCAACAAATGTATCCTAAAAAATACCAACAACCATATCAACAACCATACCAACAACCATTCCAATACCAACAATTCCAGCAACATCCTCAACCAATTCCATTTCCGCAACAAAATCATGCACCATTACTAACTCAACCTCAGCAGCTGCCTTTTAACCAAACCCCACCTAGACCAACTCAATTACCAGCTCAGCTAGTAGCAAATCCGAGTAACAAAGTGGATAAACCAGCATACAATGTGGAAGAAGCAACATATTTTCCTACATACTCTATTCTTCCCGTACAAGATGTCCACTTAAGGTATGGAAAAGTATTACACAAATATTCTCCACCAATCAGAGAAGAAAAAATTGAACAAGGAGAACAAACTGGAAAATCTCATCTAGGAAATCAAATTCAGAAAGGAAAATCTATTATGACTCAAACACCACCTTATCTAGAGAGGTTAGTAGAGCGGAAAATTCCAATGTCTCTTCCTGAATTTGATATTTTGGATGAATTGAAGAATACTTGTGTCAAAATTACGTTGTTGAAAGCTATAAAAGATATTCCAATTTATGTAAAAATAATAAAGGATCTATGTATTAAGAAAATTGGCGGAAAGAAAAGAGATCCACCCACAATCTAGGTCATTGGAAAACTAGCTAATCTCATGTCTACAAAAACAACAATTGAAAAATATATTGACCCTGGGATCCCAATGGTTACCATTTCAATCAATAAATTTTCAATTCCAAATAATTTAATAGATTTGGGAGAATCTATAAATGTTATGACCACAAAAACTATGAAATACTTGAAATTTACCAATATTCAACCAACTACTGCAATTTTGGAGCTTGCAGATAGATCTAAATTTGTACCAGAAGGAATATTAGAAGATATCATTGTTTCTTTGGATTCATGGGAATATCCTGTAGACTTTCTAATATTGCAACCAAAAACAAATTTAGGAGGCCATCCTTTATTTCTAGGTATACCATGGTTAGCCACAACATATACCTTCATTGGATGCAGATCAGGAAGTATGATCATAGAACACGGGGATGAAAGGAAACATGTTACACTCTATCCTCCGACACAATATCTTTATTTATTATCATGGCTTGATGAACAACAAAAACAAGAAACTCAATCTATTCTTAGTATTAATCAAGTCTTTAATTTTAGAGAAGAGGAAGGCAATGAGGATCTATTAGACCTTTTCATCTCAGAACTTGATATTTCGGAGCAACTTAGAATAACACAATATGAAGCTGCAAGTCATATTTTAAATCAATGTTTCTAGGAAAATCGTACTATTCAATCATTGTAAAATTCATTTGAAAGTATTTATCATGTTAACTCAATTACCAATTTACAAAGTAAAATCATTGAAATCAATCCTGGAAGGAGTTTGAATATTGGTAATAATTTACAATCATCATAGGAACAACAAGTAATAGCATTATTATAGAAATATTCAAAATATTTTCCTGGGATTATACAAAAATGTAGGGAATTCATCCAAAGCCATGTATTCACCACATCTATATTGATGATCATATATAACCAGTGAGACAACTGCAAAGAAGAAGGAATCCTATGATGAAAGAAATAGTGAAAGAGGAACTGGATAAAATGTTACAAGTTGGATTCATCTATCTCATTTATGATATTTAATGGGTTTCTCCCTTAGTTGTGGTGCCAAATAAAAATGGAAAGTGGAGAATACGTGTAGACTATAGGAAATTGAATAAAGCCACATTAAAAGATCATTTCCCATTACAATTAATTGACCAAGTACTAGAGTCATTAGCTGGAAAGAAATTCTTTTATTTTCTTGATGGATTTAGGGGATATAATCAGATTAAGGTAACATTAGAAGACCAGTATAAAACCACATTTATTTTTCCATGGGGAACATATGCATATAATGTTTTTCCCTTTGGGTTATGTAATGCACCTGCTACTTTTCAAAGAGCATTCATTGGAATCTTTGCTGATATAATTCATGAATGTGTAGAGGTCTACATGAATGATTTCACTATATATGGAGGAACATTTGATATTTTTTTGAATAATCTTGAAAAAGTTTAAAAAAGATTCATAGAGACAAACCTATCCCTCAGTAATTAAAAAATATTTATGATGTTAATTGAAGGGATAGTGTTGGGACACCATATTTCTTCTTCAGGAATCAAGGTGGACCCAAAAAAAATACAAGTCATTATGAACTTGATGCCACCAACAAAACAAAAAGAAGTAATAAATTGTTGGCAATATGATGCAGAGTGTTGTCCTTGATGGCAACCCAATGAATGAAGATGAAGACATGAGACAGTTGACATGTGTTGTCCTTGATGGCAAACCACCTGATGAAGTTTGTCTTGACCTGATGGACTTGGTAAATGATGTAAATCTGATATGAAATGATGTTTGTTAGCAATATGATGCTGAGTGTTGTCCTTGAATGGAAACCCACTTGATGAAGATGATGACAACTTATTTGATGAAGTTGTGCTTGATAGAATATGTCTTGATGAACTAAATTTGATGTATCTACAGTGAGTACAGAAGGAAATGAAGAAAGGATTTCAGCATGTGCTAAATCTATGGTGAAAAGAGTATGTCTCAAGGCATACGCGGATCTGTCTAGGAGAAGTCGCGTATGCACGCGGGAAACAACGTTCCAAGTCACGTATGGGCAAAAGCGCTCATAAAGTGCAAAACCAGGGATAACCACCATGGTATTGACCCATTGTATTGGGTAATGATTCGTCTAAATGACCCCGTCTAGGAATACCATCGGAAGTAATGTGGTTTTGGCTCATGGTATTGAAAAAGGGTAAACCTATATAAGGAGAAGAAATTCATTGTGCAAATTATGAGTGTGGGTGCAAGATGTCTGAGCTTGAATGAATACTTCTCTCTGAAGGATATCTGAATGGAAAGGGTTACAGTTGAATGATAGATCTGAATGTATGATGCACCAATGATGAAGAAGGGATCTAGATCTGAAATGTACTTATATTTTCTAGATCTGTTTATGAAATGATTAGATCTGTGATGAGGCGAACATCTGTCTGAGGTAAAGGGTAAAATCTGAGGTGATGATTCAATTAAGAATCACGACATAAAAGTAAAGAGAATCATATATCACGCTTGTTCGGCTTAAGAGGAAGCGTTATGATATATACGCTGACTTCGCAGCCAAGAGAAGCGGTGCTACAATAAAATTAGCTCCGAATATGGCATTAAGTATACTGCTTCGTTTGTGTGAACTAGCGCTGCATATACGCCGGATGTCAGAGAAAGGAAGCGTGTATGCAAACATCAGGGTTTGCTGAAGTCTGTGGTAAGAAATGTCTGATTTTTTCTACTGGTTTACTGATATCTATCAGTGAGTTATATGTATCTGTTTCATGGTTGACTGTGCTTAAAAATATGGAGTGGGTCCAGTCTGAAAATATGATGAAACGTGGCCTGCAAGTTGTGTCCTAAAGGATGCTTTGGATCCAGTGTGAAAATTGATGAAACGTGGTCCATAGAGGTGCTTGAGGGTTGTAGCCTTCAGTCAGGGGGTCGTAGCTCCCTTCCAGGTGAGGCTGGTAAATGAGATCAGGGGGTCGTAGCTCCCTTCCAGGAGAGGCTGGTAAACGAGTCAGGGGGTTGGAGCTCCCTTCCGTGAAGAGGTCGTAAATGACAGAGGGTGGGTGGGTCATGTTGTTTAGAGTCTCACCAAAGACATATGTTGTAAGATGTTTTCTCTATAATAAAATATTGAAGGCTGAGCAACTGCAGCGGTGGTTTTCTCCCGACTTGGGTTTCCACCTAAAAATCCCGGTGTTCATGTGTGATGCTTTGTGTGATGGTTTATTCTGTTGTTACTACACATGTTTACTGTTAACTTAACATCAGATGAATGAATATTGCAAAGAACTAAGTTAATAAATATCTGCATATTTAGATCTCTGCTAATACGCGAGTTGTATGAAGGATATCCACACGAGTTTACTAAAGGAAAGTAGCGTATGGGTTTTAAGGAATGAAAAAGTGAAAATTTTTGAGTATGCAGTAAATACTGATTCACCCCCCCCTCTCAGTATTTTTCCCAACAATTGGTATCAGAGCAGGTTCTTCTGCAGAAGCTTGATCGCTTGAAGAAGATCCGTCGCAATGGGAAGTCAAGAAGGAGTAATGTCTATAAAGCCACCTCTATTCAATGGAAGCAATCTGATATTCTGGAAGGTACGTACAAAAGCATATCTGCAAAGTCTTGGTGCAGATGTATGGGCAATCGTGGAAGAAGGTTATCAATACCCGGCAAGTATTCCTACTGATGCAGTAGAAAGGAAGAAGTATGAAACCAATGCCAAAGCAGTAAATGTCTTGCTAGGAAGCATGTCTGAATCAGAATTTGCTAAAGTGATGCAGCTACATTCAGAAAAAGAAATATGGGACAAAATCATTCTAAGCTATGAAGGAGACACAAAGGTAAAAAATGCAAAACTCCAAACTCTTAGAATTGAATATGAAAATTTGAAGATGCATAGTGATGAGAGTATTGCCCATTTCTTCTTACATCTGGATGATATTGTAAATCGAATGAGAAATTTGGGTGAAACCATAACTGATACTACTTTGGTGGAAAAAGTCTTAAGATCCTTGACTTCAAAATTTGACTCTAAAGTTTTAGCTATTGAAGAAAGGCAAGATCTGCAAACTCTTACTGTTGTTCAATTACATGGTATTCTGACTGCTTTTGAAATGAGACAAGGAGGTCCGTCTCAAATCAAAGAAGCTTCTTTTAAGGTATCTGCAAGAGGAAAAGAAAAGGAAGTTGTCAAATAATCCAGCTATATATCTGAAGAAGAAGAAGCGAATTTTGTGAGAAAGCTCCAACTAGGTACTGGAAGATTCAAAGGTAAGCTTCCCTTCAAATGTTTTGAGTGTGGAAAAGTTGGTCATTATGCTGCAAAATGTCCTTATAAAGAAACATCTGCTAAAGGAAAAGAAGTAGCAAGAAGGAATAAGAACCGATCTAGCTCTAAGAAAAGTTACTATACTAATAAAGATAGTGATGGGTCATCTGATAGTGAGGAAGAATGTGAAGAAGATCTTAGACTTCTCATGGCATTTGAACAAAGAGAAGAAAAGGATACTTTTGTGGATGCTTTAGAGGACAATGATTTTCTTGAAGAAAACAATCAACTCAAAGTAAGCCTAGAAGAAAAGAACATAATCATAGATACTCTTGAAAATCAACTTGAAGCAAAGGAAAAATGCATTGAGGAATTGGAGTGTGAAGTAGTAAGTCTAAGGAAAGATAATGAGAAAGGAAAAACTCTCAATCTTAGATTTGCTAAAGGTTCAGAAACCTTAGATGAAATTATCAATGCTCAACGTTCTCCTCTCATAAAAACAGGTCTTGGATATATTGGAGAATCCTCTTAGGCTTCAGCACCAAACTATCTAAAGGCAGCAACTACTGGTTTACAATATTCTGCCTCTCAACAAGGAAGCAAGGATTCTTTACAGGTAAAGCAGGATCATCGCACTTCAAGGAATACTGACAGGAATAACTTTCAAAGGAGCTCCAACCAGCAGGTAAATCCAAATAGAAGATTTCGTGATTACAAAAATGTCTATTTCAATGGACAATGTTTTACATGCCACAATTTTGGCCACAAAGCTGCTCAATGTGTTGCTTACAAAACCATCATGACAAGAGAAGCAAGAAAGAAAAGGTTGGATACTGAACCAAAGAAGAATACCTATAACAAATTTTCTCCTCTTCAAAATGAAGTTGAATGTGCTTATTGCAATAACTTTGGCCATGAAGAATCTGAATGCAGGAGCAAAGTCCAGCCAAAACAACACTTTCCCTCAAGCTCTAAAGTGTGGAAAAAGAAAGAACCTCCGGTTGAAAATTGTGGGATAGCGTTATTTGCAGAAGGTGAAGAAAATCAATAGTACATTGATAGTGGGTGCTCAAGACACATGACAGGTGACAAAAGAAAACTCCTTACATATAATGCTCTAGAAAAGGAAAAGAAAGTAACATTTGGAAATGATTCTCCTGCTGTAATTAAAGGAAAAGGGTCTGTGTTTCTAAAAGAAAAGGTGAAGGATAATGATGTCATGTATGTGGATGGATTAAGGCATAATCTGTTGAGTGTAAGTCAAATGTGTGATCAAGGAACTGAAGTTGTCTTTAGTTCAAAAGAATGTGTGGTTCGTGATCTTGATATAGGTAAAATTATTATAAAAGGGAAAAGAAACCCAAGCAACCTGTATATACTAAACTGCAAAGATCAATGTTACTTGAGAAAGTCTTCAGAAAATTGGCTATGGCATAGAAGGCTGGGGCATCTGAGCTTCTCTCAAATCAACAAAGCAAGCAGACTTCAAGCTGTTCATGATCTTTCCAATATTAATCTACCAGAAAGTATCATATGCAAATCTTGTCAATTCGGTAAGCAGACCAGAGTACGATTTAATGCCAAAGAAGGATCTTCAAGTAAGCCTCTTGAACTCATTCATACTGAAATATGTGGACCTATGAGGAAAAAGTCACTACGTGGGGAAGAATACTATATCTTATTTATTGATGACTACTCTAGAATGTGTTGGATCGGGTTCATTAAACACAAAGATGAAGCATTTGAAAAATTTCAGATCTTCAAAGCATTGGTAGAAAATGAATTAGATCTAAAAATCAAGTGTCTTAGATCTCATCGAGGAGGAGAATATACATCAAATGAATTCTTTGAATTTTATGAACAACATGGCATAAAAAGACAGTTCTCTGTAGCAGGCACTCCACAACAAAATGGCGTAGCAGAAAGAATGAATAGAACAATTCAACAAATGGCTAGAGCTATGCTTGATGATTCTGGAACTCCTGACATGTTCTGGGGTGAAGCAGCACATACAACAGCTAACATTCTCAACAAGGCTCATGTTCGGGTAAATAGTGAAAAAACTCCATATGAACTCTGGTATGGTAGTTCTCCCTCTGTGAAGCATTTTAGAGTTTTTGGAAGTAAATGCTTTATCAAAAATAATGATGAAAAGCTTGGCAAGTTTGAACCTAGATCAGATGAAGGGATATTTCTTGGTTACTCATATTCAAGCAAAGCATACACATGTTACAATAAAAGGCTTCAAAAGATTGTTGAATGTATTGATGTTGTTATTGATGAGTCTCCTGCAGCTCCTAAAGAAGAAAAACAAACAACAAAAGAAGATGATGGTGACTTATGGCCTTCTACATCAAATAGAAATGATATAAATAGTGGATCCAATGAAGAACCTGAAAACGATCTATCTGAAAAAGCTCCATCCAGATATGTTCAAAAGAATCATCCTGAATCTCAAATTTTGGGAGACAAGGAATCAGGTGTACGAATGAGGATAACTCTGGTGGGATCTTCTAGTCATCTGGCACTTCTATCCACAATTGAACCACACAATGTCAATCAAGCTAGCAAATATGAATTTTGGAAGCAAGCCATGGATGAAGAGCTCGATCAAATTGAAAAGAATGACACTTGGGAATTGGTACCAAGACCACATGATAAAAATGTCATTGGAACTAAATGGATTTTCAAGAACAAGTTAAATGAGAATAGGGATGTTGTAAGAAACAAAGCTAGACTGGTTTGCAAAGGGTATACTCAACAAGAAGGTATAGACTTTGAAGAAACTTTTGCTCCTGTAGCTAGACTTGAAGCCACAAGAATGTTTCTTGCTTTCTCAAGCTATCAACGAATCAAAGTTTATCAAATGGATGTTAAGTCTGCTTTTCTTAATGGTGATCTAGAAGAAGAAGTATATATCGAACAACCGGAAGGATTCATTTTGGGAAATGATGCAAATCTTGTTTGTAGACTTAAAAAGGCTCTATATGGTCTCAAACAAGCTCCAAGGGCTTGGTATTATCGTCTTGACAAATATCTTCATCAACAAGGTTTTTCAAAGGGGTCTGCTGATAGCAAATTATACACAAAAGTTGAAAATGATAAACTATTGATTGTGGTTTTATATGTTGATGATATCATTTTTGGGAGTAATGAAGAATCTTTGAGTCAAAAATTTGCTTCTGTCATGCAGCAAGAATTTGAAATGTCCTTACTTGGAGAACTAACATTCTTTCTTGGCTTACAAGTGCATCAAAGTGCAGATGGTATATTCCTATCACAAGAAAAATATCTTAAACAAATTCTGAAGAAGTATGGCATGGAAGAATGCAAACCTGTAAGTACACCAATGATAATCGGATGCAATCTCAGTTCTCATGATGATTCTCCCACGGTGAATCAACCAGAATACAGATCAATGATAGGAAGTCTACTTTATCTCACTGGGACTAGACCAGACATTATGCATGCAATTGGGATTGTTGGACGATTCCAAGCTAATCCAAAAGAGTCTCACCTTCAGGCTGTTAAAAGAATATTCAAATATCTACAAGGAACTCAAGACTTTGGTCTATGGTATCCAAAGAATGCTGATCTTACTCTTCATGCTTACACTGATGCAGATTGGGCTGGAAGTGTTGATGATCAAAAAAGCACTAGTGGTGGTGCATTCTATATGGGACCCCGGTTAGTATCTTGGTTTAGCAAGAAGCAAAGTTCTATTGCCTTATCTATAGCAGAAGCAGAATATGTGGCTGTCGCATCTTGTTGCACTCAACTCCTTTGGATGATGCAAACCTTACAAGATTTTCAAATCAAATGTACACCTCCTGTCCCCATTAAGTGTGAAAATACAAGTGCCATCAGTATTTCAAAGAATCCTATTATGCATTCGAAGACCAAGAACATTCCCATCAAGTATCACTTCTTACGTGAACAAGTGCTTGAGCAAAAGGTGAAGTTGGAGTATGTTCCCTCCAAAGAACAAGTTGCTGATATCTTTACCAAACCTTTGCCCAGGGAAGCGTTCGAGTATCTAAGACAGAAGCTGGGAGTGTTCTCTGCCAGTCAAAAGAACAGATCTGCATAAATTTAGAATATGGCATTGGATACGCGAATTTCCTGAAACACAGTCGCGTATATATGCGAGTTCATGCACAGAAAACCGCGTATGTCTGATTGCTGACAATTTTCTGTTTGGAGTCAGCTCTCTTCAGCACAGCTGCAGTGCTGTTTGGTATCTCTGATACTGTTTGGTATCTCTGGTGGTGTTCCAGTTCTCATAATTCTATTTCTAATATTTTGATAAAGATGCCTTGATGATTTGTTGGTAAAAGTGTTCAGGATGCACAAACTAAGGGGGAGCCTTAGTCATATGGAAAGGTTGCTTGGATGCACAGATTCAGGGGGAGCATTAGCTTTGCTGAGTATAATGCATTGTTGGCATTATGATGGTTCTGAAACATGTTCTCTTTCTTGAGGACTTTCTGGTGTTGGTCTTAAAGTTATATTTGTAATCTGATGAAAGGGTCATATAGAGATCCATGATGTAAAATACCGCGTATGTCTGATTGCTGACAATTTTCTGTTTGGAGTCAGCTCTCTTCAGCACAGCTGCAGTGCTGTTTGGTATCTCTGATACTGTTTGGTATCTCTGGTGGTGTTCCAGTTCTCATAATTCTATTTCTAATATTTTGATAAAGATGCCTTGATGATTTGTTGGTAAAAGTGTTCAGGATGCACAAACTAAGGGGGAGCCTTAGTCATATGGAAAGGTTGCTTGGATGCACAGATTCAGGGGGAGCATTAGCTTTGCTGAGTATAATGCATTGTTGGCATTATGATGGTTCTGAAACATGTTCTCTTTCTTGAGGACTTTCTGGTGTTGGTCTTAAAGTTATATTTGTAGTTTGATGAAAAGGTCATATAGAGATCCATGATGTAAAATTGTAATATTCAGTCATGTAAGGACTTGATAAATTTGTAAACCCACTTGGTTGGGTAGCTGAGTCAAAATTTTTAAACCCACTTGGTTGGGTAGCTGAGTCAAATTTGTAAACCCACTTGGTTGGGTAGTTGAGTCTCATATGTAAATCCACTTGGATGGATCTTTGATGTAAGTATGAGTCATTGGTGATAGGAAATTCTTAGAGTCATGTACTCCTTTGGAAAATATGTTTGAAGATTCAGCATGACCTCAGGGGGAGCTTGGTCACTTCAGTATATATCAGATCTGCAGAACTCTTCTTCCACATGAGGAGAAAAGGGGGAGAGTATGTTGGTTTTTGATTCGCCCTTTGCCCTTGATGTCAAAGGGGGAGAGTGACATGATGTTTGAATGAAGAGAAAGAATGGTGTCAAAAATGGAGAGAGTGACATGGTGTCATTGTATTCTTAATGTACCTATCTGTTGTGGTAACCAAACACCATCGTGGTTGCCATCAAGTCCAAAGAGGGAGATTGTTGGAAATATGATGCAGAGTGTTGTCCTTGATGGCAACCCACTGAATGAAGATGAAGACATGAGACAATTGACATGTGTTTTCCTTGATGGAAAACCACCTGATGAAGTTTGTCTTGACCTGATGGACTTGGTAAATGATGTAAATCTGATATGAAATGATGTTTGTTAGCAATATGATGCTGAGTGTTGTCCTTGAATGGCAACCCACTTGATGAAGATGATGACAACTTACTTGATGAAGTTGTGCTTGATAGAATATGTCTTGATGAACTAAATATGATGTATCTACAGTGTGTACAGAAGGCAATGAAGAAAGGAATTCAGCATGTGCTAAATCTATGGTGAAAAGAGTATGTCTCAAGGCATACGCGGATCTGTCTAGGAGAAGTCGCGTATGCACGCGAGAAACAACGTGCCAAGTCGCGTATGGGCAAAAGCGCTCATAAAGTGCAAAACCAGGGGTAACCACCATGGTGTTGACCCATTGTATTGGGTAATGATTCGTCTAAATGACCCCGTCCAGGAATACCATCGGAAGTAATGTGGTTTTGGCTCATGGTATTGAAAAAGGGTAAACCTATATAAGGAGAAGAAATTCATTGTGCAAATTATGAGTGTGGGTGCAAGATGTCTGAGCTTGAATGAATACTTCTCTCTGAAGGATATCTGAATGGAAAGGGTTACAGTTGAATGATAGATCTGAATGTATGATGCACCAATGATGAAGAAGGGGATCTAGATCTGAAATGTACTTATATTTGCTAGATCTGTTTATGAAATGATGAGATCTGTGATGAGGCGAACATCTGTCTGAGGTAAAGGGTAAAATCTGAAGTGCTGTATCTGTTGTGAAGAATTGCAATGACATAAAAGTCTGAAGAACCATATGCTAGTTCGTCGAAGAGGAAGCGCGTATATACGCGACTTCGCTGAAGAGAAAGCGTGTATGCGCAATAAAATTAGCTTTGTAATATGTACAAAAGTATACGCTGGTTTGTGTGAACGGAAGCGCGTATATACGCGACATCAGAGAAAGGAAAGCGCGTATGCAAACTACGGTTTGCTGAAGTCTGTGGTAAGAAATTTCTGATCTGTTCTGCTAGTTTACTGATATCTGTCAGTGAGTTATATGTATCTGTTTCATGGTTGACTGTGTTTAAAAGTATGGAGTGGGTCCAGTCTGAAATATGATGAAACGTGGCCTGCAAGTGGTGTCCTAAAGGATGCTTTGGATCCAGTGTGAAAATTGATGAAACGTGGTCCATAGAGGTGTTGAGGGTTGTAGCCTTCAGTCAGGGGGTCGTAGCTCCCTTCCAGGTGAGGCTGGTAAACGAGATCAGGGGGTCGTAGCTCCCTTCCAGGAGAGGCTGGTAAACGAGTCAGGGGGTTGGAGCTCCCTTCCAGGAAAGGCTGGTAAACGAGCGTAGGTGGGTGCCTGCGTGCTGGTAGGAGTCTGCGCCAGCACATATGTTGTAAGATGTTTTCTCTATAATAAAATATTGAAGGCTGAGCAATGGCAGTGGTGGTTTTCTCCCGACTTTGGTTTCCACCTAAAATCCTGGTGTTCATGTGTGATACTTTGTGTGATGGTTTATTCTATTCTTACTGCACATGTTTACTGTTTATTGAACATCTGATGAATGAATATTTAAAAGAACTAAGTTAATAAATATACGCATAATTAGATCTCTGTGTATACACGAGTTGTATGAAGGATATCCGCGTGTATATGCGAGTTTACTAAAGGAAAGTAGCGTATGGGTTTCAGAGAGTGAAAAAGTAAAAGTTTTGAATATGCAGTAAATACTGATTCACCCCCCCCCCCCCCCTCTCAGTATTTTTACTGACATAATTTTCTTGGGATATGAGGGCTATTACAGGAGATTCATTGAAAATTTTAGTAAAATAGCTCTACCTCTATTCAAGTTACTTGCAAAAGATGTTGAGTTCTAATGGACAAAAAACTATCAAAATGCATTTGGAATATTAAAAGGAAAATTGTCAGTTGCACCCATTCTCCGAGGACCAAATTGGTCATTTCCATTTCATATATCCACTGATGCATCTGATACAACTATAGGATTATCACTTGGAAATAAATACAATCAGTTCAATTGTGCCATATAATTCATAAGCACAAACTTAACACCAACATAATTGAACTATACAGCCACATAAAAAGAAATGTTAGCTATTTTGCATGTAGTTAATAAGTTTAGGAATTATATAACAGACTATCAAGTATTCCTTCATATAGATCATTCATCCATTAGTGTAGGTTTTAACCCTGAACAGAAATTATCTACACACAAATCTTATAACATAAAATAAACAATAGCAAGAGCATAAAACATAAAATAGATAAACACAAATATTTTTCCCTGGATCCTAAATCGGTACGACCAGCTTGATATTTCATTATATTCCTTTTAGTGTTACAACACATATATATACATGTCGAAGCATACATAAACCCTAATCCATTAACCCTGGATTAGAACATAACCATAGTTCCCTTGACCGGATCTACAAAAATACCAGGGGTCGAAAACCATCGTACCCCAAAACCATGTGCAAAACCTTGCACAAAACCATGGGCGCGGATCGCCCACCAGAAATTAAGGACCAAAAAATTTTCACCGGGGCACTGCCCCGGACTCTAACAGGGGGGGCTACTGCCCCCCCTGTGATCCCCCCGTTGCACCTAGTGCAAAGGGGGGGCTATTGCCCCCCCTCTTACCCCCCCGCACGTGATTAGTCGTGGAAAGAATATAACACATACCCAACAATTAGATACTTAATGAACAAAGCAATAAAAAAATGATAGAATTACTATATGGTTGTTTTTAATGCAAGAATTTAACATCGTTGTTCTAGATCAACCAAGTAAAGAAAATCGAGTAGCATATTTTCTATCAAGGCTTCATTCACCTGGTGATCCAAATCCTATTTCAGACAATTTTCTAGATGAACATTTATTTTCTATAACAGTTAAAACCCAATGGTTTGCAGATGTAGCCAACTATTTATCATTTGGAATATTACCATCCCATTTCAATAATAAACATAAAAGAAAAAAAATAAGAGAAAGTGCTAGATATAGTTGGGTCAATGTTGACCTCTTCTATACTAGTTCTAATCTATTAATAAGAAAGTGTGTTAGAGAAGATGAAATTCTAGATATTTTGAAAGCATGTCATGATGAGCCATGTGGTGGCCATTTTGTAGACAACCGGACAACATACAAGGTGCTCAAACTTGGCTACTACTGGCTAGCAATCTTCAAGGATTCGAAATCCTATGTTAAAATATGTGACATCTACCAAAGAACTGGAAGACTTGTGGTATTAGATGAAATTCCATTAAAGCCACAAGTACTCATAGAGCCATTTGAGAAATGGGCTCTATACTTTTTGGGACCAATTAACCCACCTTCAAATGGAAATAATTACATTCTATTCTGTACAGATTATGTTACAAAGTGGGAAAAACCAAAGGTAGTGGAAAGAGCAACATAAGACACAATAGTGTCATTCCTCTTTGAGGAAATATTTTTCAGATTTAGAGTTCCGAGACAAATTGTTACAGATCAAGGAGCACACTTTACCTCCAAACTTGTCCAGGACCTTACAAAAAAGTATTAGATCAAACACAAAAAATCAACTCCGTACCATCTCCAAGAAAATGGACAAGTAGTGTCAAGAAATAAAGTCCTGGAAAATATCATGAAAAAAAAATGCAACTGAATAGAAAGGATTGATCAGAAAAGTTAAGAGATGCACTGTGGCCATACAGAATTACATGGAAGAACACAAATGGATTCAGTTCATACCAGTTCGTATATGGCAAGGAAGTTTTGTTACCCATTGAATTTCAAATTCATACATATAAACTTGCAGCAAAATTGGGATTAAAATTATTTGAAGCACAAAAACAGAGAATCATGCAATTGAATGAATTATATGAAATAAGACAGTAAGCAACATAACATACAACATTGGTGCAACAACAAAGAATCAAGTGGCATGACAGATTCATTAAGAAAAAAAAAATTCATAAAGGAGATTGGGCATTACTTTTTGACTCCAAGTTCAAATATTTCAAAGAAAATTTTACAACTCATTGTCTTGGGCCATATGAGATAGAAGAAGTTTTTGACAATTGAGCAGTTAAAATAAAAACAATTAATGAAGCAACAATTTCATTTTTAGTCAATGGGCATAGGCTTAAGGTCTATAATAAGCCTATCAATAAATATGACTTCTTGAAAAGAATCTCGATAGAAAATAACATGGAAATAATGGAACAACATAGTGATATGCCTCCCTTACTTTCAGAATATAAAAAGAATATAAAAAATAATAAAGGAGTTTGGTTGTGAAAATCCAAGAAATTGGCACAATACAAACTCGAATTCATATCGGAAAACCAAATTTTTTGGCCAATATGAATTCTCTATTTTGTTTTAATTTACTTTAGTTTGATTTTTCATAAATAATCCTCCAAGTATTCCAAGACTTGAGGACAAGTATTAACATAAGCAAGGGGGAAGTTCGTAATGAAACTATGAAAATAGTTTGAGCAGTTGTATTGTAGAAGGGACCTGAATAAAATTATAAAAGGTACCTGAAACATCATTTACACTATCATTGTAGAGGGACCTGAGAAATCATTTAAAATTTTTAGAAGGGACCTGAACAACATCAACATTCATTAGAAGGAACCTATATCAATAGCAGATGCAAAGAAGAACATGAAATAACATAATTTATATCAAGAGGTTCAAGTAAGCAGTTACAGTTTTATATATTCCATATAAATTCATCTTTGAAGAACCATTATCATGAGTCAAATATGGATGAACCAGCAAATATAATCATCAATCAATCAATATGAACATCAAGCTATGTTGCGAAAGGGAAAGTACATCAAGTAAAAAAAAAAATTTCTTAGAACCTTAGATTTTGAAATTTTTTTCTAGAATTGTTAAAACTAATTTAACCTGAGTATGCATTATATTACATTTTTTTTCTAACATCCTACATTTACCATACCTACACTCATTATCCTACCCTCATTATCCTATTATATCCATTACCCTACCATACATTCTACATTAAAAAAATTATTTCATACATTCATTCCACATACCCCTACATTAAAATTTTCAATTTCATACACCCCTACATATCCTTTAACATATATTATATGAATTTTGATCAAATATTGAGGACTCAATAATTTTTCCCTTAAGGAAATCTAGTTGACCTACAAAACCACACAAAGTGAGTGTCATAATGAGAATAATTTTATTTTAAAATGACCTATCCTATGGTCATTTTAAAATAAATTAAGAAGTAAGCATATAAAATGACAAAGCATAAAGTATGACATAAGAGCGTAATCTGCAAACATGAGATTGACAAAGCCTAAAGTGTGAAAATGCAAACATAATAGTCAAAATGAAATGCAACATGCAAACAAGTGGAAGGTTGAAAAGACATGAGAATTATTATGCATACAAACAAAGGTGGACATGCAACTTAATGAATGAGGCCATGAACAAAGAATGAAACTACAAATAATGTGGGTGATGCGGTGTTACGGTGATAAGACAAGAATGAAAGCCATGGAAGAAGGATTATACACGAGCCAGAAGAAAGAAGCCACGGGGGTATGCAAGTCAGAAGGTGACTTGGCATGGTAAAATGGTCAAATGCATTCAAAAATCTGTGTAATGCTATTGTTAAGCTATATTTTAAGCCTTCACCATTAAAACATAAATAGAGCTCTATTTTACTCCTTTATTCCACAATTACAACCAGATTTAAGCTTAGGAAGAGGAGGAGAATGTTGTGCAGACACATGCACACATATAGCACCTCGTGAAAGAAGGAAATAAGAGAGAAAACACAGACAAGGGTTGCAAAAAATAGAGAATCCGGAACTGAGAAAGAGCAACATAATTAATAGGCAAGGAGATCATAAGAAGTTCTAGAGAAATAAGGAGGACATGCATTGATTTTAACAAGAGAATTGAAGGTAACGATCTCCAGTTTGCTTAGTTGATTGAGCTCACCAACAAACTCTAGAAATTCTGCAAGAAGGAAAGGTAAGAGATCACTTCTAGATTTCTATCAGTAGATTGAGCAGATTTTAGAGTATTTTAGCTCGAAATAATGTCTAAGATGTATCATTTTATAAGGAGTGAAACTCCGGTTCTAAAATTTAAATCTTTCCACCATTAAAACCACTATGCCACCTGTGTATAAGTGAATCCTTAGAGATGTTGGAGAAGAGTATTAACTGAAGTAACATTGTTTAAACACAGGAGCACACGTATTAACTCAGAGATATCTTTGAGATTGCTTCTAGATCAGGTAACTGAGTTTGAAACATGAAATCCTCCATGCATAGTTACAAATTTGTTACATGTAAAAAAAAACGAGTTCCATATTTTTTACACAGTGTGTGATTCTCATAAACATGGTGAGATATTTTTTCTTCATTCTCATACACAGTTGTTTCGGGGATTTAACACCCTAGAGGTTGGTTGGGATTCAACCTCCACAGAGCAGGGGCGTACTACTTAACAGAGACTCACACGATCATGCACATTCATAAAAACGAAATCAAGTAGAATGACAGGTTTACCCGTTGGTCCTACGTTTGAAGTAGATCCACGTGGAGTTCAAACTCCCTGCAACCGTCCTTCCTCCTTCACCTGTAATACAAGAAGAAACCAGCACAAAGGACAAGTTGTACAATATATTCCTACTCTATATGTTAGTGAGATTCATATAAAACATTAAATAAATCATCATGAATGCTTGTATAACAAATATTCTTCATACATTAAAGCATACACTAACACGTTTATTTCGGGAACAGCATGATACTTCCGTATTATAAAAATAGTACGTACAAAAGTAAGTGGAGAGATCACCTGATCCTTCCAAGGCCTTCGCAGACCGTCGTCCGGATCCGTCCAGCCCTTGCCTCGCTAAGACTCCTTCAAAATGAGTGCATACGAGATAACATATAAAGGGATGTGTATCTCAAGGAAACAAGGGTTTCCTGAAATGAACTGGGAAAGTGCAGGAGGCACGGGGAATCAGACTTGGATAGGGAATCAACAGAGTATAATAATAATAATTCTCTCTCCCCTTAGGCCATACATATGAGGTATTTTTATAGTCCCTCCAAGTAGTTTCAGCAGTTGGAAACAGTTGGCCACGGGCTGGGGTGGTTGAACTACCTGAGTAACCATCAACCCAGCGCGAAATTAGGGATTTTTATATATTTTTTAATCATTAAAATGGCATACGCGGAAAGGTCTAGCTGTACTCGCGTATACACGCGGAAAAACACGGGCATAGTCGCGTATGGAGGATTTTCCACTGTTTTTAAGTGAATTTGTCCAAGTCTGTAGGAATGGGTGCCCATAAAGCTATGAAGAAATCATGAATCATGTCAAGGTGAGAAATGATGCTATAACAGATGCCCCCTAATATATGAGGTCAGAAGGGGTACATGATGGCCGAAATGTATTATGCACATAGAAAGAACTTCGCAAGGACAAGAGAGGACTTCACCAGATTTCAGCCTGCCAAAAACCAATGAAAGAAACCAGAGAGTCAACACATGCTGAGGCGGGCATACCCATGCTCAGTCGAAAATACATCATATATATAGAAAGTACTGAATAGATCCAACATGTATACAAGTATAACTGAACTGAAAGTACATAGTGAATCATCTGAGCAGGGCCCGGAAATACAAGTCTGTATCAATGTCCAAGTATCACATATAGCAAGCTGATCAAAGATAGTGCAACTGGATGTCTGATCAAGTAACTGAATCTCCAAGTACCGGATCATAAGAGGAGGATCAAACGGTACAATCACGCAACTCGGGGATCAACATATAAGATGCTGCTGTGCTGAACTGCAACATATAAGGGTGGACGGCAACACTGGCAGAAACTGAGAGGACTGTCAACAGTGAACCGAGAAATGCTGATGCAACCCGAGGTCTTCACCGATCACAATGGCACAATTCTACACACTGGGAATAAATGAGCTGAAGTCGACCATGTGAGAAATCGTTGGATTACCGGGCAATGATGTTTCCCGTTAACCAACGCGAGACAACCCACCGATAATGATAATGAGTGTCAAGGTGCCCCAGTACAATCCGACAAGTGTGAATGAATGAGTTGAAGTCGAACACTTGAAAGAATCTACCAATCAGGAGGCAATAATGAATCCCCACTGTCGATAGCGAAGAGTCTGCCACTGATGACTGCAAACCCTAAGGTACTGACAAAAGACTCTAGATCTTGTTCCCAGAGCAATGAGTCGGAGTCGATGGGAAAAGATCTGCTGGAAGGAAAGCATTAAGGCATCCCACATCAGTCCAGCGCGAGTGTAACCCGCAGGCCAAGATTTGGAAGGAATCGGACGAAGTAGAGTGATGGAACCAAAACCGAAGTACGTTTCCAACGTGCACAAGATGAAGCTAGCGCACGGAAGAAACCCTCTGAACCAACCAATAATGAAAGCTGACACAGAAGCGAGAAATCCACCGATAGGGTCAAATGGAAATCCAGGTACTGCACGAATCCCAAGTGTGATAATGTGTGCTGACGTCGAACACAGGGGAAACCACTCAGTCACAGACCCATGATGATGATCAAATGCTGAGCACGAGGTCACCTATCAATGATGGAAATAGGCCCAAGGTGCGGCTCTAGGCTTGCTCTCAGAGCAATGTGTCGTAGTCGATAAGAGACAAACCCGCCGGCAAGAAGTCAATGGAGACCTTCTCAAACCAGCACGAGCAGAAGATCAAAACATTTGATGTGATAGAACATGATACTGACAAGACCGGGAAGGCCGACTAAATAATGAGTCAAGAGACACCGCAGAATGGCCGACTCAGGCTAGACTTCCCTTGAACAAAAGCACGACTCTGTGATGACCATGGCAGTAAAAAGTGACACTGTATAAGTCTGTCTTGCAGGAGGCAAAACAAACTCTCCATATGATTGGAAGAGATAACCAACGGGGGGAGAACTGACAAGTGAAACATGGTAAAGGCTGAACCTAGGTCAAACTAGAACCATCCCAAATGAAGGAAATATATATAAGTATATGTGCTTTGTTCAAGAGCGACAAACTGACTCTGTACTGCCATCAAAATAACGAAGATACATCCCGTTCCCGCTCTTTTTGTTATATTTGATTTTTTTGTCTTTTTCATAATAAGCCTGAAAAAGAATAAAAGAATGCTATGATACAATGGATAGAACGAGTATCGAAAAAACAGATGCACTAATTCCGGGGTTTGGAACAATCCTATGCTCAATGCAAGGTGGCAAAAACTGGTCAGTGATACTCAGAGGAATGTTCCATCCATGGGTACAAAGGTGTCACGTCGTGATAGCTAAGTGCATGCAATGGTTAACTTGTACAGAAAGTCAAGGTCAAAAGTTGGCTTAAACATCGAGTCCAAATGAAGCCGGCTAAAGGCAAGGATAAACAAGTAGCCAATATGCAATGCAGTAATACAACTTAACGACACCAGGGAGCCTCTAGGGTATAAGCCAGAAAAATGATAAGTGATGAAGGAGAAGAATGAAGCTTCAACACAAAAGACATGGCGGGACTACAGAGGACTCCCGAGCCTACATAAAAAGCAGCATGGGCAACAAGTGATAGCGAGGAACTAACTAGGAAGCCCATGTAAAGGAAGGCTCTACCATCAGGTCATGATTTAAAAATCGGCGAGTGAAATGGGTGTAATGCTCATGACCTGATGGGATCGACCCTAAGGCAAGTGATCAGTATGGAGGCTAGAATGCAAGATGCAGCGGAAAGTGATTCCCTAACCTATATGCCAGTGAAGATCATATACCTGCCATGAAGAGTCTGAACACATGGGCCAAAAACCGGGAAAAATCTCGAAAATGTCAAAATGTACCTGAAATATACCAAACTGGGCACTTCCAAGCAATCGAGTTATACAGCATAAGACAGATCGAAAAAAATAAGCACAAGGAAATTTTTGCAAAAATTTTCAATTTTTTAGCCATAAATACACAAATTACCTCTCAATTGGTTCATTATTGCATAGCTGATTTGGAAAAAGAGCTCTGGAGCTAAAAACTTGTTTCGTCAAATCAGCAACAACCGACCGTCGGAATTCAGCGAAACTTCAGGTAGGCTCCTTATTCATCCTGCTTAATTATTTTGTCCGTTTAAAATTTAAAATTAAGTGAATTTTTGCCTAGAAACCCTTCTTAAAAAATGCGTATCTGCGCATACGCGGGTTCAATGAAGTGGAGCCGCGTATACACGCGACTGTGCACAGAACAAGTCGCGTATGCGCAGGTCCATAACTCAAAAAAGAAGTTTCTAATGCAAATTTTAATGAAAATTTTCAGGATGACTATCTCTTGGAGGGAACGTGAGCACAGCGCAATAGACCAAGAGGTCATGCAGGATCGCGCGGCACAAAATGTCCTCCGAAACTGTGGATTATTCAAATTTTTCAAAATGCCCAATATGAAAAGTAATGTGAGATTGCTTGAAATGCTGGTAAATTATTGGGAACCAGATCAAGATTGCTTCATCATTGATCAAATGCCACTACGCATAGAAGTGGAAGATATATACTTCATCACTGGACTCTCTAGGAGGGGAGACCGAGTGGATATGCACGGAAAGCCCTTGGGAGGGTTGACCGTGGAGGACTATGTCCAAATCTATTGCGTAGATAATTCCAAGAAAGTTGGCACACAGATTGCAATCAGAGATATCAGGGACTTGCACATAAAGATCCTCCTATTCACCATCGGCAGAGTGGCAGGATCTGCCTCACTGCATCAGGCGTCCAGGACGCACATGAGCATAGCTGTAGAGTGCTTAATTCATGTGTATGATTGGTGCACTGCCTTGCTACAGAACATGAAACAACAACTGACCTCTATTCGCCAAACAAGAACAAAACACTTTGGCTATGGAACCATTTTGACTACATTCTTCTTCGAGAGAGTTCCAGCTTTGAGACCCAAAGTCATCTCAACTATCAGCAGCCCTCGGGACCCAAGAATCGCCCATTGGGCAGACATGATGAAGAGACTGGGGGGCAGCGAGGTACCCCGGACCACCTGGGACGATGAGTTCTTCTTATGGTGGAGAGAACAAATCATCGCAGTGGATGACTATCCCTATGCCGGGATGGATTTCCGAGGAGATCCAGATCTAGTACTTCCACCCGGTGCAGCATGGGGAGCAGTCGGTAAGTTTTTTCAAAAATTTTAACTTATATGATTTTTTTGGATTTTTCAAATATATATGAAAAATGAAAAACAAACATGTTTTTGGATTGGATTCATAATGACTGACAAATGAAAAAATGATCATGTTTCAGATGTTGGACCAGTTCGTCCTGAGGGCCTAGCACGTCACAAGCGCCGCAGAGGTGAGGCGGAGACAGCGGATTCTGACAGGACACTCCAGGCCGTACAGAGAAACTTGGAGGGACTGACCCGCCAAATCCCTCTGGCTGCTGTGGAGGACTTGCCAGAAGCCGTCCAGAGACGGGTTGTAGGAGTACCCCGGGACTGGGTTAGACTATTCCGCCGTGTGGCCACTGCAGTGATGTTCTATAGGAACGCTGGGCAGGGTCCTCAGGATTAGACAGATTTTCATATTGGATGACTGTATATTTTTTGAGACTGAACATGATGGGGCATAAGCCCAAGTTTTGTACGGCATTGATTGATCCAAAATTTTGTAAAGTTTTTTGACATACTGATGATATATATACAGCGATATTTTGATGTGATGTGATAAATGTATCAAATGTATGATGTTTTTGATGATTAAAATTTATTGTATTGAATGATTAATATGCCAATCTAAAGCTTGATTAGCCAATGAGTCAGCAAACCAATTGTCAGCTCCAGGAATATGAATGAATGTTAAAAATTGAAATGACCTTTGTAACAAACGTACCCTCAAGAACAATCGTAATAAAAATGGATCTCGTACCCGATAAGTGTTGTTCAACTGCGACACCACCAGCTGGGAGTCCAAGAAAACTACCAACGAATCAACACCCAAAGATATTGCCTCAGAGAGTAGATGAATGACTGCAGTGTATTCTGCTACATTATTGGAAGCAGGACCAATGCAGACCCCTCTTGATACCAACAGCTGACCGGAAGGATAATGAAGCACCCAAGCCGCGGAAGCTAAGTTCCAGGTGTGTCTACTAGCACCATCGGCGAAACCATAATGACTCATGACATCAACACAACCTGCCAAAGCAGATCAAAAACATCACCATCCCATCAAAAATCGAAAATCAAACAGATATGTACAAGACAAAAACTACTATATACAAAGCAAAATGCCGGGCCAAAGCCTAGGCATAATACTTCTTCAGATAGAGCCCATTTCGGGGCTCCGACAACTCGTTTCCTTCGAAATCAACCAAGGTATACGCTCCTTTTCTAAGGACCTTTTTGACGATATAGGGGCCATACCACATCGACTTAAACTTTCCTGCCCCCAAGGCATATTTTTCTTGGGCATAGACCAAAACAAGGTCACCTTCGGAAAAGACCCTAGGCTTGACTGCCTTATCGTACTGGACTTTGACTCGGTTTTTATGCGCTTCGTTCAACGTGGCGGCATCTCGACGCTGCTCATCAAGATGTTCCAGATGAAGAAGCCGCTCTGCCAGACTAGAAGTGTCGGGAAGAAGCTCAACAGCCAGTTTAAGGGAAGGAATCTCGCATTCAATGGGAAATACGGATTCCACCCCGTGGACTAACTGAAACGGAGTAAAGCCAGTTGCAGTTTTAACTGACGTCCTGTATGCCCAGAGTGCGGGATATAGCATAATGTGCCAGTTGGATCTATGTTTATCAATCGTCCGTTGAAGAATTGTCTTCAAGGACTTATTCACGGCTTCCACCTGGCCATTGGCCTGAGGATAATATGGAGATGAATGCTCCTGCCGGAAACCCAATTTAAGAGCCAACTCAGCCATCATAATGTTCTGAAAGTGACTGCCATGGTCAGTGACAATCTCTCTAGGTATACCGAAACGAGCGATAACTTGGTTGAAGAAGAAAAGAGCTGCATTCTCACCATCGTTCCCAAAAGTAGGCATAGCTTCGACCCACTTCGTAAAGTAGTCTACTGCTACGATAATGTACTTGTGACCTTTTGCCGAAGGCGGGTTACAAGTAGTAAAATCCATACCCCACTTTGTAAAGGGTCCGACAGTAACGACTGGAAAAAGCGGAGCTGGATGAGCGCGCATTTTTCGAGTATACACTTGACAAGGATGACACTTCTTGACCGATTCAATACAATCTTTGAAAATCGAGGGCCAGAAGTAGCCAGCATGCAAAATCTTTTGGGCTGTAGCAAGCCCTGATAAATGACCCCCACAAGCTCCACCGTGAGAATCATTGAGCACAGCCTCAGCTTCTTCGAAAGTTAAGCGGCGTCTTAGGATTGAATCAACCCCTCGACGGTACAAAGCATCACCAATAATCAGATAACTTTTAGCTAAGTGACGCAGCTTACGACGCTCATCTTTCGAAAAAGAAGAGGGAAACTTCGCAGTCTGGAGATACACGATGATATCCCCATACCCAGGATCTTGTGGAGAGATCAAAAACAAGTGTTCGTCCGGAAAGGACTCATCATAGATCATCTCCTCTCCACAAGGCAACTCGGAGATCAATTCCGCAAAGACTAATGACTTCTTGGATTTGGCAGACATGAACTCTAGATCAAATTCCTGTAATATCACAATGCATCTATTATATTTTCCCCCAATCACTCGCCTGCTGAGGACAAACTGAAATGGATTGGCAGCTGCCAAGACATAATTTTTGCGAAGAATAATATAATGCCGGAGTCGCTGCACAGCATGAACTGCTGCTAAGGCTAATTTTTCTATCGGGGTGTATCGCAGTTCAGGTCCTACCAGTCCTCGACTAAGGTAGTAAATAACATGCTCAGCCAGAGCATCATCCTCCTGAACCCGAACCATACCAATGGTAGATTCTGCTGTAGCCAGATACAAAAGAAAATCTCTGCTATAATCGGGTGGACTCAGTAAAGGAGCAGAGGTCAATGCCTTTTTCAAGGCATCGAATGAGCATTGAGCATAGTCGTCCCAAAGAAAAGGAACTCCTTTCTTCAACAGTCTCATATATCCCTTTGTAATCTCAGCATAGTTAACGATAAACCTCCGAAGAAATTTAGACTTCCCTTGGAGACTTTGAAGCTGACGGATTGAAGACGGGGGAGGCAACCGAAGTATTGCCTCTACCTTGAAGGGATCTACCCTTATCCCTTCCCTAGACACGATAAATCCCAACAGCCGACCGGATGTTACCGCGAAAACGCACTTGTTCGGATTCAAACGAATTTTATAAAAACGACATCTTTCAAATACTTGCCGGAGGTGACCTGGATGATCCATCCTCTTTCGAGAATGAGCAGCTAGATCATCTAAGTATGCCTCGATGATTTTCTTGATGTCGTGGAAGGCGTAAGACATGGCCCACTGAAAGGTAGCTCCAACATTTTTAAGACCAAAAGGCATTTTCTTATATGCAAACGTACCCCAGGGACAAATAAATGCGGTCTTATGTTGATCTTCTGGACGGATAGTAATTTGATTATAACCAGAAAAACCGTCCATGAAGGAAAAAATCTCGTTACCGGCACACTCATCAATAATCTGATCAATGAAGGGTGTGGGGTAATTATCTTTAGGACACGCCTTATTCAGGTCCCTGAAATCGATGCACACTCGAATTGTTCCTTGCTTTTTATCAATGGGAACGGGGTTTGAAACCCATTCAGTCAGAGGAACTGGGAAAATGAATCCCGCCTTAAGCAGCTTTTCAACTTCAGCTTTGATAGCTGCTGCCTTTCTAGGATTAACCGGACGAAGTTTTTGCCTGACCGGCTTAGCGTTTTCATACGTCTTGATCTCATGCTGGACGATAGATGGGTCTATGCCAGGCATTTTCTCATAAGACCAAGCAAAAACATCCCTATACTCTTTGAAGAGCTCGGTATAGATTTGAACTTCTTCACGGGAACATTCAGCTCCAATGAAAACGTTCTCGATAATGTTGGGATTCCTGGAGATGTTCACCGGGATAGTCGGAGAGATCACGGCCATGTTCCCTTCAGCATAAACCTGTGCTGGTGCTAAGGGGCTCAAGACTGGGTGAACAGGTCCAGGAGACTGAGGACTTGGAAAACTAGCTTCGACTTCGCTCAAGTCAGGTAGGAAGTAAGACCGATGATGCAAGTCATCCCACGGTCTCTCTATACCTGTCATTGCTTCCAGGATGGCCTCTTCGGATGGAAGAGTGGTATCTAGACAATCCTGGGCAGAAGAAGAAGTAAGCGTCCAAGCCGGAGCCACATCACCATCCAACTCTTCCGGCGAAAGAGGAGCTGGATCAGACTCTGCAGTGTCAACAACAGACTGATATGCAATCTCAGCTGCAGAAATCGGGAATGCCATTCCACCCACTTGCCCTTCCTCCCAAGTGGCGGTTGGGGAAGGTAAGGTCCAAGGGTCCGAAAAATAATGAGTTCGAAAGAACTCTCTTCGAAGGGGAGCCTTGGAGGATGAAATAGCATTGATAGACACCTTAGGAGGAGGAAGATCAAAAGATCCCATCAGGGAAGAATACATTCCAACTCCCAGATTCTCGATAGGTGCCTTAGTATTGTCCAGCTTAGGGACAGATGAGTCAGGAGGCGCATCCAGGTCTACAGGAGGACAGTCCAGTTGATCCACCGTAACTATCCTCCCTTCGTGGGGGAAACATACTATCCGAAATAGTGAAGATGCAATGGCATCCATATCATATATCCAGTTTCTCCCCAACGGAAGGTTGTAGTCCAAGGCTGCATCTACTACCTCAACCTCTATGTTAACGGTTTTGCCCCCAACACAGATGGGCAAAGCCGGGACAATACCATGGGGCCTATGAGAATGGCCATCGAATGCAGTAAGAATAGTGCTAGATGGAACGGCTTTGGGAGATCCTAGTGTCTTCCAGCATGCGAGAGACATCACGCAAGTAGAAGCACCCTCATCAACGACCGTGCGAAAGATATTAGTCTTCCGGTACGATGATTTAATATGGAAGGCCATATGATGAGGAAGTCTCTTCTTAAAATTTTTCATATCAAAGGTAATCAGAAGAGAAATTTTCGGATCTATAGCTCCAATGGCAGTGAGCAAAGCACTGCGCTGAGCCGGACAAGACTGGAGTACCTCTAAAGCTGACATAGCACAAGGACTCTGCGCCAGATCTTCTACAATCGAGTAGTTCTGGGCAGCCCTCATGTTCGGATTAATCGTTGACTGCTTAGAAGATGCTTTTGGCATCCGAGGCATAGACTCGACAGTTGGCTTCGTGATATGAAGCGGCTCAGTAGCATCAGGAACTTCCTTAGCTTTCGAAGATTCCTCTCCACCATAATCACGGGATCTCGTAGCGACATCCACGTGAGCACTCATCATAAAGATATTCGATGGAATTTCCCCTTCCTGAGGACCTCCAGAGGAAGCCCTAGGATTTTGATTCGCGCCAGCAATTAATTGCTGCCCTTGGGGAAAAGGGTTTGTTAGCACAGCCTGGGAACTAGAAGAACCTTGCTGAGATAACAGGCGCTGAGCATCCTGAATTTTTGGGCAAAGATGCGTGAGATGGTCTCCAGCACAAAGCTTGCACGGAAACTTAACTTTCTTTTCTCCTTTTGCCCTTCACCAACACGCTCGTTGGTCTTATTTGCATTGCCCTTCCCATTCTTTCCCTTCTTCTTGTTATTACGTCCCTTCTTCTTCCCATCGGACTGTTGATTTCCTTTGGGTTGAGAAGATTGGACAGCATTAATGGACAAAGACTGGGAAGGTGAAGAATCAGCAGGCACAGCCTGACCAGAAGAAGCAGATTGTAAAGACAACTGCTGCAATTGAGAAAGCAGGCTGGCTGCACTACTACTGACCGATCCGACAAGTTCGTCACCATGCGGACCAGGTTTAGGTTTCGATAGATCCAATTTGGAGCGAGGAGCATTAGGCAAATACTTGTAAAGCATGCCAGACTGAGAATAGATCAACTCTAACTGTTGGGCCCTAAAGATGGCCTGCTCCTCGGAATATACCCCTGACATGGATACATCTTTTGAAATATCTGACTGAAGCGACTTCAAAAACCACTCGAGAAGGAACTCACCCGGAATATGGGCTTTGATAAGCCTCTTCCTTCTCCTCCATTCCTGAATATGATCAGAAATGTGAGTTGCCTCATCCTGCTTAAAATTAGCCAGGAGTTCGGTCCCAGCCTCATATCTGACAGGCAACTGGAAATGGTTAAGAAAAGTGACAGCTAGTTCTCCAAATGTGGCGAAACTGCCCCCAGTGAGCTCTATATACCATTTGGCTGCATTCCCAGTTAAGGTGCGCTGAAATAATCTCAATCTAATCGAGTCGTCGATCAGAGAGTTGGAAGAGCACCATAAATGGAAAGTGGTGACGTGGTCCGCCGGATCTTCACCATTCTTACCTTCAAACTTAGGAATGTCTGAAGGAAGTTTGGTTGGAACCGGAGGCCACCCCGGACTATACCGAATCGGGTCATTAGTTAACTTCGCCAAGTCTGGCAAGTTTAACGTTGCCAGAAATGGTAATCGAGGTGGAGCCTGAGAATTCCATCCTTGATGGGATGGATTTCCAACATTCTGAAAAGAATAGCCTGGATTTGATGAGGCACCAGGCTGCCAGAAAGGACCCGTAGAAAATGGAGAAGAACCTCCTCCCCACGCCGAGTTACCAAGACCCAGACTAGTTCCCCCCGCTGAAGTATTGACTGAAGATGTAAGCCCCTGGTAGGGGTTCCATGCATTGGATAGAGGAGAAAAAGACTGATAAGCACTCGATGCAGGGAAAGAAGCATTCCCTGGATGACTCGCGATGAACTGATTCCCTGCCCCCGACGTTGCAAACATAGGATTCCATCCTGTAAAAGAAGCCAAACTTGGCCCCTGAGCCCAAGGATTAAAACTTTGGGTCTGGGACGTAAAAGGAAAAGACCCTAAAGAAGGATTAGGACTAGGAATATGCCCAGTCCCAAAGGGGAAACCCTGAAAAGAAGCTGATCCACTAGCCATGTTGGACATGAGCGTAGATCCAGCTGCACCGGCGGTAAAGGAAAAAGAGGGATTTCCAGCAATGGACATCCCTGAAACAAAGGGACCAGATTGAGAAGCATATGCTTGGGTGAACCCAGAGCCAAACATAGCAGTGCTAGAAGCACTCGAAGATCGAGCAAGAGTGCCCCCTGCCTCGACAGAAGCAGGGGTCTGAATGCCCGCAGCACTCACGGTAGAAGCCGCGTTCCCAGTCGTGGCCATCGAAAGATAAGCAAGATATGGAAGATCCGGCGGTCTCTCAGACTCCGGTCCGACGTACTGAATAACAAACGGATGATCAAGAGGAAGAGGAGATGGACCTGTAGCTGCAGGCTCAGGTATATCTTCTATCTGAAAATCTTCCTCTTGAGGAAACAATACCCTCGAGGTGAGCGGAACGCTCCTCTCGGAACCGACACCGGAATCAGCAACGAAACCTTCAGACCTAAGTGGAGGATCTCTCTCCACAGCGTCAGACTCTACAGGGTGAAAACCACCAGCTAGATCGCTCCTACGCCTTCTTGAAGAAGGCTCTGCACTCTCGGGAGATAACCCCCGGACTCTCCTCGAACGTCGAGGCGCTTGATCAGCCACTTTTACAGATTTATTATATTAGACTCAAGAAAAGTGAAAAGATAGGCAAGCTAGGAGCAAAGAGCACACACTAAAATCAAAAACCCTGAGAAACAGCAAGCAAACAGCCTCCAAGTATTTCCGCTCCGGGTGATGAGGACCGGACACCAAAATACAGGAAAGCGAAGTATAGGGCCTTCCGAAAGCAGTCTGGGATGATTAGGGCCCAGAACAACTAGCGAAGGTATCAGAAGCAGTTACGCCGACCTCCTAACAATAGCCTTTGCCGGCTCAAGCACCCAAGCTTCGCAAGGGCACCCCCCAGAAGTACTGCTGGAAGTGATGCGACGTCTGCCTCAGGTACCACGGGTATTCCCCCCTGCAGTCACCTGTGTGGAACCTAGGAACATCAACTATGGACACCAATCCGTATCAGAAGCTGGGCGGAACGGTCTTGAGGTTAGATTCAGCTAATCGGAGGGGGGGTATCCCTCTTCTTAACCTTCACTTCCCCTCGCGCTTGACTCTCGGATGAGAACTTTCCCATTCCACCTCACGGAGTTGGATTTCGCTCAATTAATAAACTTCTATGTTTGTTTGAGCGGCCTTGGAGAGTTAACTCTCCTCTCTCCTATTCCAAGGCCCTACAACCTAGCTAGTTGGTGATTGACACTTAATAAAACTTGCTAGTTGATTTTAGATTAAATCGCTTATTTTAAGGGTTGTTGTATTAAGTCACAAGGATATGGAGTTGAAACCAATGATGTTCTGACGCAAAAGAAATTAATAAAAACCTGACTACATGCACATGCAGTTCTTAGTCTTTCGATGAAGAGCAATTTCTATGTAAGTTCTACGAGACTAAAAATGTATTTTTCTTTTCGAATTACAAACTCACACTCACAAAAATTAAGAAGCTAACTAAATGATTCAATGCACCTAATGCAAATGACCACTAGCATGTAAATTCTAAGGTGCAGAAAGTCCCTTGAAACAAGGTGAAATTTCCCAAAAAGGCTCCTTCAGTTTTAACTCATCTTTTGATATCCAGAAAGCAAATTCTTGCAAACAAGAACTCTCAATATAAGACACCAAAATACTCAACAAGAAGAAGAAGAAATCAAAGACACCCTCTCCTCAAACGTCGAGCTAAAAACTAGGAGCAAGAAACTTCACTAAAGTTCCAAAAGATGAAACCAAACGAAAATGAAAAAGACAACAACAAAAACAAAAACAAGAAATGATGTTTTTTGAGTTTTTGATATGCAAAAACAAAAAGCAAAACAAATGTTTTTTGGACTTTTTAGTTTTATAAAACAAGAGCTTCAAGAAAACCAAGAACAACTATCCCAATCCAAGCCAAAACGAGACCGAATTTCAAGCATAAACTTCGGCTATGCCCCCAAACCTTATAAGGATAATGATAGCAAGATCAATAAGAGCAATGGAAGACCAAAAACTCAATCTAACAGCCAAGAGAAATAGTGCAAATTCGTTGCAACACAAAACTCCAAAGAAACAAGAAAAGATCTTCGAAAATTGCAACAAAACCCTAGCCTATGAAACTCAAGAAAACCAATCGAAAACAAAGAAAAGAACGCAATGCGAAGCACAACACAAAGACAAGAGCGAGTCAGTGAGCAAAAGCTCTCTGTTCTGGTAAAGCAGAACAGCCAAGAACGCTCAGAAAGCGATCTTGGAACTCAATCCAGGAGTGCTAGCACCAACAAGAACACTTCGCCAAAAAGATCGGTTTTCGGACAAACGAAAGAGAACCAAGACTTAAAACCACTTCTGTCACACTCCAGTAAGTACAGAGACTCTGCAGACACAGGCCTCCACAGCCAGAAAAGACCAAAAACACCAGAATCTTGAAATTTCAAATTCAGCCTAGGTATACGCGACCTTGCAGTTAAGCAACAGGCGTGTATACGCGTCTGTGTTGAGGGAAACCCGCGTATACGCGGTTCCTTCTACACAAACTCGCGGGTATACACGACTGTGTGCAAGAAAAACTGCGTATACAAAGAAAGATAATGAAAAATAAAAAGTACAAGCCTGGGAAAGGTATAAAAGCTTCAAACTGACTGCAAGAAAGCAAACTGGACTGTAAAAGACAGAAGAAACTGTTGGCAACCTACCAAACAGCTGAAACAACCCAACGGGAGAATCACAAAAATGTGATCCCCAGCGGAGTCGCCAGTTCTGTTTCGGGGATTTAACACCCTAGAGGTTGGTTGGGATTCAACCTCCACAGAGCAGGGGCGTACTATTTAACAGAGACTCACACGATCATGCACATTCATAAAAACGAAATCGAGTAGAATGAGAGGTTTACTCGTTGGTCCTACGTTTGAAGTAGATCCACGTGGAGTTCAAACTCCCTGCAACCGTCCTTCCTCCTTCACCTGAAATACAAGAAGAAACCAACACAAAGGACAAGTTGTACAATATATTCCTACTCTATATGTTAGTGAGATTCATATAAAACATTAAATAAATCATCATGAATGCTTGTATAACAAATATTCTTCATACATTAAAGCATACACTAACACGTTTATTTCGGGAACAGCATGATACTTCTGTATTATAAAAATAGTACGTACAAAAGTAAGAGGAGAGATCACCTGATCCTTCCAAGGCCTTCGCAGACCGTCGTCCGGATCCGTCCAGCCCTTGCCTCGCTAAGACTCCTTCCAAATGAGTGCATACGAGATAACATATAAAGGGATGTGTATCTCAAGGAAACAAAGGGTTTCCTGAAATGAACTGGGAAAGTGCAGGAGGCATGGGGAATCAGACTTTGGATAGGGAACCAACAGAGTATAATAATAATAATTCTCTCTCCCCCTTAGGCCATACATATGAGGTCTTTTTATAGTCCCTCCAAGTAGTTTCAGCAGTTGGAAACAGTTGGCCACGGGCTGGGGTGGTTGAACTTCCTGAGTAACCATCAACCCAGCGCGAAATTAGGGATTTTTATATATTTTTTAATCATTAAAATGGCATACGCGGAAAAGTCTAGCTGTACTCGCGTATACACGCGGAAAAACACGGGCATAGTCGCGTATGGAGGATTTTCCACTGTTTTTAAGTGAATTTGTCCAAGTCTGTAGGAATGGATGCCCATAAAGCTATGAAGCAATCATGAATCATGTCAAGGTGAGAAATGATGCTATAACAACAGTGAGCTAATTTATTCATTCTCATACACACATTAAGATATTTTTTTCATTCTCATACACAGTGAGCAAGTTTTTCCTACTCTTCATATGCACAGTGAGAATTGTTAAAACAGAGAAGGAATTTTTCAGGAAATTTTTGGCAAAATTGAGATTGAGACATGAATTATGAAGCAGTGAAAGAAATGTTAAGGTGTTTTTATGATATTTTCAAATAAAGAGATTTTTTTTTTATCAGTTTGAAGAAGAAGTGGAATCATTTCTAAATCAGGACAAAGGATTGAATAAGACTCAAAGCAAGGCAATAATTTCATTTTTTAAGGAGCTTCAAAAGAATGAGTAACCCTAATTACCATGATGATTACCCATGAATACAAATTACATGAATAAAAGACATAAGTATATAGATGCATGTACTTTGTTCATAATGAGGATATTAACTATTCAAGGGTACATAAATTGGTACACAGAGAACATGGCAAACAAAATAGAGAAAAAGGAGTTCAAGATAGAGAATTGGGGCAAAGAAACAATAGAGAAATTGTATCAAGTTGGGTTGATAGGTTTCCTTCAAAAATTCAATGGGCATAATGAGAAAATTACACAAGAATTCATAAGCCATTATGAACAAGGACAAACAATAGTGGGTGACCTCTCAATTCCATTAAACCTATAATTCCTTTCATAAGCCCTAGACCTTCCATTAGCAAGAGATGAATACCATAAAGGCCTACATTTCAAAGAGAAGGGTTGGACATGATTTTTAGAGAAATAAAGGAAAGTGTATTATGATAGAGCAAAGGGAATACAAAGAGATTGGTTGAGTGAACCTTGGTTTGAACTACTATTGATCATTCAAAGATATTTCACATGTGATAACCGGTTCAGTATAGTTTATCTCTACCATATTAGGATTCTACAACACATGAAAGGGGAATATAAGATAAATTTACCTTATTTCTTTTCAAAGAGTTTGGTAAATATGATAGAAGGTGTCAAAAATAAAACTGGAACAAAATAAGCACATGTATATCATCAAGGCCTCATAAAAATACTTGTAGAACATCAAGTGAGGAGCAAGGGGTTGATTTGGAGAGAATTTTTGGCACAACATCATCTTGAGGGACAAACTACAAAGGAGAAATTTGAAAAATTACATGTCACTAGGAGCATTATGAATTCTCCAGTATATCCTAGAACTATATCCAAGAAGAAACAAGATAGTATCATGATTAAAAAAGAAACATCCTTCTTGTATGTTCCTAGGAAGCCAAGGAGGAAATTACATGAAGAACCAATTGAAAAAGATCCAAAAGTAAAAATAGTTGAGCCTCTGGCATCATCCAAACAAGTCAATGAAATATCTTAAAGAATGGAAAGAGATGTACAAGAAGAGCCTTTAGAGAAGGATTCCTACATTGAGCATGCATGGACATGAGCCACTTCATCACACTCATTTTCCAAAGAGTCTGTGGGAGAAGAAAAAGAGTTGCAACTAGAAGAACATCTCAAGAAAATAGAAGAGTTGACAAGGGAGTTAGAGGTCAACATAATTTTAGAAAATAACTTGAAGAAAGAAAAAAAAATATACAGAGAAAATAATAAAAAGATAATCAAAGAAAATGAATAATTGACCAAAAATATTAGCAAGCTTGAGACCAAGAACACTCTCATTTCCAAACAGCTTTTTAGATGGCTTAATGAAAAGAAAAAATGGCAATATAAATATGAAAGACAAAAGGTAAATGCCACCATCTATAAAGAAGGAAGGTATGAGGGGATTTACTGTATTCTTCAGGCCACACAAAACGAAACTACAGGATTAGGTATAGTGGGCACATCAGCACTCAGAAGTTCAAAGAGGAGAAAGCAAGCATGAGGACATGCTTGAAGATCAACAAGGGGAGATGTGGGCCCTCAATTTTTCTTATGAAAAATCAAACTAATTCCCATAATTTTCCACATTATATCATCAAAATATGCCTTATTTTGACCTTATTATGCATATTCAGGTAAATAAATTATGTTTTTCAATTTTTAGATATTTTTGTAAAAAAATGGGTTTTAAGAGTATTTTTTGACAGAACTGAACATTCCTGTAATTGCTTCATGAAATTCATATATATAGGACACATGGGCACAAGATGAGCATGGATTTCGAACTATTGGGGACCAAGGATGGAAAATAATCTATTGGTTCATTAAAACTGAGGTAAAATAGGCTCGGTCAACGCTGGTCAAACATGACCTATTTTCAGGAATCCCAAGAAAATAGGGCAGAAATAGTATTTTTTGGGATTTTTCCGGATGTTGTGTAACTAATGGATTAGTTCAACCTAGATGGATGGGATTTGGATAAGATAAGGTTTTTAGATACATTGTATCATAGTTTGTTGATCATTTATCTATTTATACTAAGCTTATGAACCATTGAAACATGGAGAATTTGTATAATTTCATATTGAGACTTCTGAATTTTGTGAGTTAATTTGAGGAACTAGTTCCACCTTATTTTTTCTATTCAATGTTGTGGATGATTTACTTAGTTTTAAGTAGCTGATAGGTTCTTCAAGTGTGCAAGGAAAGGGTGGAGGGCCCCCACACCAAGCTAAGTACATGTCTTGGTTAAATTAGCTTAATTTTCATGAACTAGTTTTTCTTCAGATTTGTTTAGTTAATTAGATGAATGAATATTTATTATGTTTTTTGATGAATCTTAGTTTAATTATCATCTAAATATGAAGGGACAAAAAAGTGTTTATGTTAAACTCTCCTTCTATCTGATCCAAGAACAATAACTAGAATTCATCTTCTTTTCCTTGTTGAGTTATTTATTTATGCTTGCTAATGAATCTTGGTTTAATTCTAATCTGAATATGAAGGGACAAACAAGTGTTTAATTTAAACTCTCCTTCTATATGATACAAGAGAAATAACTAAAATTCATTTTCTTTTCCTTTTTTGAAGCTATTTTCTGAATTTCTAGTTTTAAATACAATGGTAACAATGATGAATGGAATTGTGAAGAAGGACAACATGGACCTCATCAGTTACGAGCCTCTTCTATTACTCTTTATGCATCATAATCTATTTTCCATCAGTTAATTAGTTTCTCTTCATGAAAGTAATATTATGGGGAAGTCCAAACAAGATCTCCTAATTTAGGAGCCTCTTCCCTCACTTATTACATATTGAACCAAAAATTACTTAGTTAGATTTTATATTCGTAATATGCATTTCCTTTAGTTTAAAAATTTTTTCCTCTAAAAGATTAACGACATCTGAGATCCATATATTTTGGAAATGCTTCCAAGTTTACAAACTTAGATTGATAATTAAATACTTGTGTTAGTTTACCCAGTAAATTGACCCAACAGGCAATGCTGGAGGAAAATGGGTTGAAGGAATTCATAGGTACATTAGTGGAATTTTGAGGTCTAAAATGGGCCTCCTAAGATAAATGTACAAAAAAATAAAATTTATAAGAACCAATAGGATTCAAGATGATGATGTAAACCATGGGGGGTTATTCACCATTTTTTAAGTAAAAGGGTAAAAATATTAAAAAATAATAAAATAATAAAACTATTTTTTCAACTCGTATTTTCAACTTATCTCCCAAATTTTTTACTCAAATTTCGAGTGGGAGTACTCATTGGATGCAAAATTTAATTCCTCATCCAAGGAGTACCCATGTTGCATACTTTTGATGGACCTTGCTACACAAAAAATGAGAAATACATGAAAACCATGATTGCAATCACATTTTTCATGTAATAGGATCCATAGAAAGTATGCAACATGGGTACTCCTTGGATGAGGAATTAGATTTTTCATTCAACGAGTACTCTTGCTTGAAATTTGAGTAAAAAAATTGAGAGATAAGTTGAAAATACGAGTTGAAAAAGTAGTTTTTTGTTTTTTCCCTACAAAACTTGATGATTTCATCAAATATTATTTTATTATTTCCACTATTATTATATAATTTCCTTAGGAGGCCCATTTTATACCTCAAAATTCCCTTAATGATGATATTCCCAAGCCCGCAGCAGCAGATGCCCAACTTCTTGATGTATGGCATGTAGGAAATCTCTAACGCAGTTATAATACCATGTAGAAATTATATCAATGGATTCAATCTAATCATGCAATGTACTAAATCAAGATACTGAATCCTTCTACAATATTTGCGGAATATAAAACACGATCACTCAATCACATGCAAGTAAGAGAAAGGAAATTATCAATCACACAACACAAGATGTATCTGGGGAGAGCACCTGCTCAAAACCCGTGTATCATATATTGTACATAGTCAAAGAATCATAAAACAATATAATGCTTTCTCACACTGAGAAAATCCTACACTATCCTGACTGTCTCACGCTGATCCTGCTAAAAAATAACTAGCAATTCTCAGGAACAATTGACCAACACTTAGCCAATTCTCAGGCCCTCCTTAGACCAGTATTTCTCACGCAATCCCTAGTAAATTAATTCTTATTAAATAGGACAATCAACCTTCCTTGAATGTGCAATCCCTATGGAGCCTTCCTCTGACTTTATAACTGCACCTAGGAAATTCACCAAAAATACAACTGATAGTTTACTTGTCTTAAAATTTTGTCTCAACTGGGTCTCCATCACAATCAACATGCATCAAACTATTAATAGTGAATTATCAGTTACTTGGTAGATCACTAATTCTGAATTAAATCTATTTTAATTCAGTTGATCTTTCGTTAGCTCATCAATCAGTCAGAACTAGTTAAACTAATTTTAACTCAATTAATGTGAGTTAATTCATCCCACTCACACCACACTAGTGCTACAACTGCAACTGGACCCTATAAATAATAGAATCACTCTAGATGCCCGTCCTTTGACCCTAAACTAAAAATTATTGAGCTAACTAAGCCTATCACACTTAGTTAACTATTATAAGTTGTTATGAGATAATATTACAATTAATTTTCTAATTTACTTAAAAAAAATTTGCACACTAATGTGTCACTAGGATCCATCACTCTGTGACCTGTGATCCCACACTAGTGTGTGTGCATTTCTAGATGCCAATTTCACTATTTCTTGTCGCGAATTTCAACACTCCCTCTCCACAAAAAAGTAATCAATCTATCCCGATCCGGTACCTTTGGAATGTTTTGCATACAACGCTACTCTAGTGTTGTTCATGTTATCGTTCCACCAGATATCTAAGATTGAGAAAGAGTCCAAATAGAGACAACCACAGACCAATATTTTATCTTGGTAACTAGCCTTACCAAACCCAATAGGGCTCTCTCCACAAATTCACAGCCAAGAGGGTTGGATGAATTAGGGTTTTAGGCTAGGTATGAGTACAAGGGTTTGTTTGTTTGAATTGGTTTGCTGGATGAGTGAATTAGATGAAAGAGGCTAGGTAAGGGAAAATAAGATTAGGATTGCAGTCCATTCAATGGGGCAAGGTAGGTAGGAAGGTTAACACTTTATGGTTTTAGGTGTTAGTATGAATCTTTCCTCGTAAAAGACCACTTTAGCTACGCATAAAAAATAGCCCTAAAATAAATTATGGTTGCCAATATCTTTAAGTCTGTAGTTAGTTGATCCAAATAATGCTGCAAAAATCCAGATCTAAGCATAAAAGACATTAAGTAGTAAAAATAAAATGTGGCTCCATGCATCCAATAGACAAAACAAGAACAATGTATTTGAAAGAATTTTTTGTATTAAAAGGGGGCACCTGAGAGGAAAACAAGAAAGGTGTTTCTGATTCTCCTCAATGGGATGGGTTCTTGAAAGTCCTCAACATTTCAGATCTAAAATTTCTCTCTTGTTGGTGTAGAAAACCTAGACAAACATAGAACTCAAAGGGAGCTCAGAAGGCAAAAATGGAGAATGTGACCAATAGTATAGATCTAGAGTGATCTAATGTGATGAAAGGTGGCTAATGAATGGGGAAAACCCTTTTATTTATAACAAAATATTAGGGCGGTCTAGAACTTGGTGCATGAATAAAATATTATTAATCAAATTCTAGAACCACCTTTTAGGAATATTTTATTATATTTGTTGGAGGGAAAATGATTTTTGACTTGGGTCAATTCCTTTATTTATAAATAATAAATAAATAAATGATTTATTTATTTTTTTAAGGAAATGGTGGGAATATAATTAAATAAATAATGATTTATTTAATTATTTATAAATGATTTAGTCAAATTTAACTAGGAATATTATTTAAATAAGGATTTAAATAACTTATTCCTCGGAAATAATCAAATAAATAAGGATTTATTTAATTGATTTCCTTGTTTTGGGTTAAATATGACCAAGAAATATAAACAAATATAGATTTGTTTATTATTTCTTTTTGGGGTTTCCTGTTTAGACCATAAACAACTTAATAAAGGTGTTTTACTAAGTTATTTCACATAGTGAAAGCAATTTTACTTAGGGTAAAATTGGTCTTACATGGTGTACTTGGGTTCATCTAATGATAATAGGTTAGATGACAAAAAAATGGTGTAACAGATTGCCCCCCAACGTACGAGTGTTAGGAGCAAATCGTATGACCAAAGTACGTTGTAAGAACTCAATCACTAGACATCAAGAGGGAAGTCAGAGAGAGAAATGTAAGGTAGTCTGATGTGCTAAAGGACTAGACCCTGAGGAGACGAGACTTACAGGTGCAACAAGTCTCTAGTTTATGAAGTGGTACCTATGCTAAAGGCGGTGGGGAAGGCATACCTATGCCCGCCAAGACAAAGTACAAAAGAATAGTATGTCCAGTAAGCAAGGAACCGAACTATAAAGTACATGTTGGCATAAATATGAGCCAGAAAAATAGAATGATGAATCCCACATACATGGTGTGCCTAAATAACAGCCAGGGCTTATACAATAATATTTTAGTACATGAGATACAAATACAACCCAAATTCCCCCTATACATGGGGTAAGGCTCGCAAAATCTGACTGATACATGCGAATCGAAAAGGCGCTGCAAGTGGCTAAAGCTGACATCATCAAATGTAAGGAGCTGCATCAAAGGATGAAATGAAGAAGTCATCCGGGCATGTGGGGGGATACCTGCAGGGCCACCCCCTCATGAGGGTTGAGACATCTCATACACACCCGGGAATCACCAATAGCTTTTGTTGCATCGCTGGACCATCAAGTATATGGATCACGATCAAGCTGAAAGGAGCTCGAACCAAGGTACAACACCCTCTAGACCTGGCTTCTAGAGTAAATGAGCTGATGTCGACAGAAGGAGGTCTGCCATAGGTGAGGCAACAAGGGATCCCCAACTAAGGCACGAGAGAAAATAGTAGAGAGACTAACATACGGACACTAATGATGATGATGAAATGGGGGATACTAAGTAGCGGATGGACGACTTCCCTTGTTAGAGCATAAATGGCATGAATGGCTTGGCAGTGATTGACAAAATATCGTGAGGGATAGGGGACAACGGTACTGAAGGCCATAATGTGCAACACGAGAGAGGGACCAAGCAATGAAGGATTATAGCGGGATACAAAGGGTCACGAGATAGACTCCATGACTGTGATGATGACTCAAATTGGATGCGCTAAACAAGGGTGACTCTATGGTGTTGCGACACAGTAAAGGTCCAATGGGGGACCATGAAAACATGAGTACAATAGGGTATCTCATGACGAAAATCAACACAAACAAAGACAAGTAAGGAGGAAAAGTGGTGCCCCAAGTACAAGTGTTGTAAGTGAAGAAATTAAATTTGGAGGAGGGGTGAATAGACCCTTCATGGACAAAATGTGTCATGGTGAAGTGTCAAAACATGAAAAACTGACAAATACCCATTTGAGTGCTTGGTGAGAGCTTTCCAACGGTGCAAACGGTGTGTCAAACGGGGCTATGGTTTGGTCGCAGCGGGCGGAAGAAAAAGCAAGGTTTTTTCTTCTAATAAGGCATTTTCCCTCCAAATTCATTCATTTTCTTGTGTAGCTGTGGTGAATGTGGAGAGGAGAGAAGGCCCTAAATCTTGCGGTGATCGTAGCGAACAAACCGACCATTGGAATCGAGATCCGTCAGTTGCAGGTAAGAGGCCTAATCCTACTCTTTGTTTTTGATGGATTAAAAGTTCAGATTAGGATCTAAAATCTCAGTAACAACCCCTACCTCATCCTTACAGTCGAGTCGCACTTTTTAGGGAAAAAAGTACGACCTGGGACGCAGGTTTGGGCCTGAAAAGTTCGACCTGGCCCAGGATTTGTCCAAAAAGTGCGACCTGTCAAATGGAGGTGGTTTTAGTGCTGTTGTGGGTTGAGATTCAGTTTTTGTGTAATTGAATGTAGTTTTACCTATCTGTAGACTGACAAAGATGATGGTTTTGTGCAGATATGGCAGATATATGGATCAAGTGGAGAGAGAGAGACCTGGGTACATTACGGATGGAAATCCAAGCGAATCAGGGTGTCCATCGTGCATTGGACAGGTTTGGGGTTCTGAAATTTGTGGAGAACCCTTTGATGAGAGCTAGGGAGCCCTTGTTGGCCCAGATTGTCAGCTATTGGGATCCAGATCATGAGGCTTTTATAGTTCAAGGGCACAAGATTGAGCTGACAGTCCAGGATCTGTATTTCCTGACTGGTCTCCCACCATTAGGGATGGTGGGAAATACACAGCTAGTGTTACCGCGGGTGCGTAGCATCATGGAGTTCGTAGAGCGACACTATCGACCAAGTGTCCAAGTCAAAGGGACTCGAATATCGATTGGGGATCTAGAGAGGTTGGAGACCCGGGCAGTGGCGGCAGCAGTGTTGCGGATCTTGGGCAGCCAAGCACTCCATCACATCACTGGAGGGCAGATGATGATTGTAGAAAGTGTATTGAGTGGGACCTACTATGGGTGGGCCCAGATGATGTTGGTGTCATTGAAACAACAACTGTCACTGTGTAAGCAGAAATTGAACCATGATTGTGCTTATGGGACGATATTGTGCTCCTTCTTTTATGAGAAGATCTCGACCTTGCGAACTCGTGTACAGATACCTGATGGAAGTTCGAGAGAACCCAGGATGCATCGGTGGGGATGACTATTGTGTAGAGGAGGGGGAGGGGCGGTCGGACAGGTGTTCCGACCAGAGTTCTTCGCCCATTGGGATGAGATGCCATTGTACATAGACGACTATCCTTATAGTGGGATGAGTTATTGGGGAGATACAGACTTGCCGCTTCTGCCTGGTCGAGTATGGGGGCCTGATGGTAAGTGACAAGTAACTAATCTGTTATGTGCATGTTTAAAGTTTGTGAATAGTACTTATGGTATTGATCCTTATAATTTTTGGAATGCAGATATAGCTCCGGTGAAACCGGCTGGATATATGGGACGACCTGCAGCGGCCAAAACTACAGGTGCTAATGGATCGAGGACAACACGAAACGAGGATATGGCCGCTCTTTTGGAGGACATTCATTGTAGATGTGAGGGGCTGCTGACTGGTGTGTCGGAGCGAGGTTGACAGGATTTAGATGACCAATATATAGAGCTATGTATTGGGCTACCCTCGGAATGGCGAGGTATCATGCGACGTACGGCGATGGCTAGTCAGACTGTGTGTGATATACGAGCTGCAGGAGCTGAGCCATTGGCTCGGGATCCTCCAGAGAGTGATTAGATGTAGGGCAGGTGGTGCCCCCCAGTGTGTATATAGGGGCAAGTGGTGCCCCCCAGTTTTTGAGTTTTGTTTTTTGTAATATGCTATGGGCATGTCATATGTTTCAGAGTAGATGGACTCTAAAAACATGTTATATGATATATATTATGTATATGCATTGTGTTGATGGTTTTGAAATGTTATTGTCTTATGTGTGATAAATGCCAGTCTAGAACATGATTTTCAATTATATCTACGTAGTGATTTTGACTTCTATGTACATGGTTGAAAGTAATGAATCTAAAGTCACGTATCAAAATTTTCACTTGTAAATATTGTCTAAACAGGATAGGGTTATGCACATGATAGACACCATTGAGTTGTAAGACAAGAAGCAGGGAATCTAAACGAACGTGCAGATGGAGGATGCGATGAGAGAGGGCATCGGCTAAGAGGCCACGTACTGCAGCATATTCGACCTGATTATTGGTAGCATTACCAATGCAGACCCCATTCGAAAGAATGAGGGTATGCAAGGGGGTAAAGATGGCCCATGCGGCCGAAGCGAGATTCCGGGAATAGCGACTTGCCCCATCGGCATAGCCAATATAATGTGTGGACGAGAGGTCTGGCGGAATAGTGTCACAAGACAAGAAATGGGAGGAAGGAGAAGAATGAGGGCAACGTGAGTATAGGGTAGACATCGAATGACAACTATGGGAGGGAATAGTCTGGGTAGGATGGCTAGGACTCATAAATCGACTAGAGGGTGATGAATGAGAACTATGGGAGGAAAAGCGAGAGCTCAGCCTGTGAAGGACATCATAGATACGGATGGTATCATCCTAGTTATGGGAGGAAAGGGGAAGGTAGAGGAAACCGCATGACGTTGCAAAGCTACCTAAATCATCAGCATGGGAAGAAAGGCGCACATACGGATCGTCACGGGGGATGAAAGAAGAACAAGTAAAAACATGGTCAAAGCATGTAGAGCCCAAGAATGTTGCTTAAGGGGAATCAAGCAAAACAAATGGAGTGGATTCAGAGGGAATGTACTCCGAGGGTCGTGTGGATGATGATAGGTATAGGAGGGGGGCAACAGGTTCCAAATTATCAACATCAGGGGGAGGAATGTCAATGGTAGTGGGGGGATCGTCGAGTAAGCCTGACGCATAAGGATGGGAGAGGCAGATTGATTTTGTTCAACCTCGTATTCGCGAATGACCTCTAAAGAGGCTTGGTAATGCGTGAGGTGAGAAAAATGGTGAGAATAATGGCCATAGACACCACACAGAGCACAGGGTTTGTTGGTGCGAAGAGTCTTTGGGTTCTTAGCTATGGACGAGGAAGAAACAAAGGTTTCAGGGACTGTAGATTTAGGGAATGCGACATTAACCATGGGTTTGATACGGGGCAATTCGAGACAAGTATGGGTGGCATGACCGACACTATCACACAAGGCACAGGGCTTGGCAGGTGGGGGAGGGGTAGGGTCAGGCGGGGTGGCCTTGTCTTTGGATACACCCTTGCGAGCTTTTCTTTTCTTTCCCGTAACTGTCACAGTAGGAGAAGGGTCCTGTTGAGGTGTGGGTGGCACTATAGTGACGGAAGCAGCTAAGGGAACTGGTTGAACTGGTGTCAAAGCAAGGTATGGTTTGGGGTGACCTGGTGGGGTAGCGGCTGGAGGGTCAAGGTACCAGACGGGAATGCCCAGGGTCAAATTAGGGAGGGACAGGGTGGCCATGATGGGGACCGAATAGACTTCGGGAGGGGGAGCGAGGAAGGGTATCTGACCAGCGGGGTAATGGCTAGGAGGAATGGCGCCAAGATGGTTAAGACTTGGGGGAACTGACCCGGGAGGGAAGAGGGACTCATGGGTACCAGCTGTATGGGAAGGGCTAGAAGGAAGAGTTCCGGTTGGTGGTGGCGAAGGGCTAGGAGCAAGTTATGGGGGGCGAGGTTGAGGTTACTGACTAGCCGAAGCGGGCTGCGTGAGGTTGGCCCGAGAAGATTGCATCATGCAAGCATTTGCTGAGCTGGGATCAGAGACAAGAGGAGGAGGAAGACCAGGGAAGGTTCCAAGCAAGGAGGAGTCTTTGTAGAAGCTGGGGGAGACACTGGTCAAAGAATCGATGGTTGGCTTATTGGCTACAGAAGAGATGATCGACTCAGGGGAGGTCTGAGATTTTGGCTCATGATACGTCAACTGGTCAATTGTGACTATCTTTCCATTATGAGGAAAAAACATATTGCGATGAACCATGGATGGGACAACAGACACGGAATAAGTGTAGCTACGCCCCAAAAGAATGTTATAATCAAGTGGGGCATCGATGAATTCAACGTCAATGCAAACCATCTTGCCCACAAGAGTGATAGGACAATTACGGAAGAGGCCAATGGGTTGGGAGGCATGGAAATCCCATGCACAGAGGGTGATGGTGGAAGGGGCCAGCTCAGGAGATCTCAGTTGTTTCCAAATCGAAGTAGACATGACAGAGGTAGATGACCCCTTGTCAATAATACATCGAGCGACGTTATCATTCCAGATTTTGACTAGGATTTAGAAAGCGACGGAAGCAGGAAGGGGAGGATGATCTGACTGACGGGCGTCGGAAACAATAAATTGGTCATCATCAGGATTTACAGCACCCATGGCAGATATTAGATCCTTCTTTTTATAAGGACACAACTAGAGGAGTTCCAGTGTTGAAATGGTGGCAGGGGATTGTGCCAAATCATCTACTATGCTATACGAATGGGCAGCTCGACAAGAAGCAGCATTTTAGCGTAATGGGCCCTTAGGAACCTTTATAGGGACCTAAAATTTGGGTTGAGGGATCTACAAAGGACCATTTGGTGTCGAAAGAGGCTCTGTAGGACCTGAAGATGTCGACTCGAGGACAGACGGAGCGGGAGGCATTGAGTATTGACGAGACCGAGTTTGAAGGTTAAGGTTGACGGTGAGAGGTTGGTCAGAGGCCATCATGAGAATCTGGTAATCGGAGGAACCAGAAGGGGAAGATTGAGTGGTTACTGGGGCATGAGGTGGTTGAGTGGCCATGAATCCTTGTTGAGGGAAAGGATTGGTAAACACAGCGGGTTGAGAAGTAGTCGTATTGGGAGGGAAAGTAGGAGAGGAATGTTGTCCCCGTACGGTGGCCTGAGACTCCCACATCTGCCACATCTTTGGTAATAGGGGACAATCATGAGTGTAATGACCATAAACACCACAACACGAACATGGCTTATTGGTGCGAAGAGGCCTATCTAGCTTGGTATGAGAGCCCTGTGGCTGGTTAGTAGTGTTAGAATCAATACTTGGAGGATTGGGTCCACGATTACCAGAGGAAGATTGATTGCCTTGCCTCTTTCTTTGAGAAGGAAGAGAATTAGTCGTGCCCTGCTACGCAAATACTTGCCCTAGAGGGGGCAGTAAGTGCGGCTGTGGGGGTTGAGAAGGCAAGGGGGTGAGAGGTCCAAATGCGGGAGGAGCTGGGACACCAGGCTGTGGGTAAGGATGAGGGTTAGGATGGGAAACATTGAGGTGAGTAGGAGGGTGGGCAAAAGGAGAAGGCATGCCATATCCTAGATACATGCTACCTGGAGGGGGGAAAGTGTTGGAGGTGCTGGCTCCTCCCAGAGGGAAACCATAGCCCATAGGAGGTTGAGCGTAGGTATGTGAAAGAGCTCCGATGATACTGTCAGTAGAGTGAGATGCCCCTGGGGCGTTAGTGCCACCGGGTTTAGGGAGGTTAGGAAGGACGGTATAAACATAACCAGATTGAGCATAGATAAGGTCATATTTCAAGGCTATTTGGAGGGCGGCTTCTTCGGTTTGAGGGAAGTGGGATGCGACATCTTTTCCAATGGGAGGTAAGAGAGAGTGAAGGAACCATTCCATATAAACCCGATCTTCAAAGGGGGGAGCTTGACATAAGCTCCTTCTTCGCCACCATTCCTAGACATGCGTGGAAAGGCGGGTCGAAGAGGATTGACAGAAAGAAGTCAAAATTTATGTACCCGTGTCGTATCGGAGAGGGAGTTGGAAATAAGATAAAAAGGCTTGGGAAATGGTCGCAAAGGTCGTATGGGAAGAGGTGGCCTGATCAACATACCATTTAGAAGCCTCGCCAGTAAGCATGCATTGGAACAATCGAAGACGAATGGAATCATCAGTAATGGAATTGGATGAACACCACATATGAAAAGATCAGATATGGTTGGATGGATATTCACTAGCAAGGCCTTTGAACTTGGGAATGTCGGAGGGGAGCTTGGTTGGCATAGCAGGCCAACTAACATCGTGGCAGATAGGATCATTAATCAACTAATTGAAATCGGGGAGACTAAGACCAGCCATATAAGGGAGAAAAGGGGCAGTCAAGGTAGTTCCTGTAGTGGTTGCACTGGAAATGGACCCAGCAGTAGAACTAGGGTTGCTGCTAGCGCTAGGACCTGAACTAGACATGGTGAAGGTAACAGGGGGAGAACCAAGAGTAGGGGGAGAACCTGAAAAATCAGAAGACGAGTCAGAGTGTGGACTCGGGAGAGGACTTACTCGATGACAACAGGAAGGAGGAAGTCGACCAACGGGAAACTGGGGTTGAAGGCCAAAAAGTCTCCAGGATAAACGCCTTGGAGGCGCGATGATGATAGGAATAAGAAAAACCGACAAGGGCAGGGAGGTGCAAAATCAAGTGAGGTCAATGTCGAAACAAGGGTAGAGAGGTGCAGTGTCAATTGATTTTAAAGTCTTTGCTAGGCGGTGTTAACTAGGCTCTTCTTCACTTAGGGTCAGTGTGTGGCGTGTGTTAATTTTAATTTTTAAACCCAGACGTTTTGAGAGTAAAATAAAAAGTGTCTTGCGTAACTGAAAGTAAATCTACAGAGAACAGTATATAAGACTGAAATAACAGAAAATTAACAGCTAATCAATGCATCGATCTAACCCAAGAAGGCAGGTCTCTCAAAACTAGTCTAAAAGAGGGAAAAAAATCAAATCAAAACACACTAAAAAGAGGCCAATAGATCTAAGGTCGGGAGGGACAGGGATCTAAAGGGGAAATCTGCTGAAAAGAGTTGCAAAGAACAACAAAGAGGCAGAGGCAAGGTTGTTGTAACAAAATGGGGAAATCAGCTAAAGGTAGGAGGGACGAGGAGGTGGTCCTAGAGGTAAACCCAAACAAAACTATATGAGGTGATTTGAAAGGGATAAGAGCTAATCTAAAGGGATCTGAAAAGGAGGTATCAGATCTGAAAGAAAGAAGGCTGAAACTCTAAAAATTCAGACATATGAACAGCTAAAACTTGCCCACAAAAAGTGGAGGGTACTAAAGCCCTAAGGGGCAAGATTCGCACTTAGTTGAGTGAAACATATCAGAAACAGGTCTAAACGGGTAGAGATGGAGGCTGGAAAACCCTGACAGAAGCTTTAGAAAAACCCAGAAAAATTGCTGGAAAATTGCAGAAAAAAGTCCAGGTCGCAGTTTTGGGGCAGAAAAGTGCGTCCTCCAGTCTAGGTCACAGTTTTTGGGCTGATAAGTGCGACCTGCAGATCCGGGTCTCTCGGTGGCATATTTCAGAAAAATTTGTCATCTCAGCTGCGGCTGATGTCTATCACCTGCGCAATAGGGGCAGAAAGACACGGAAGTTAAAAATTTGAATGTTTGAGAGTTTTAGAGGTGAAAAACACCATAAAAAGAGGAAAAAAAAAAATGAAGAGAAACCCTAGGGTATGAAATAGCTGGATATGCAGGAATATATAAAACAACAGTGGTCACATAATAAAACCCGTGTGGAGTCGCCAATTGTTAGTATGAATATTTCGTCGTAAAAGACCACTTTAGATATGCATAAAAAATAGCCCTAACATCAATTATGGCTACCAATATCTTTAATTCTGTAGTTAGTTGATCCAAATAATGTTGCACAAATCCAGATCTAAGCATAAAAGACATTAAGCGGTAAAAATAAAATGTGGCTGCATGCATCCAATAGACAAGACAAGAACAATGTATTTGAAAGAATTTTTTATATTAAAAGGGGGCACCTGAGAGGAAAACAAGAAAGGTGTTTCTGATTCTCCTCAATGGGATGGGTTCTTGAAAGTCCTCAGCATTTCAGATCTAAAATTTCTCTCTCCTGTTGGTGTAGAAAACCCAGACAAACATAGAACTCAAAGGGAGCTCACAAGGAAAAAATGGAGAATGTGACCAAGTATAGATCCAGGGTGATCTAATGCAATGAAAGGTGACTAATGAATGGGGAAAACCCTTCTATTTATAACAAAATATTAGGGTGATCTAGAACTTGGTGCATGAATAAAATATTATTAATCAAATTCTAGAACCACCCTTTAGGAATATTTTATTATATTTGTTGGAGGGAAAAGGATTTTTGACTTGGGTCAATTCCTTTATTTATAAATAATAAATAAATAAACGATTTATTTATTATTTTAAGGAAATGGTGGGAATATAATTAAATAAATAATTATTTATTTAATTATTTATAAATGATTTAGTCAAATTTAACTAGGAATATGATTTAAATAAGGATTTAAATAACTTATTCCTAGGAAATAATCAAATAAATAAGGATTTATTTAATTGATTTCCTTGTTTTGGGTTAAATATGACCCGGAAATATAAACAAATATAGATTTGTTTATTATTTCCTTTTGGGGTTTCCTGTTTAGACCATAAACAACTTAATAAAAGTGTTTTACTAAGTCATTTCACATAGTGAAAGAAATTTTACTTAGGGTAAAATTGATCTTACATGGTGTACTTGGGTTCATCTAATGATAATAGGTTAGATGACCAAAAAATGGTGTAACATCAGGGTCAGATGGATCAGACTGATGAGGAGCTAGAAAGAGCAAGTCAAAGCATGCATTCTTTCTAAATTGAAGAAAGTGAACAAATTATGAAGATTTTCCCAAAACAGAGAATGAGAGATGTATTACGTTTATCGACTTGAAAATCAACATATAATAGAGATGAAAAGGATCATGAATACAAAAAATTCATACATATGTTACATAAGAAGAAACTATGAAAAATTTCCATACCACAGGTATTCGAAAGAAATAGTTGCATTAACTCTTTCATTCATTTCTAGCCAAAAACTGATTACACTAGAGTCTATGATCAATGCAACAACATCCAACCTATGAAATGAGTCAAAAAGTACAATATATAGACCTCAAAAAACCTCTCCCAACCTCATGGGTCGAAACCATGAGCTAAGGAGCCATTCCACCAAAAAATGAACTGATACTTAGAGTGTAGGGTAGTCAAACTAACTCATTCCTCACTTTTTGGAAACTGATTCATTACATCTCATCAAGAGTTTTTACCTAATGTATTTACTCTAGGTAACTCAAAAACATCATATTTAAATTTAAATATATGAATTACATTGATCAAAACACCATTTTCCAAGGTGAAAATAAAAAAAAAACTGAGAAAATTTGGAAATGTTAGCAAACTCAGAAAATTTGTAAAAAGCGCAACGCCAACTTCATCTCCACTTTGGAGGGGGTTCCTGGTGTCCAAATTAAACTTTTGATAGCTCATTGGAAATATTGTCCTGTTTGGTTTCCATATCTGTGATTGGTTTCCAAAATAGTTTTGATTTGACCCTCTGAAACTTCATTCTCCCAATATTTGTCAAAAGTACAGCGCCAGCCTCCAAAATAGGGCAGAAATGTGATTTTTTGGGTGTTTTTTGAAATTTTTATTGCTTTGTTGACCCAAAAAGGTTTTGTAAAGTTTTTTTTATTACTATATTTGGCCTTTTGAATCCAATGGTTCTTTCATTTTGGCCATTGGAGGTCCCTAGAAAAAGTACAGTGCCCTAGGCAAAAGTGCAACGCCCTTGAAGCAAAAGCACAGCGCCCTTGGCAAAAGCCCAACGCCACCCTCCAGAAAAGTAGCGCCAACTTCAAGGCCACTTTTGGAGGCCTTACACAACTCCAAATTGAGCTCATAATATGTCGTTGAAAATATATCTCTGTTGGTGACACAATGGACCTATCGAGCATTGAAAATGATCAAGTATAGCCCCTGAAAATGCAAGTCTCCCTAGACTGGACAAAAAGTGTAGAATGGGGGTGAAAAACTGCAATTTTCTCTTGTAGGAAACTTTTGGAGGCCTTCCTAAAATCCAAATTGAGATCATGATAGCTCATTTGAAAGATATATATTTCTAGTTATCATTTGAAATCTCACAAAAGTCATTTGGACAATCAGTAAGGGAGAAAATTTGATTTTCCCAAGACTACTCTAAAAGTGCGGCAACTCTCCTGTAGCAATTATATTTTTATAATTCCTCCAAAACCATAACACCAGTGTAAAAAATGAAGGATTTTTTTCTTCCTTGGTCTATTATTAACAAAAATCTCTTTCACTTTTGTGAAATTCATCTCCATTTGGTCAGAAACATACTTTGAAGAAAACCTGGCCCTATGTGTAACAAATGATTTGTCCCTTGGAATAACTTCTTGAAAAATGATGGAGACATGATGTTGATGAGATGGAATGGCCTCATAATTGCTGATATGACCTCTTTAATGCCTCATCTGCTCAGATGTATCTAATTCCATAGAAAAACCTAGCTCAATGGGAGAGGAAATTAGGGTTTAGTTGTAGGAAAAACAGGGTATTTGGGAAATTTATAAGAATGAAGGGAAATAAATGGGATATGGGGATATAAATTCTTAGGAAAATTTTTGGAGGTAGGGAGGGATGTTAGGAAGTAGGTGAAAGTGGAATTTTAAGGATTAAGTGAGGGGAAGTGGTCCAAAAGTGAAAAATACAGGCGTAGTCTAGAAAAGTGTCAAATTGTAGCAATAGGCTAGGGTTTGTGGAAAAATGATGATTTTGAGGGATAGGAGTGATGGGAAGTGTTTAGGAAGGTGTTTTAAGGATAAGGGAAGGTGTAAGAGAATTAGGATACAATTCTTGTTGATGATTTAACCATGGAAGGCATGGAACCAAGAAAAATTCCCTCAAAACCCTACGAGAGGGAAATGAGCTTTCCAAGCACAACTGAGAGACAAATATGGTAAACACAAAACCACTTGGAAATGATAGTTTGGAACCTGAAATTTTTGAAGAATTTTTACTATTACTACTTAAAAATATGAATTTTATGGTGAAATGACAAATTTTCATATGACCTAATGATGTCACAACATGGAAGAATGAGTTGAATGATGTAATATTCCAAATTAGGAAAGACAACAATATTGAACACCAAACTGGAATGTACAAAAAATAATAATGAAAAATACATGATAAAATCATAGATTCATTAGCTTATGTATTACAACAGCAAAATATACAATGTGTTGAGGAAAAAATCACTCAAACTAGGCAAACAAGCCTCCAAATCCTAGAAACACTAGAATCCTAAAGGATGCTGCAATACAAAAATGAAGGAACACATAACAATGCAGTCCCAGTGAGGGTTACTGCTACAAGAATATGGAAACATATGGATCTACTGATGTATTACTAAAAAGGAACTGAAAATGGAGAACTAGTCTCTCAAACACAATCCCAAGATAACCCGACAAGGGTTTCTTGAAAGGCACAAGATGCAAAAAGTGCAGACTGCAACTCTGTGGATGAATCACATTGTATCACTAAAGCTCTATTGGAATATGGCTGAAATGAAAAATATATGTTTGTAACTTTTTATCCCTATCTTTCCAGGTGAAAAGCTGCTCCTTTCACTAGGAAACTAGCTCATAAACAGGGTTTCTCAACCCTCCACTGCAACACCCTGCAAAATAAAGCAATTCCTCAAGGAGAATGCATTGTGGCTGAAGGAGATTGCTTGGCCTAATGTCGGATGGTGGAAATGAAGCTTATAATAACCCTCCTAGATGGCCTTCTTAAGTCCTCCAAGGTAGAGTGTGGGAATTCCCGCTTGGAAATACCCTTCTACTAAATAGTACAACAAACTCAGATAAACAGCTGAACCATGCAAGAAATCATAAGAATCAAACATAAAAAATATTCTAAATGCCTCTCATGAATTCCATCCCTTCCCTTATATCCTTGATGAGCTTCCTCACCCTTGGCCCCACTCATTTATGAGGTTACTTCCATGCAAAGACTCCTCCTCCAAAACTGCGTTGTCCCCACTAGCTCCACTCTCTTCTTTGGAAACGCTGTTGATTTGGTCAACCTTGACCTAGTCTACATGCATTGCCCCATTTCACACCCAGAGTGGCTTTATTTTTCCTATCTAAACTGATCCACATCCATATTGGAAGTGATTTATTCCTACTAAAGAGATTTAAGGGTCTCCCTACCCCACTTATTCATCTAGACTATGAATAGAAGCAACATATAATATTCCAACTAGATAAAAGATAATTGGGAATATTACAGTCCTCCCCTCCCAAATGTTGCTTGTCCTCAAGCAATAGTAAAGAAGGATGCTGCAAAATATTCTCTCATTCCCGAGTTGCATCCTCATCAGGTAGATTCCTCCATCAAATCAGGTATTCTCTAATCACCCTACTCCTTAGTTGCCTCTCCCGAGTATCCAAGATAGAATCTGGCTATAAAAATAGATGGCCATCATCATAAATAGGTGGGAGATCCATGGTAGCAACCACATGTTTTCCAATGGCCTTCTTGAGGCATGAGACATGAAAAATGTCATGGATCTTTCTCCCAATAGGAAGCTCTAACTCATATGCTACTTCTCCAACACTATGGATCACCCTGTATGGCCCATAGAACTGAGGTTTAAGCTTCTCATCTCCCTTCTTCTTAAGTGTAGACTGTCTATATGGTTGAAGATAAAGATAGACCAAATCATCCACCTCAAACTGCCTCTCTATCCGACCACAGTCTGCATATATCTTCTATGGTTTTGTGCTGTAGCAATGTTGTCCTTGAGGGCCTAGAGTATATCCTGACTCTCTTGAATCCAATACGTTTCTCTAAGAGCCTTAATTTCTCCAAACGTCACATCAGCAAATGATAGTGCATCATACCCATAAAGAGCTCGAAACGGGGTCATGCAAATGGACATATGAAAGGTTTTGTTGTAGCAATACTCCTCCAAATGGAGCCAGTGCAACCATGCTCTTTGCTACCCCGAAACATAGTTCCGCAGGTAGCCTTCCAACTGCTTGTTTACTATTTTTTTCTGTCCATCGATTTGTGGGTGATAGATGGTACTTGGTGTCAACTCAGTACCCATTAACTAAAAAAGCTCCTGCTAAAAGCCACCCATGAAGTGGATATCCCGATCACTGACTATGGTCTTTGGGAGACCATGGAGTCTAAACACATCTTCAAAGAAGAGCTCAGCTACCTATGAAGTAGTATATCATGCATAAATAGAAAATAAATGTGAATAATTTTTTAGTCGATCAACTAATACAAAGATACAATCCCTACCATGAACCGTAGGTAGACCGGCGATGAAGTCCATGGAAATACTTTCCCATTTTCCATCCAGAATAAGGAGTGGCTGTAATAATCCTGCGATATGGTTGTTCTCCCCTTTGTTCTATTGGAAAAATACGCACTCCTTGATGTGTTGGAGTACATCCTCCTTGAGACCCTTCCATTATAATCTCTCCCGAATAGCCTGATATGGCTTGGTGAATCCTTGATGCCCCCCAAGTGGTGAGTCATGTGATGCCTGCAAAATATTCTTCTTGAGCTTATAATCTCTAGCCAAGAGGAGCAAATCGCAGTAATAGATGACCTCATCCATCACTCTATACATCACATCAGTCACTTGCCCATCTAGAATCTCACATGCAAAGCGGTCTTTGGAATATTCCACTAGCAACTGAGCCTTCCAATCTGTATCAATGCTCATCAAGGACAGCGCTGCTGGCCTCTAAGATAAAGCATGTTCCACTTCATTTCTCTTCCCCTTGACATATTCTATGTCAAAGTCATATTCTTGGATCTTACTCACCCATTTCTGCTACCTCTCATGAAGCTGTTTTTGCTCAAGAAAGAACTAAAGAATATTGTGATCAGTCTTCGCTCGAAATCTCTTACCCACCAAATATTGTTGGAACTTGGCTAAGGCATGCATAATAGCCAACATATCCTTATCATATATGGGATATATTTTCTCATGTGGCAGTAACTTCCAACTCTCAAAAGCTATGGGGTGTCCCCCTTGCATCAATACTGCTCCAATGCCTTCTCCTGAAGCATCAAATTCCAACACAAAGGGTTAGGTAAAATCTGGTAGAACTAATACCGGGCAGCTACTCATCACCTCCTTGAGCTTATCAAAAGCTCTCTGCGCTATGGCTGTCCAACTGAAAGCTCCCTTCTTAGTTAGATCTGTAAGTGGTGTTTCCAATTGATATAACGCTTTAAAAACCTTTCAGTAATAAGTACAGATGCCTACAAACCCCCGAAGTTCTATGACATTTTTTGGCTCGGGCCAGTATCTGATAGCACAGATATTATCTTCATGAACTCTCACCCCATCTACTCCAATGATGTGGACTAAATAGAGCATCTCTGTGAGCCCAAACTCACACTTGGAGAGCTTAGCATAGAATTGCTTCTCTTCAAGAATGCATAATACTGCCTCAATATGTTGTAGATGCCCCTCCCATGTGCAGCTGTAAATAATAATGTCATCAAAGAATACCAATACAAATTTCCTCAAGTGACCACAGAAAATGTGGCTCATGCAATACTGGAATGTTGCTGGAGCATTGGTTAGCCCAAAAGGCATCACCAAGAACTCAAAATGGCCATAGTGAGATTGGAATGCTGTCTTGGGGATGTCTTGATCCCTCACTCTGATTTGATGATACCCTGATCTCAAATCAATATTGGAAAAATACTTGGACCCTCTTAGTTCATCCATCAATTCATTGATCCTGGGAATTGGGTATATGTTCTTCATGGTATTTTTGTTCAAGGCTCTATAATCAATGCACATCCTCAATGTGCCATCCTTCTTCTTCACCAAAACCACTGAAGAGGAAAAAGGACTGGTGCTAGGCCGAATGTGTCCTAAGGAAAAAATCTCTTGAATGGCCTTTCAAATCTCATCCTTGTAGGCTTTGGGATTCCTATAGGGTGTGGTGATCACTGCTTGTATCCCGTACTCCAACTCAATAGTGTGCTCAAATCCTCATTCAAGAGGTCTCCCAGGTGGGATATCTCCGAATACTGTGGAATATCGGTCCAAAATAGATTTTACATCAAAATTTACTGGTGAATCCTTGTCCCTTGCTTCTGACTGTTATGAAACCAACTCCAAAAAGAGAAGAAAAGAGATATCAACGCCTTAGAAATAATCCACTTCAAGGGGGCAACCTCCAATACATTACATGCATGAACAATTCTTGGATGATTCAAATTGAAAAACCTCCTTTCTATATGTAGGAGTCCATGGGGCCACAATCTAATCCTATTCGACCTAACAATAATAATTTAAGGGCACAATAATAACAATATGGGGGTTACAAGGGTACAATAATAACAATAAGGGGGTTACACTAACAACAATAAGGGACTATACTAGTAATATAGGGACCTAACATGCCCCTCTCCTTCAAAAAAGTGTTGTCCTCAACGCTTGAGTAGCTCTGGGTGCTTCCGTATAAAATTCTCATCCTCCCATGTAGAATCTTCAGTGGGTAAGTTCTTCCACTTGATGAGATACTCTGAAATTGATCGATTCCGTAGTTGTCGAGTTCTTGTTTCCATGACCGCTTCTGGTTCCAATATGATTTTTCGTTCCTCATCAAGTTCTGGCAATATTGTTTGAACTGGAAGATTTTCTCCTATAACCTTCTTTAAGCATGAAACATGGAAAACTGGATGTACTCGCGAAGAAGCAGGAAGCTCCAATTTGTATGCCATAGTACCAATCTTTTGCAACACCTCGTAAGGACCATAGTACTTTGGCGATAATTTATTATCCTTCTTTGCTTGCTTGAGGGACATTTGTTTGTATGGTTGTAGCCGTAAAAATACCCAATCTCCTACATCAAAACTTCTATCGCTACGATGTTGATCTGCCTGTTGTTTCATTCGATTTTGTGCCAAATTCAGGTTATCCTTTAAGAGTTGGAGAACTTCTTGCTGATGCTCGATGTGATCTTCCACTGCTTGAACCTTCGAATTATCCCTTAAATATGATGTGATGGATGGTGGATGATATCCATAAAGTGCCATAAATGGGGTCATTTTTGCTGCAGTATGGAAGGAAGTGTTATACCACCATTCAGCGAGAGGTAACCACTCGACCCATTGTGTTTGTTTATCAGATACAAAACAACGAAGATATCATTCCAAACATCTATTTACTATCTCAGTTTGACCATCAGATTGAGGATGATAAGATGAGCTATGAGCTAATTGAGTACCCAAACAAGAAAATAACTCCGTCCAAAAATTTCCAGTAAAAATGGGATCTCTTTCGCTCACAATAACCCTTGGGTTTCCATGTAGCTTTTGAATTGTGTCCATAAATGTAGTAGCAATTGTACTTGCTTTAAATGGATGAGATAATGCACAAAAGTGTGCATACTTGGTAAGTCTATCAACTACCGCCATGATGACACTCTTTCCTTCAGACTTAGGTAAACCTGTGATAAAATCCATTGAAATCTTCTCCCAACTTTTACTTGGAATGGATAAAGGTTGTAGAAGACCCAAGGTCATAATTGTCTCAACTTTATTATGCTGGCAAACCAAACATTCCGCCACAAACTTTTGAATATCATATTTAAGGCCATTCTAAAAAAATTATTTCTTCACCCTGTGGTAAGTTTTTAAAAATCCTGAGTGTCCTCCTAAAGGAGAGGTGTGCAATTCCAAAAGAATATTTTTTTTTAGTTGGGAATTCTTACAAAGATATAAGCGATATTTGTACCGTAAGGAATCATTTTTCCAACTAAATGTATCAGATGTACTAGGATCTTGCTGCAACTTTTGAATGAGTGTCCACACTTCTTCGTCCTTCTTCCATTCATCTCTTTCTTCAGTTATCCAATCTGATTGGATAATATAAATGGAACAAAGCAACGCTTCCACCTCTTCTTCTTTCTTGAGAGTGCATCTGCAACAACATTTAGCTTCCCTTTTTGTATATTATTTCAAAGTCATAACCCAACATCTTTGTGACCCATTTTTGCTGCTCTTCTAAAGATAGTCTTTGTTCCAAAAAATGTTTAAGACTATCATGATCAGTTTTTACCTTGAAGTGTCTTCCCATTAGGTAAGTTCTCCATTTCTTTAGTGCATGCAGTATTGATAACATTTCCTTATCATAAATAGGTTTCTATAAATACTTTCCTTTAATTGGACGACTTTCAAAATCAATGGGTCTTCCTTCTTGCATTAAAACAACACCAATTCCATTTCCTGAGGCATCACATTCCACAATAAAGGTTTTTGTGAAGTCTGGCATAGCTAAGATTGGTGCTAGGCACATTGCCTCTTTAAGATGTTCAAAGGCCTTAGTTGCTTCAAGAGTCTATGAAAATGCATCTTTCTTCAATAATGTTGTTAGAGGTGCTGCTATTCTCCCATAATTCTTAACAAACTTTCGATAATACCCTGTTAACCTGAGAAATCCTCGCAACTACTTTATGGTTGTGGGGACTTTCCATTCCTTAATGGCTTTAATTTTGTTAGGGTCTACCTTAACACCCTCGTGAGATACAATACGACCCAGAGATTCCACCTCTTGTACTCCAAAGAAACATTTGGATGTTTTTGCATATAATTGTTTCTCCTACAATAGTTTGAGAACCCTATCAACATGTTGAACATGATCCTTCCAAGACCTGTTGTATATTAGTATATCATCAAAAAATACTAGCACAAATTTTCTAAGGAAGGGTTTGAAAATGGAATTCATCAACCCTTGAAATTTAGAAGGTGAATTAGTAAGGCCAAAAGACATGACCAAAAGTTCATAATGACCCTCATGAGTTCAAAATGTTGTTTTCGGAATATCTTGAGTCTTCATTCTAATCTGATGATACCTTGAACGAAGAACCAACTTGGTAAAATAAATTGCTCCATGTAATTCATCCAATAATTCATCAATCACAGAAATGGGAAATTTATCTTTAATGGTGAGCTTATTGAGCTCCCTATAATTCAGACACATGTGCCATGATCCATCCTTCTTGTGTACCAATACTACAAAAGTAGAGAAAGAACTTTGACTAGGTTGAATTATACCCACCTCTAACATTTCTGCAATCATATGTTCAATTTCGCTCTTTTGGACATAAGGATATCTATATGGCCTAATGTTTGGAGGAACACTTCCTGGAATCAAATGAATAGCATGATCATGATCACGAATAGGTGGGAGTCCTTTGGGAGTTTCAAAAACCTTTGAATGATTGTCCAAGAATTTTTGGAGATCTGCAGAAATAGATGATTTTGATGTTGGAACTTCTAGTGAGCATAATTGTGCAATTATGTCTCGTTGTTCTTTCTTTAGAAGCTTTTTCATGACATTAGAGCTTATTATCTTTCATGGCTTCCCTACAACACCCTGCAATTTGACTTCCTTTCTTTCTGAATTTTTTTTTCAAGAAAAGTTCTTGAAAATTAAAAGCTACTGTCCCCAAAGATTGTAACCATTGTACTCCTAGTACAAAATCAACACCTCCCATAGGAATGGAAAGAATTGGACTATTCAATACATATTCCCCCATGGTTAGCTTAATATTATGGCATTTTCCAGAGCAATTTATAGTTCCTCCATTTCGAACCATCACTTGACATTCTGGTGTTGGGTATAGGAAACAATTTAATTCCTTGGCTACCTTACAATGAATAAAATTATGGGTACTACCTGAATCAATCAACACTATTACCTTTTTCTTCTTGATATGTCCTTCTATCTTGAGAGTTCAAGGAGTGGTAATTCCTGCCAATGCATTACACGATATGGTTAGACTCATTTCTTCCTCTTCTTGGGTTGGTTCCTGGTGTATATCCTCTTCTTTTTCATTTTCTTCCTCCTTTTCACAATCTATGTAAAATAATTTCTTCTCAACACACTTATGACCTTTAGTGTATTTGCTATCACAACTGTAGCAAAGCCCTTTTTCTCTTTTTTCTTCCAATTGTTGTGGTGTCAACCTTGTAGGTTGTGGAAATCTAGGAGTAGAAACACTTCCCTCTTTATAGAAGTTAGTGGTAGGCTTCCTTGTCGCCATAATTTTACATTCAATTTTTCTTGCCAACCTGAATGCCTTCTCCAATGAATCCAGTTCCAAAACGCGAACTTCATGTTGGATATTATCCTTTAAAGTACCTATGAAGATATCAATCCTGTGTTCCTCTGAAATATCAGTTACCCTTATATTCAATTTTTGGAAGTCCTCAATGTGCTCACCCATTAAACCCTTTTGTTTGAGATTTATCAATTGGCTAAAGAAGGTGTTGCTTTTCGTATCCTCATAATGTGCTATCATTTCCTCCATAAAAATTGACCAAGTGACAATTGTTTTACCAGAGCAAAGCCATCGATACCATACAAATGTATTTTTTTCTAAATGTAAAGTTGCAATGCGTACCTTTTGTGTGTTTTGCACATTATGGAGATCAAAATATTGCTCCATCTGTAGTATCCATGTTATAGGATCCTTTCCATCAAACTTTCTCATACCCATTTTTGGAATATGGTGGTTCTTCCCACCAACATTAGATTTTATGCAATCACGATTAACATCTATTTTTTTCTCACCATGAGTTTCCTCTACTATCTTTTAACCATTAGGAAACATTTCTTGTATCAAATTTGTCAAACCTTCCATGTCTACTTTTAGATCATTCTTCATGTTTTCCATCTTAGCTTCCATGTCATCCATCTTAGATTCCATGCCAGCTTCCATGCCATCTATCTTAGATTCCATGTCATTCTTAAAACCATCCATCTTAGATTCCACGCCTTTCTTCAAACCATCCATCTTAGTTTCCACACCTTTCTTCAAAACTTCCATGTCATTTTTGTTGCTCTTTGCGAGAGCGAAATTTGTTGCACTTGCTCTTGTAATTTCGATATGTCATGTTTCCATTCTTCGTCTTCATGAGTCATAGTAGAGCTTTCTAAAGGCTTAATGGTATTGAATTATTTTTAGGGGATATTTTAGAATCCAATACTGATATCTATTCTACAATATGCCCTTGGAATCAATTCAACTTGATTCTTCAAACAAGACTTATGCAATTCAGAAAAAAAAATACACACCTTTTACTTTCTTTTGAGGAGCTCGATATTGAAATTGAATTATCTCTATAATTGTGGATCCTTAGTATCTAAAATTCAGCCCTGTAGTAGCCCTATGAAGCTTCTTTCAAATGCCACAGGTATGATCTGATTTGGATTCTTCAAGACAAAGTTATGTCAAGTATCCCACAATGACCAAATTTTGGACTAGTTCAGTAGAGTGAACTTGTACGACTTTCCATGTGTCACTGTTTCCTCCTTTGGCTTTGAAATTGATAGAAGGAAAACTAATATCCCTGTACTTGCAACCACTTCTTACAGAATTTCAATCCGATGCTCAGAGAGAGAGCTATGAATATTTTCCCACGATCACCTCTTTTAGATGAAATTCAGAAGCCTCAAAAAGCCCTAACTTCCACAGATCATATCTCCAAAAATATTGCGAACCAATATCTAAAATTTTGCGATGAGGTTCCTCAGGATTGCGGCTTTGCACTCTAAACATTTTAGCTTCTGAACCTTCGTAGAAAAAATTTAATATGGAAATACCACGATGACCTGTTTAGATTAAATTCAGGAGCCTGCAAAATGACCTAACTTGCATGGATCATATCTCTGAAAATGTTCCAAACCAAGCTCTAAAATTTTTCGAAGATGTTCCTCAGTATTTTGGCTTCGCACTCTAAAAATTTCAGATTCTAAACCTTCTTAGAACAAAATTTATAGCAAAAATTCCACAATGACCTGTTTGGAGCAGCGAAACCCTAGAATCTCAAAGCTCTGATACCAAATGTTGTGAAACCAGTTCCAAAAAGAGAAGAAAAGAGATATCAACACCTTAGAAATAAGCCACTTCAAGGGGGAAAACTCCAATACATTACATGAATGAAAAATTCTTGGATGATTCAAATTACAAAACCTCCTTTCTATATATAGGAGTCCGTGGGGCCACAATGTAATCCTAGCCGACCTAACAATAATAATTTAAGGGCACAATAATAACAATATGGGGGTTACAAGGGTATAATAATAACAATAAGGGGGTTACACTAACAACAATAAGGGGCTATACTAGTAATATAGGGACCTAACACTGACATACACAGTTCTACTACCCACTCTATGTCCCCTCTACGCAAATCATCCTCCATCCTGTGTGCAGAGACAATCTGGGGTGGATAGGTGTGTCTGCCTTTGATTTTCTGATGTTTACCACTCCCCTTTCCTGTCCATTTTATCTCTAATTTTTCACACTCTACGACAACCTTCCCTAAGGTAATTAACCACTGGACACACAATATCACATTGGTTTCTGGAATATCAACCACAAAGAAGTGGTTTGTCAATGTGTAGGGTCCCATAGTGATGGTTAATTCTGGAACATATTTGGCACACTGCATGGTTCTAGCTCCAGGAACCAAAACAGAGAAACCCTCAAAATATTCTATGTGAATGCCCCTCCTCTAAACCAACTGAGTGTCAATAAAGTTATGGGTAGCTCCACTGTCTGCCAATATTGATACTCTTTTTCCTAGAATAGTGCTTCTAACCCTCAATGTTAGATACTTGGGAACTCCCCGCAAAGTTGCAAGAGTCCCTCCCATTGAAGAAAATTCTCCCACTACATTTCCTGTGGGTGTTGCACCTCCTCCTACTACTACAGAGCTAGTATTCTCCTCCTCATCAGAAAATATATCAATACAATGTGCCTTCCCTGCAACACATTGGTGGTTTGGTACCCATGTCTCTAGACAAGTGAAACAAAGTTTCTTCTTCCTTAGATCTCTCCAGTAATTATCATCAAGAGATTTATTCTCTAAATCCTCCTTTTTTTGAGAGGAGAAATTTTTCTAAAAAGGGGCTTTTGCCTTGGGTAAATCATGCTATATGTTTCTAGCCCTCTCCATATCTTCTTGGAACGTAGTTGGTCTAGTCGATTTCACCAACCCATGTAATGGTTCAATCATCACATCAATGAACATGCATACTCTCCGGGTCACAGTGAGGTCAAATGCCATGAATGAAAGCTTTAGAAACTCAGAGATATAAGTCTCTAGATCCCCTACTTTCTTGAGCTTGGTTAGCCCCACAAATTTGCTTCTGGATTCTTGGGATCAAATCTCTCCACAAACCTCCAGGTGAAGATTGAATAAGAAGTGACACTAGCATGCCCAAGTGTATATAGGCCATGAAACCACTGCTAATGTGCTTCACCTTCTAGGTGCTCTTGGCCTATCCTCTTTGCTGAAGCCTCCTGCTGTTTTGTTTCCCTTCTCCCACTACTTTCTCAGTCTATGGTCTTAAAATTTTTCTTTTGGGTGCATTTGGGCTTGCAGACCCTTTACATCATTTTATTTTTATAAACAGAAAATAAACCTATTCTAGGTCTACCCTTATTACTCCATAAGACCAGATTAGACTGTTGGCCTCATAGTTTCTCTACCTACACTACTACCTGCTAGGATTAGACTGTCTAGCAGGTTTCTTCTCTACATTCTAAGACAGAAAAAAACTAACTACATGCTCATAGACTAAGCTTTATTGAGCTTTTCCTACCTATCCTACTCTAACTGGAAATATCTGATGTTCTAGGTGATACAATAATGCCAATGCAGCCAGTCCAGCAGTAACAAAAAAGGATATGAGCACTGGCTGCCTGTCAGAGATAACCACAGGGTGCTCTGCCTGTGGTCCTTCAAAATTGTGGTCACCATCAGTAGTGACCCTTCCTGATGAAACTGGCTTGTGCTAAGGATCAACGCTGGGGTATTTGAGCGCATCAGGGCCTCCACGTATTCTGCCACAGGATCAATGAGCATATGATGTGCACTTTCTTCACTTAGGCCTTCCATTATTGGTAGGCTATTTGCATCTTGGGCAGCTTCGATTATTTCATTTTCCGCTGCGTCTTGCACATCAAACAGCAGTGGAATTTCTTCTCTTTTAGGGGGCGGGAGACTTTCCAAAAAGGCTCTCGGGTCTCTGAACTCGTATGATTTTTCTTGTGAGTTCAAGAGTTCAATCTCAGCCTCATATCTCTCCGCCAGCAATTCTAGGAAAACAAATTATAGATGAGGTCCGAGAATAAAATGAATGACCAGGTTACTCAAAATGAGTAACCTCGTCATTCACTTTATTCTCCACCTCATCTATCATTTGTCTATCTTACTTGTATTTTTCCAGCTCTCTCTTTGTCTCAGTCAACTCGTCCTTAATAGCTCTCAAATGTTCTTCAGGAATCTCCTTTTTAGTTTGTTCTATGACTTTATTTTTTCCCTTTCTCTGTTTGACTGCTTCTTCCTTTCCCTCCTTGCTCTATCCTTAAGAAAAGTCTCTTCAGATTTCCTTTAAATCCTTCTTTTTTATTGATCCTTCTTCTCTTTGGTAACCTATATCTTAATAGCCCCGGATGCGGGTGCTACGATGGCAATGGAGTGTGAGAGGACAGGAGCTACCGGACGGGAGGCCACTTGCCATCCCTCACGGCAGCATTGACTACACCTGTCCGACCGAGCACGATGAGCCAGTTTTATCTGTCCGCAGTTATTTCAATCCCGATTGTGTTTAATGGAGTATGCTCTAAAGGCGATACTTATCATCCTTGAGGCGATTCGAAGCTGCCTCGACTGCAGAACCCATATCTAGCACAAGATTTGCAAGACTGGTTATTCAATGCGGCATTTGGAGAGCTGCTGGTTGTGTTCTTTAAACGCTATGGAGCCGCTAGCCCCCCAACCGATGAACGCGCATTGCAATTCTGCTCTGGACAGAGCCAGAGAACGCACCTCCACTGGTAAGCGTAGTCGACTCACTTGTTGTCTGCAGCCCGATGAAAACTTACACATTTCTGTAGCTGGCCCCTGTTTCCTTGCGACTGTTGTGCTGGGCATCCCTCATGCTACGTGCTCTCAGGTTCCTCCGAACTCCAGTCCTGCTAATTCTGCAACAATGCCTAGGCTGAGGCAGAGAATGAGGTGCAGGAGGGGGCCTTCGCGCCCTGCCAGAAGGCCGTCTCCCTCTCCTTCCTCTTCCCCATCGGACTCCTCTATTCACTCTGACAGTCTCCCTCGCCTCCTCCGGGGGCGCTTGCTCCGTTCTGGACGAAGGTTGGATTCTCCTTCTGGAGATGCGCTGCCCGCTCAGTCGCACACTGCTCTTTTCTCGTTTGATTGTGCTTTGAACAAGCCTCGCGTGACGGTGGCCATCTCCGTGGTCTTCTTGGAGGAGCCTATTCCGGAAATTCCGCCTGAGGATCCTGATCCTGACGCCGGCACACACATGAACCAGAGGCAGCATAGCGCGAGGGGTCAGCCTGAGGCTTCCGGGGCGACTCTGCAGGCAGATTATGTTCGTGTTTCGGCTTCGGTCGCTGAGGCTGCTCACCATAATGAAGATTTCCCCCATGTTCACAGCAATCCAGAAGACTTCAGCTGCAGGATTGAAGAGGTTCCGCCAGATGAGTAACTCGTCTCTCCTTTCTGGTTTCTTTTGTTTTTTCTCGACCCTCTCGGAGGGCCTGTTTTGCTATACCAATGCCTATCTCAATTCTGGTCCATTTTTTGTAAAAAATCAGTTTCAGTCCGTTCTATGGTCTAGTCATGTTTGGGACCAGTGTCTTAGCAATGCGTATGGTTACAAGTCTATGTCTTTCCAGCTCGATCCCCTGCGTGGGATTTTTTATGTTCTGGGTTCTTCAAGATGGCGCCCCTTGCAGGGTTGCCCAATTCTAGTCACAGTCAGCCTAAATTGCCTCTCTAAAGGCACAGATATGGCCTCGGCCAGTTGTACATTATTTTCTTACTGATAATAGATTACTTTAACTTAGCAAAAAAAAAAAACCTATATCTTAATAGGAGATATGACTATAACTTCTCGTGCCATTGCTCCTTTTCCTTTATCTTCCTTTTGCTTCTTGTTACCAATTGTGATAGTTTCAGAAGTTTGTGATCTAGTGAAAGGTTTTCGAGGTTTGAAAAGAAAACCTGAATCTTCTGAAGAAAACTCTAATTTCTTGGCTACAAGTCCCTTTCCTTTTATCTAAAATCCTTTAACCTTGGATTCTTTCACTACATGGGTTTATGAAATGCCTATTTCTTGCAGAACGTATTCAAGTTTGCCTTTAACTCTAACACTTTCCTTAGAATTTCTTTTAGACCTTTTTGCTGCAGGTTTGGTCTTTCTATCTGAGACATGCTTGTTAGTTTTCGTGCTAGTTGCTAGAGGTCATGATGTTTCCTGGATGAAATTAAATTCCTCTACCATGTCTTTATCTATAAATTTTAAACCTTCTTGTTGATTTCCTCCTAACACTGCAGTAGCATTCATCTCTTGCCTAAAAGAAGAACCTTCAAGCTTAGAGGCTTTTCTTGGAGATAAAACATCTAACTCATAATCATTCATGAACAAGAATGATGCCCAGTCTTTGTTTAATTTACTTAATTCCTCCAGAACTAGAAATTTCATCAGTTCATGGTGAAAAATGGAGGTTTCATTCCTTTTAGGTCTCCCTTGCACCTTGTCTGCCATTTTTCGAAGACTTCTAAAAATATAAAATGGAATATCTAGCAACTTCTTCCCTATGAAATGAAGCAATAATTTGAAATGATACATGTAAATTGTTTAGAAACGGCCTTCAGATGTAAAGTATTTCTGTATGAATATCAATAAATTGGAATATTCATCTCTAAGACACGTTCTGGGAATCCCTTCAGTCATTTTAATCCCTACATGTTCAGGTTTTAGGTAATCATCACAAATTTTCAAATTAAACTTGGTAGCTTTAAGCCATTCTTCTCTAGTTCTCGGGATCCCTGTTGCTTTAGAAATGTTATCAGGAGAAATTGGGATATGAAGATAACCGACCTTTTTATATGCATGTTTGAAATTGATTACAAAGTCTGGTGATACATGTTGGTGATGACCTTGCAACTTCTGACAGAAATGAATGCACCGTGCCTTTGTAAAGAGCTCAACGAAATATGGATATTCCATGACCAAACTTGGATTTGTAGGTTCATACCTGAATGGTAGACCCCCTTTATAAACCTTCTTTGGTGTAGCCATTTCTTATGTTATGCAACGGTGGTCTTCTTTGTATATTTACACATGTTTAGGAGAAAACCCTTGATGACAGCGAGTTGTTATGGTAGAAGGAAACTGATATAGAAAAAGGATTTCTGCTAGAGATGTAACTGATAGAAAGCATATTTGGTAGCAAATTACGAAAGAGAAAAAAACAGAGTGAGAGGAATGAGGGATAATTTTAAAAGCAGAATGAGATGGCATTAGAAAAATGATGGTTGATGTCAGAACATGCACTTTTGAATGATGACCTTACTCTGGCAACAAGTCCTTGAAACTCTGAAATATTAACCATTCATCAGTATGGAGAAAACCATTATAGAATGCCACAGTTTTCATAGCAAGTTGAGTTTGACAAGTGTCAATTTTGCTACAGAACTACTAGGTGTTTCCGTAGTGAATTCTATTAATTCTGTACTAAACTTGTTGCGGACTTAGAGAAATTTTGATAGATGGCCAGATTTAGGATTTAAGATCACTTCGAGGTATCTACTCAAAAACCTATCCTTTTGATGTGGATTGGGCTTATTTCTAACATCCTAAGACAAAACTTAAAACCTAATTTCATCATAAAATTTATCATTTCATGATGCCTTGCAACCTAACTAATTTTAAAGGAAAAATTTGACACATTTCAAGATGAAATTTTGAGAATTTTTGGGTGATAACAGTGGCTCCACTTGGGATGGTGTACCCCTATGGTAAAATAAGAACTAGTAGCTCCAGTGCTGCTATCCATTCTTTAGAATAAAACTCTGAAATTTTTCCAAGCTCCTCCTCAAGCTCTAATGGATTTCACCTCGGGTGTAAGCTTGATGATCACTGCAGAAAAAACAACTTCATACCTATTAAAAGATCCCCATTCACTTTTGAGCTTATTCACATACTCCTACCTACCCTAGTAGCTGCAACTCTCCACTTTAACTCAATCAACATGAAGCTTCCAATGAAGCTAATCATTTATCTTATCTAACATTTGGACCTCTTGATTGCATTTGAACCCAAAGTAAACATGATACTGTGATGACCAAGGTAACTTAGAATGTATCTGATCTTCATAATAAAAATGAAACTGAAAAAATCTTCCATGTATTTAGCTATAGGATCAAAGAAGACATGATCTATTTGATGATACTCATAACATTCAGTAACTTTGGATAGCTCATATATGTTTTGTTCAGCCACACAAGATTTCATTTGTATGCTATCCAATTGTTGTTCCAACTGATTCTCAAAGACAGTGTATTATTGCTTATGAATACGATCATTATTTGATGTAAGATGATTCAGGGAATGACATAAAAAATCAAACCTTTCCTTACCTTGATGGTTATAGAAACTATCTTCCAGTATTTCCTCTTGTTGTTTTCAATGATTCACATACTCTTGATGATCAAAGAACTGACAAGTTTGCCACAAATGTTTGTCAAACTTAGAGGATGTAACATGGTTTTCATAAATATCCTACTTTTGGGTTTCATTTTCATCTAAGAAAGAGACTATCCTTTCTTCTTGGTGTTCTTCTTAGTGATGAAAGGTATTTTCATGAAGGGCCTCTAAAATTTCTTCATCCATGAACTCATCATCTTCATAACAATTCTCCAAATATCTAATAAAATTCACATAATTCTTACAACAATCTTTAACTAGCAACAAAGAGGGATGACAGTTTTTATACATCTCATAAAATCCAAAATGGAAATCAGCAAGAGAATATAATGAACCATTTGGAAAGCTCTCATACCAAGACCATGATTTTCCTTCCAAAGTGGCAATAAACATCTTCATGAGCAATCCTTAGGAAAATGAACCTTAATACTATGTACATGCATATGGAATCTAACCAAATGAAGAGCAGCATTGTCTTTCTTTTCATCTTTAAATATTGGAGGATCATCTAAAACTTCAACCTTTGGCATATGATTTGGAAAGCCAGGGATATGAGACCGATTTATATGAGCATACCTAGCATATTTTCTTGCAATGGAATTCATCCTGAAACTTCTTCAAGCAGTAGAGTCACCTTGAATCTATGAAAATTTTGAATTATTCAACAATTGAGTTGCCAAGGTAGTTTTGCAGCCTCAAACAGATTCTGAGCTCCTGCTACCTTCAAGAGTTCAGCTTCATAATTTTTGGGAGATGTATATCTTTAGACTCCTGGCAGACGCACCAAAATGTTATTGAAAAAATCAAACCTGATAGGCTGCTGAGCAGACAACTTCCGTGTAACTATTTCAAACCAATATTTTGATTGAGGCTTAGCCTCCTCAGCCTAGGAGGGCTCTCTCAATGATTAATGATATGGAATAATAATATAGATAGATGGCTAACTCTATGTGGTTTGGTTTTGTATTTTTATAGGTTGAAAATATGTAAGGCTTACTACCATTGGGCTATGGATTCAGTGACACATATAAAGATAACAATAACTCTTCATGTAGAAACTAAGGCTTGTATATACTCCAATGAAAGAGTGACACATTCAGGAAAATCCCAATAACTTGAGGTTCAAAGGAAGTCAGAGCATATGATATATGAATTCTGAGCAATGATACATCAAGGTATTGAAAAGGAAAGTATTAAGAGAGTTTCATCAAAGCTTAACACTTAAAGGAAGTCAGAGCATGAATAACCATGAATTCTGAGTAATAAGCATTTAAAAACATTGAATAAAACCTTCCAAAGATAGGACCCAAAAAACTCATTTGGCGATAGTTCAACACTTAAATGAAGTTAGAGCATGACTAACCATGAATTCTGAGTAATAAGCATTGCAACTATGAAAGGAAAACATTTATAAATAAGATATAAACTCATTGAAATATACAAAGAATATCAGGTCCAAAAAAGTTAAACTACTTCTGTATATATCAGTCAATCCAGAGCTTTACAAAAGTAGTCTTTTGATAACATCGAAGTCTTTACTAATTATAGGCATATTGCCTTTACATCTAGTCTGCCAAGTGGCTAGACCATTAAACTTTACTACTGACACCAAATCTAAACACTAACTAGATTGTTTAAAACTATGACTGAAACCTTTTCAAATTAGGAGTTAGAGTCCTACTATGACTCAAACACCTAATTATTACATTTAAACACCAGTGATCCAAATATTTCTCGAAAGGAATCCTGTCTTTCAGCCATGCTATCTATCAACAAGGAATTAATACTCTAACTGCCTTCGTGAAGTTGCTCTGCCTATTATTTAGGAAATGTCAGTTTGATGACATGGCAACATGTGAACTGGTTTCTTCAAACTATATCCTTAATTGAATATCTCCACTTATAAAATCATTGATCTGATCCTCTTTGTCAATTCCTTGATACTCTTTGTCATTCTGATGGGGAACAACTTTAAGTATTTGTTTACCTTTCTCCATCTTCCCAAAATTTACCATCAAAACTAAACTTGCTGTCAAAACTTTGTTTTGACCTACTTTCGTAGCTAGTTTAATAGCACACACAAAAAGATGATATGTGATACTCTTATTCTTTATTTTATTAATTTGAGGAAGTTAAGTAGTAAAAAAAAAATCAAACACAGTCTTCAAAACTCTTCCTCCTCATCATTTTAGGTACCTTAAAAATAGAAATGATTCTTCAGAAATTCCGCAGCAGAAAATGAGCTTTAAGCCTGGCTTATGCTGCAGGATTACCTAATATTTTAGGGACCTGAAAAAACTTAAGATTTGAGCTTTGGAAAAGTCCATGAACATACCTGCATGTAACTTGTGATACTATAAGACAAAAAAGGTCCATAATCCATTTTTTACCTCCTTATTTACCAACAGTTTCTTTCTGAGCAGTTTCAATAGTTTTGTCCATGGCTCCTGTTTCCAAGTCTTTTTTCTCTAATTTTTTTTTCATCAACTCTATATCTTCTTTCAACTCTTTAACTTGTCTTTGAAGACTTCTCCTCTCTGCTTGTAACCATAAGTTCCTCTTCCTTGTATGTGACATTATGATGTGTAAAGGTTGTGTTCTCTTCAACAAATTTTTGGCTTTTCCAATAGAATTATCAAAATGAGTAACCTGGTCATTCATTTTATTCTCCACCTCATTTTAGGCCTCATACCTAGCCTAATATCTCAATTTGAGCTTTCAAAGATATATAATTCTTGCTCTATTTGGAGAGATCCCTCTTTGGGTCCAGGAGGGCTAGATCTTAGGGCCCCAAAGTGGTTTGATGTTGTCTCATCTTTTGGTATTGCCAAATCTGCCAAAACATGGGAACCCAAACATCTCCTTTAGAAAAGTCTACTTTAGATTTCCTTTGAATCCTTATTTTTGATTGATCCTTCTTCTCTTTGGTAACCTCTGTCTCAATAGGAGATATGACTATAACTTCTTGCGCTACTGCTCCTTTTCCTTTATCTTCCTTTTGTTTCTTGTTACCAATAGTGATAGTTTCAGAAGTTTGTGATCTAGTGAAAGGTTTTCGAGGTTTGAAAAGAAAACCTGAATCTTCTCAAGAAAACTCTAATTTCTTGGATACAAGTCCCTTTCCTTTTACCTGAAATCCTTTAACCTTAGCTTCTTTCACTACGGGGGTTTCTGCAATGTCTATTGCTTTCAGAATTTCTTCAAGTCTGCCTTTAAATCTAACACTTTCCTTAGTATTTATTTTATAACTTTTTGCTACAGGTTTGGTCTTGCTATCTGAGACATGCTTGTTAGTTTGCTTGCTAGTTGCTAGATGTCATGATGTCTCCTGGATGAAATTAACTTCCTCTACCATGTATTTATCTATAAATTTTAAACATTCTTGTTGATTTCCTCCTAACACTGTAGTGGCATTCATCTCTTACCTATATGAAGAAGCTTTGAGCTTAGAGGCTTTTCTTGGAGATAAAATATCTAACACATAACCATTCATGGACAAGAACGTTTCCCAGTCTCTATTTATTTTACTTAATTCCTCTAGAACTAGAAATTTCATCAGTCCATGGTGAAAAATGGAGGTTTCATTCCTTTCAAGTCTCCCTTTCACCTTGTCTGCCATTTTTTCGAGACATCTAAAAAGATAAAATGGAATAACTATCAACTTCTTCCCTTTGAAATGAAGAAATAATTTGAAATGATACATGTAAATTGTTTGGAAACGGCCTTCACATGTAAATTATTTCTATATGACTGTCAATAATTTGGAATATTCATCTCTAAGACACGTTCTGGGAATACCTTCAGTCATTTTAATCCCTACATGTTCAGGTTTTAGGTAATCAACAAAAATTTTCAAATTAAACTTGGTAGATTTAAGCCATTCTTCTCCAGTTCTCGGGATCCCTGTTGCTTTAGAAATGTTATCAGGAGAAATTGGGATATGAAGATAACCGACCTTTTTATACGCATGTTTGAAATTGATTACGAAGTCTGGTGATACCTATTGGTGATGACCTTGCAACTTCTGACAGAACTGAATGCACCCTTCCTTTGTAAAGAGCTCAACGAAATATGGATCTTCCATGACCAAACTTGTATTTTTAGGTTCATACTTGAACGACAGAACCCCTTTATAAACCTTCTTTGGTGTAGCCATTTCTTATGTTATGCAGCAGTGGCCTTCTTTGTATCTTTACACCTGTTTAGGATAAAACCCTTGATGACAGCGAGCTGTTATGGTAGAAGGAAACTGATATAGCAAAAGGATTTATGCTGGAGATGTAACTGACAGAAAGTAGCTTTGGTAGCAAATTACGAAAGCCGAAAAAATACAGTGAGAGGAATGAAGGATAATTTGAAAAGTGGAATGAGATGGCATTAGAAAAATGATGGCTGATGTCAAAACATGCAATTTTGAATGATGACCTTACTCTGGCAACAAGTCCTTGAAACTCTGAAATATTAACCATTCATCATTATGGAGAAAACCGTTATAGACTGACAAAATTTTCGTAGCACGTTTAGTTTGACAAGTGTCAGTTTTTCTATGGAACTACTAGGTGTTTCTGCAACAAATTCTGTTAATTGTGTACTAAACTTGCTGCGGACTCAGATAAATTTTGACAGATGGCCAGTTTTAGGATTTAAGGTCACTTTGGGGTATCTACTCAAAAAACTATTATTTTGATGTGGCTTGGGCTTATTTCTAACATCCTATGACAAAACTTAAAACCTAAGTTCATCATAAAATTTATCATTTCAATATGCCTTGTAGCCTAACTAATTTTAAAGGAGAAATTTGACACATTTCAAGTTAAAATTTTGAGAATTTTTGGGTGATAACACTATCAATTGGTAGCATTCTGTTAGTTGAACTTTAGAATCAGTCTCGGAGAGGAGAAAACACTAAGAGGAGGAAGAAATAAAGCTGGGAAAGGAAAAGGAAGGAAATGAAAGGAAAAACAAGGAAAGGAAATGAAAAGCAAAGGAATGCAAGGATCAAGTATCTTTAGTGGGAATACTTGCAGGTAAGAGGTTGCATGTATGATTTACTAGCTGGCTTTGACATGTATGGTATGTGCATGTTGGTATTTGGTTTTGTTATTTTATTTTACATGAATTTTGATGGGTTTTAATAGTGGATTTTATCCTAGCCTTGTCATTTCTGGATAGCCATGGTGTGATGGGATTGTTATTAATTTTGAGCATTGGATTACCAGATGGTTTAAGAATCCGGGGTGAGGTGGCCTCAAGAAAATTCCTAAAGGCCTAGGAATACCTTGACTGGTGATTGTGGGATACACAGTAAATCCTGAGGGTGGAGACAAGAAAATTCCCTAAGGATGGTGAAGGAGTTTTGAGGCATCCAAGCTTGATTTGGTTTTGTGATCTCAACACCGGTTTAGGTGAGGTCATAGTATGGAGAGGGTGGCAATGGTTTAACCTCTAGTTTATGTTGGTTGTGTTTGGATTGGTTTATCCCATGAGATCACACATTCATGATTGGAATATGGCACGGGGCTAATTAGCTAAAAGAGAAAATTGGTTTATCCAATATATGATCAGGTGGAACATTTAATAAAAGCTAAGTTTCTCTTGATTTTGATAAGGAAATATACTGGTTATTAGGTGGCTTTAATGATAGTTATATTATTATTATTTATCTATTTATATGTTGGTTATAAGCATGATTTTATGAAAATTATTAGTTGTGACTCTTTTCATGTTTTCACTAAAAACCGAATCAATATTGAATGAAAGACCTAGTTGGTGTTATGATAGCTAATGTGAGAAGTAAATGACCATTCATGTTAAATGCTATATAATTTTTCATTCCCTCCTGTTTAGACTTGCATTCATGACCTGTAGGTTGCATATCTACCAAGTGTTTGATAGAATGTTAGTCTCGGTTGGGGACGGTCATGTTAGGATTTTACGGCAGAAATAATAAATATTTTACTGAGAGAAATAAACATAAATAACCTAGCAACAAATCATAAACATAAACACAATGTTTAACTGGGAAAACCCCAAATCCAGGGAAAAACGCAACCAATGAAATTTCATTAAAAATTGGCCAAAAACCATGGCCAATCCGGCCAAGTGAGCCTTCACCACTCACCTCCAAGCCTACCTTACAATGAAGTATTCTCAGCCTTTTATAGGCTCCATTACATGCAATACCATGGGTCAAAACCATGGGTGCACAAAACCACGTGCCCCAAAACTACTACTATTTACCCTAGTCAACATTGACTCTACCTCGAGTCATGTTTACCTAACAATTCCCCCCTTAAACTTGACTTGGGGTTTCTTGACTAAATCCAGCCAAACCTGCTAGATGAGACAACTCCGCTCACTCTAGCTCTTCCCCCCTCAAATTTTTTTACCCAGGGTAATTGTAAACTTGACATCCCCCCTATCACCTAGGTCTAACCCAGACTTTACCAGTGATTACCCAGGGGTACGCATGCCATACCAGGTCTTACAGCAGTATGCCCATTTACATGCAATAAATTAGCTCCATTATAATAATAATTTTTTTTTTTTTATTGTTGCTATTCTTTGTATAACCATTCTCTACATTCATGATGTCCTGTCTAAAAGAGGACATCATATTTGAATCTGCCCACCAACTGCAATAAAAGAAATTAATTTTTTTTTCACGAGCCTTTCCACAGCCTCTATTATCCAATCATCAAACATGCTAACGCCTTTCCCATGCAATGTTCATAGCTTACCACGGCATCATCACATAACTATTGCAACTTCTACACAATCATGCACAATTCACTATATTTCATTGATACTGATGTGCAATTTGACTTGTGCCTTATTGGAGCATCTTTTCACAACGATCAACCCATCTAAACCTTAGATCGAATCCTCACGAGAGTAGCTAGTGCCTCTTTGAGAAATGCACTAAGTGCAAAATTCTAGGTTTTATTTGACATGATGTCTGCGTAGATATTACTGTGCTAATTCAAGCACGGTACTCACAACCTCTTATTCGAACCCTGTGCACTTCATAAATATTTTTTCATACCGGTTTCTTCTTGACCCAGTCTTCTAGGCATAGTTCATGCCTTGGAGTCCTAAAAATATCTCGTGGACTATGTGTAGTCCTGTGGCCGTCGTCCTCGCATTGTGGAAGCTTTCCACTACCGTCTGCATTGCTCTGATTTAGCCCTGGGCTCTCCATTTCACACCCATCTCCTTAGCCACGTTGCGCTTCAGATTCTGCCAGAACTGCATTGTGAGAGCATCGCTCTTTTTCTTCAGAAGGGTGTGGCCGCGTGTTTCCCCCACCAGGCGCACCTTTTTCACGCCTAGCATCGTCACCGTAGGCACCGCATTCAGGCGGTTTCCCTTGCCCCGACATATCTCTTCTTCCTCCTGCTCCTCGATCGATCGATCAATGGCCTGTAATTCAGGCGGTCTATGGAATTGTGAATTCAGCAAAGAAGAGAGCTATCTCACGGAATCATCAGTGTGTTTACGTTCTGTTTGTACTCTGAATCACTATCATAAATGTTTTTTTTTTTTTCTTGGCCTTTTAATGTGAAAAAAAAAGGTACTCATTATTCTTGGCACCATCTGGAGTCGCTTCAGCTACATCAGGTGTGCTGTAGATTTTGCCTCCCGCACACACTCAGGTTTCATTTTTGAGCCAACGCTGTTCAGGTCCTTTGTATACTCGTTACATATCCACTTGTTTCAGGTTGAATTCACGACTTCCACGACCTCCAGGCAGGAACGCTCTTCTAAATATACACCAGGCAGTGATCCACAATCAATGTCATCCTTCCCATTTGCTCTTCAACGATTTCCCCAGCGCTGCCAATGCCAACATCGCTTCCCCTAAAGGCCACTGCGATCTTGCATGACAGTCCTATCAAATAATAATTCCCTCCACAGTTTTGAATTAACCAGACAACCACAACATAACCGCTATTGTATTCATCAGCTAGGCATGTCACCGCCTTATCTGAATCCAAAACCTGAACCATGGCTCCGATGCTAGTTGTTAGGATTTTACAGAAGAAATAATAAATATTTTACTGAGAGAAATAAACATAAAGAACCCAGCAACAAATCATAAACATAAACATAATGTTTAACCAGGAAAACCCCAAATCCGAGGAAAAACCCAACCATTGAAATTTCATTAAACGTTGGCAAAAAACCCTGGCCAATTCGGCCAAGTGAGCCTTCACCACTCACCTCCAGGCCTACTTTACAATGAGGTATTCTTAGCCTTTTATAGGCTCCATTACATGCAATACCATGGGTCAAAACCATGGGTGCAAAAAATCATGTGCCCCAAAACTACTACTGTTTACCCTAGTCAACATTGACTCTACCCCGAGTCATGTTTACCTAACATGTCAGGTCAAATCTTAGTTTACAAGAATTGTTTCTATTTCATTTACCTTCTCTGGAAATTTCACTGAGTTCTGGAAAAATACCTGAGTCCTGGCCCTAAAAAAGTGGCACATAATTCAGAGTCCATGGCATAGAACTAAGCATAAAATTCCATAGTCGCATGGATGCAGGATTATGAGTGTGAATGGGAACCCATAATTGTATGAAGGCCTTGGTGACCCTTAGTTCATATTCTAAGTAGTGACTTGGACTCTCTTTGACCATTCAACTTCCACACCAACCTTTCGAAAATTAGGTGTCCAATAAAACATGTCATCACTTTGAGGGCACCATGTGGTGTTGATGACATTATCATGACATCATCCCAATCCCTGAACCCTGGAAGATTTTTAGGTAAGCACAATAGGAAAAGATTCAGGTTGACTAAGTTCCATGCAGATGTGGCAATTATCAGAAGATAGTCACCCATGATTTTTTTTTATCGACCCACGGTTGCGGTGGTGGTACAAACTTGGACAACTCATCCTAGGTCTCAGATCAGAAAGATTTAACATAGCACAAAGCAGTAACATTGGGATAATAGAGCACTGACACGATGACATATAGTGCAAAGGGATGACCAATGGGGCAAGGTGCAAGGTAAACCCAAAATGGCACGTAATCCTGGAGGGAAATATAGGGATAAATAAAATAATCAATAATGGGTTTTGTTGCAGTGTAAAGACAGAGGGAACAAAGAAATTATAAAATAAAATAATCCCTCAGGGCCTAAGGTGCAAAGGGCCAAGAAAAGGTGTTTTGCAAATTTTTTTAATATAAAAGGTGCTCAGGCCCAAACATGTATATAATATTTATGTAGGTGCTTTGGGCTATTTTCAAAGCCTTTGAGCTTGTGGATGGATGAGTTGGAAGCTTTTAATTTTGGCCATATACACCATATTTGGATGGACGGATCAGTAAGCTTTATTTTATCATTTATCATAGCAATAATTTTAAAAGGCATGGATGAATTGATAGATCGAATGGTGGTAGTGGAAATGTGTGGTGGTTTGGTTAAACTTGGAACTATGCCAAATTTAGGAAGTATTAGGGAAATCTTAATAAAATTCCAGAATTGCAAGAATTACCTAGTTAAACTTAGAATATGTTGCAGAAATAGGTAAGGAGAAGTAGATGACTTGAAGATCAAGTTCAAAAGACATATTTTGAGAAGGAAAAAGGAAAAATTAGGAGATTCATGCAAATAATAAAGATGAAGGTAACTAAAGATAAATCTCGAAAATATGAGTCCAAATTCCCTTATAAGCATAATTGAATCTGCAAGATTGTGAACAATAGTGGAAATTGTGTTGGTGTGATTCATGGATTGATGTTGCTAGTATGTGTGCTGAATTTTTCAATGATAAGATATTGTTGATGGTTGTTATGATGGTTTTAGTGAGTGAACGAGGAGTGAAATTTATTTGTTTATCTATGTAGGTGACCATCATGATTTAAGTATGAAAATTGTATTAGATGAATAATTGAAGTCAAGCAAGTTGTTTCTTGTAGATCATGGGTTGTAGCTCCTTCCAGTAGTTGCTGGTAAATACTTAGGAGTTTAAGCTCCTTTCAGTGGTAGTTAATAAACTTAGGGGTTGTATCTCCTTTCATTTGTAGCCGCTAAATTAGGCAGTTGTTTCTTCCTTCTATGTGTAGTGAGAGAACTTTGTAACAACAAGTAGTAGATTTTCTTATGAATAGATTCAAGAAAATTTTTAAAACTCTATGTGTGATATATTGTGTGTCTTACGTTGATTCGTAGCATACTCTTTTGAATTAATTGTTGAAGTATTAATTGGTGTCCTAATATCTTGTGCAAGTAATAGAAAGTTGTAAAACAACTACAATATTGCTTCATCCCCCCTATCAGTATTTTCCTAGTTTATAACAATTGGTATCAGAGAATGGTTACTTCATACTAGTTTAATAATGGAAGAAAGATCAAGAACCATGGAAAACAAGGTAGGAGGATTCACAAATAGGGAAACGATTTTCAATGGAACACACTATGTGTTTTGGAAGCTAAGGATGAATACATGCATTCAATAACTTGGATCTGATGTATGGGATGCTATGGAAGAAGAATATGAAAATCCTCTAACATTGATTACTAAATATAAAAATATGGAATTCACATGCAATGCAAAATCTATGAATTACCTTCTTGTTGGCTTACTTGAATTAGAACTAGTCAAAGTCATGGATTGCACAATTGCAAAATCTATTTGGGACAAGGTCACCAACTGCTATGAAGGTGAGAAAAAGGTAAAGAAATATATATTAAAGGCATTAGAATGAAATTTGAGTCCAAAATTATGCATGATGATGAAGATATTTCAAAGTAATTCTTAAGATTTTATGAGGTTGTGAACACTTTAAGAGGCCTTCATGATAAATTAGAAGAACCTATGGTAGTTCAAAAGGTGTTAAGATCTCTCCCTGAGAAATTTAATCCAAAATTATTAGATATTAAGGATATTATTGAGTTTAATACTCTCACTTTGGACCAATTACTTGGTACACTCAATGCCTATGAGATGAGAATTTAAAATTGCAAGCCTGCTACAAAGGAGTCAACCTTCAAGGCATATAACAAGCCCAAGGAAAAACATAATGATTAATGTTGTGAATTAGATGAAGGAGAATCCATTTTTTTTAGGAATCTCAAGAGAGGCTCAGGAAAATATCAAGGCAATTCACCTTTTAAGTGCTTTAATTGTGGAAAAATTGGTTTGACTATGCTTCCAAGTGTCTTGAGAAGAAGAAATTATGTGGCCAAAGAGTGAAGTTCGAGAAAGTGAAAAAGGAAAGAAAAATGCTAAGAAGATAAGTCTGTATACCAAAGAATCCATTTCCTATATAAAGAGGATACAACCAACCTTTATATGAGTACAAACATGATGAAGGTACAAAGAATTCATGCTTATGGATATAAAAAATCTAGAAGTTGAAGCCATTAATTCTGATCGTGAAGAGGTTGAATTATATTGAAAAGGAGAGTTGGTTAGTGCACTAGAAGCTACTAAAGGCTAAGAAAGTAAAATAAAACCTAGAAAGAGTTTCTTATTAAATAAAAATTTGAATTTGTTAAACCTTTGATCCTACAAATTGAAGAACGTAAGAAGATATGAGAGACATTAATCTAGTATTTGAGTGAGAATAATCAAGAATGCGAGGGGCTTGAGAAAAAAATTGTTTTTCTAAGAAAAGAATTAGAGAAGGAAAAAATTCGAGTGAGATTTAATCAGAAGTTTGGAAAGGGAACAAAAAATCTAAATGAGATTTTAGAAGCACAAAGAGTCTCCACTAGTCAAACTCGTCTTGTATTTGAGGGTGAATCCAACTCAACAATAGAGCTAAAGGAAAATAATTTTATTTCCTTTATGCAAGTAGAGAAAAATGGTGAAAATGCAACAAAAAAAGAGGATTCAACGTAGTAGAAAGGAGAAAATTGAAGCACTCATCCCAATAACCAGTCAAAGACAAATCAACAATAGTGAAATAGAAGGAGGATTTCTTCTCAACAAAAGACAAATGACGTTGAAGGAGAAAATCAATATGTACAGAGATGAGCCCAATAAAGTTTCAAAAGTTGATTTTATCCCGAGTATGAAAATATATTTCCAAGCTATTATTTTACATGCACCAATTATGGGAGCAAGGAAGAAAATTCTAAGGTGAATATATCATATATAGGAAAATCAGATCAAGAAGAATAAATTATAAGAGAAATCCATAAATCAGACAGAGGATGAAAAAGACCCGGCACAACAATTCATTTACTCCTTTGAGTATTTTGATTCATTTCTTTAACTGTCAAAATATTTGGCATAGAGAAATTGATTGTAGACAAGAATAAGAGGAATGATCTAGTTATTGAGCAATTAAACCAAAATCCCAAGGTTGAGAATTCAGAGCAATGTGATATCTTTTTGTATGCTCAAAATGAAGATACTCATTGGTATGTGGATAATGGTTGTTCCAGGAACATGTTAGGAGACAAAAGTAAAATTTTAACATGGAAACGAGTTGAGAAAGGTAATGTGACATTTGGAAATAAGGCACCTAGTAATATTGTTGGAAAAGGAATTGTAACTCTATCAAATGGAAGAGTAAAGCCAAGAATGTGTTGTATGTTTGTGGGATGAAGCATAATCTACTTAGTGCGTCTCAAATGTGTGACCAAGGCTATGATGTGATTTTCAAGGTAAATAATTGTCAAATCAAGTCTGCGAGCACTGCTAAAGTAGTATTTGATGTTGTGAGAACATATAGCATTGTTTATGTATCGAAAGAGAAAACAAAGAGATGATACTTGTCAAATATTGATGAAACCTAGTTGTGGTATAAGAGACTTAGACATCTAAATTTTGATCAGATAGTCAGATTGGGCAAGAAGAATCATGTCAAAGATCTACCAAAGCTCTTAAAGCCTTAGAATTATATTTTCATTTCTTGTTAGTTGGGAAAGAAAGTTTGAGTACCTTTCAAGTCCAAGGAGAATTCATCAACCAATCCATTGTAACTAGTTCATATGGATTTTTGTGGACCATCAGGAATGCAGTCACCCATAAGAAAATCATATTTCATGCTTATAATTGATGATTTTAGTAGAATGATGTGGGTTTAATTCCTTACAGAAAAAAATAGAATCCTTTGAGAAGTTTAAATAATTTAAATCCATGGAAGAGAATGAGATAAATTGTAAAATCAAGAGCATAAGGTCTGACAATGGAGGTGAGTTTGCTTCAAAATATTTTGATGACTTTTGCAAGAAACATGGCATCAAAAGGAACTTCACTATTACAGAGACTCCAAAATAAAATGTGTGTGGCAGAGAGGGCCAATAGATCTGTAGAGCAGTTAGGAAGAGCCATCATGGGAGAGAGGAATGTTCAATAGATATTTTTGGCTGAATCCATTCACACAGGAGTACTGATTCTCAACAAATCTCACTTCAGACCAAACAGTGAGAAGACTCCCTACAAGTTTTGGCATGGAATACGTACAACATAAAATCATTTCAGAGTCTTTGGAAGCAAGTGATATATGAAGAATAAAAATGAAAATATTAGGAAGTTCAATGCTAAATACGATGAAGGTGTTTTACTTGGATACTCTCATAATAACAAGGGATATATATATGTGATAGAAAGAATACCACTAGGATAGTTGAGTGCATAAATGTCAAAGTGGATGAATGTAGTGAATATGAAATCAGTCAACCAATAAATACCATCTTCAATGATCTAGTTAACAATGTGGAGAATGTTGATGAGCCATTTTTATATGAATAAAATGAAGAACCCCTTAGTCCTCGAGAAAAATATCCTTCAAGGTATGTGAAAAAACACCACCCAGATGACAAAATTGTTGATTATTTAAACAGGATGTTGCACATGACAAATAGGATGATAATTGGTTAAAATCCATGCATGAAGAACTAGACCAAATTGAGAAAAATAATACTTGGGAGCTTGTTCCTAGATGAGAAAACAAGAATTTCATTGGCATGAAGTGGTTTTTTAGGAACAAACTAAATGAGCATGGAGAAATGGTCATAAATAAGGCAAGATTAGTGTGAAAAGGCTATGCACAAATCAAAGTTCTATAATTCGATGAAATTTTTGCTAATGTTGCTTGATTAGAGGAAATTAGAATTCTTTGGGAATTTACTTGTTACAAGAAATTCAAGACATATTAGATGGATTTCAAATATGCTGTTATAAATGGAGATTTATAGGAAGAAGTTTAGATAGAGTAGCCAGATGGTTTTCAGCTATCATATCAACCTGATTATGTTTGCAAGTTGAAAATGCATTGTATAGCCTCAAGCAAGCACTAAGAGATTGGTATTCCAAGTTGGACAGTTACTTTCTCAAGTTTGGTTTCAAAAGAGGTGCAACTAATAGCAATTTGTATGTTAAATCTAACAATGGAAAATTAATACTTGTAATTTTCTATGTTGATGATATTGTATTTTCCAGAGATTAAAATGAAGTAACATGCCAATCTGTAGCTAATATGAAGGTTGAGTTTGAGATGTCTATGCTTAGAGATTATTCTTATTTCCTCAGATTGCAGGTTTCACACACTCCCAAAGGGGTTTTTATCTCAAAAATCAAGTATCTCAAGGAAGTATTGAATAAATTTGGCATGAAGGAGTTTTCTTTGGTGAGCACACCAATGGTTACAGATTATAAGCTTAGAAAGATTGATGAAACATAAAAAGTGGACTAGAATTTATATAGGTCTATTATTGGTAACCTCTTATATTTGACAACCTCAATACCAGACATTACTCTAGAAATTGGTATTGTTGGAATATTTGAGGTAGGCCCCAGAAAAATCCATCTTCTAGCATCCAAGAGGATTCTCATATATCTCATAGTGACCATGGGCTATGGACTTTGGTATCGAAGAGGTAAATTTTTTTCAATAAATATTTATAGTGATGTTGATTGGCAGGTGATGTAGATGATTGAAAGAGCACCAGTGGTGGTGATTTCTTTCTTGGAGAATGTCTAGTTTCATGGTTGGGGAAGAAGCAAGCTTCAATCTCTCTATCTACATCTTAAGAAGAATATATAGAAACAACTTCTTGTTGCACTCAACTATTATGGATGAAGAATACCTTGAAATATGTATAATTGTTCTATGATCAACCTATTCCTATTATATGTGACAATACAAGTTCCATAAACATGTCAAAGAATCCTATTTTTCTCTCAAAGACAAAGCATATTCCAATCAAGTACCATTTCTTAAGAGAGAAAGTTTCCAATCAAATTTTCAAGCTGGAGTATGTACCTGGAAAAGAGTAGGTAGTTGATATATTTACCAAACCTATCCCAAAAGATCGATTTCAATATTTAAGGCAGATATTAAGAGTTGTTCCTCTTTCCTCCCTCCACTAGAACTTCCTTCAAGAGGAAGGAGTGCATCCAAAAAACATTCAACATATCAATATGTAGATTTGAGGTTCATAGGATCAACAAGACAAGGGAATATTGTTGACGGGGGGAGCATGTTAGTACCTTTTCCATTCATGTCAAAGGGGGAGATAAATTACTTCAAACCATAACGATAAAACGAAGAGAAATATTGGTGATCAAACAAAAGGAGGAGAAGAAATTCAAACAAAAGATAAAAGGAGAAGTACACCAATAGAAGTATATAAGAGTAAAAACACATAAAGGAGCAACATCCAAAGGAAGAGAAGAAAAGGGGAAATAAGAAGCACGCTTTTATTTTGTTTCTTTATGGTGTTTCTGTCAATACCAAATGGGGAGAATGTTACAAATATGTTTTCATTGATGGAAAGGCAAAGAGTATGATAAAATAATGTTAGAAACATGTTATCATTTATGGAAAAGGTGATGATGATGAAGGCAAAATAAAAAGTGATAGCAAGACGTATGAAGATCAACTCAAGTATGGAAAAGGTAAATATGGTCAAAGTATAGATATTTTGGAGCCATTTCCTATACAGCAGATAATCTTGAATAAATTTGGTTACCACTCATATGGATAGAGATCTGGAAGAGATTTCCTATGGTATATAGAAGTTCCAAAATGGTCTCCTCAATCACAACTTATTCCCAGTCAAAGGCAGGTATCCTCAAAGTCAAAGGTGCGAAGTTAACAGTGTGGAGATGGGCCAAAGTGCATAAAAAATTAGCAGTCGGGCACAGTAATGGTGGATATTTTTAGTAGAGTAGTTATTTAAAATTCTAAGAAAATGTGGCCTAGAAGAGGAGTAGTGGGAACCATTTTTATTGGTTGTTGGTGAAGCCCCCTTAACACACAATCATGATGGAGTCTTCCCCGGAAGGTTCAAATTTGAATGCATAAGTTGCAGGACAAGGATGATGAAATCCCAACATTACATAAGCCTGAGTGGCAAATGAATAATAGAGGAAGCACACACATATTTATTGGTAGAGTTTTTAAAGTTGTAGGACATATTTGACAGTTAAGCCCACTATCTATTCCTAGCAAGAGCAAATGAAAACGCATAAGTGATGGCTAGGATGATTAAGTGTCAAGTTAGTGTGGCGAAGTGGAGTAGTAATAGAGACCAATAGAGAGGTATTTGGGTAGTTATGGTAGTCACAATAGTAGAAAAATTCCTGACACCCTTATAAATTTTATTAAAGGCATTGGTCAAAATATAAAGGCCCATAGACCCTTGTCTCTCTCCTCTCAAACAAGCATGTGAATTTTTTTTAATATTTAGAGATTATATTACCATGAAATCAATACAAGGACAAGTGTCATACATTTTTTACATTTTCAGGTGGTAGAAGGGAACAAATTTGAGTGACACGTGTCACCTATGAGATGGCACCACATGGTGTTGATGATGCAAGCATGACATTGCACTAGTCTTGGGGACCTTGGAAGGTTTTCACGTGAGCACAACAGACAAAGATCTAGGATGAATAAGTTTCATGCAGATGTGATAGTTGTTAGAATATAGTCACCCTGATTTTTCATTTATTGTTGCACAGTTGTGCGGGTGGTACCCATTGGTACAACTAATCTTGATCCCTGGACACGAGAAGGATTTAAGTTAGCATAAAGGAGGAATGTTGGGCTGAGAAATCACTGAGACATGTCCACATACAACAAAAAGCCAAAAATGAATGGGAAAAGGAGTGGGGTATAGCCACATTGGCACGTAATCCTAGAGGGAAATTCGAGGCTAAAATTAAAGGACCCGCACTAGGTTTTGTTACGGCGTAAATACTGGGAGTGAAAAGACATTATAAAAGAAAATAAGCCCTTGGAGCCTAAAGCACAAATGGCCAAGCATAGGTGGTTTAATGTTTTTTTATATAAAAATAAATTGGGTTGAAACATATCTATAGCCTTGATTTAGGCACTTTGGGCTATGTTTAGAGCCTTTGGGATTTTGTATGGATGAGTTGACAACTTTGAATTTTTGTGTTATTCGCCATATTGGGATGGATGAGTCAAAACATTTATTGCGTCATTCAATGCAGCACTATATATAAAATGCATGAATGATTTTTCATATCCAATGGTGGAATTTGATATATGTGGAAATTTGGCTAAACTTGGTAGTTCGCAAAATTTAGAAAATCCTAGCTAAATTATTATAAAATTCTACTATTACAAAAATTGAGTAGTTAAACTCATAATTTCTTGTAGAAATAGGTAAGGAGAAGTAGTTGAATTGGAGAGCAAGTTTATAAGACATATTTTTAGCAAGGAAAAGGAAAAAATAAGAGATTCATGCAAAGATTAAAGTTGAAGGATACTATAGATCAAATTCCAAAAATATGAGTCCAAATTCCTTTATAAGTAGAATTGAACTTGAAATATTGTGAACAATAGTGGAAATTATATTGGTGACACTCATGGATTGATATTACTAGTATGTATGGTGCATTGATTAGTGATAATAGATTATTGAAGTTTTTTATCATGGTTTTGGTGAGTGATTGAGGATTCAAAGTTATTTTTTTATGTGTGGAGGTGGCCTTCATGATTTGAGTATGAAAAATTGTATGGAATATGAATCATTGAGGTTAAGCACTTTGTAGCTTCGAGATCAATGGTTTTAGCTCCTTATAGTAGTTATTAGTAAATAATTAGGGGTTTTAGCTCCTTTCAATTGTAGTTGAAAAATCAGAGAGTAGTTGCTTCCTTTTGGTTGTAGCCAAAGAACTTTGTAACAACAAGTAGTTGTTTTCCTTATGAAGAGATTAAAGAAAAGTTTTAAATAATCTATATGTGATATATTTTATGTCTTATGTTGATTCTTACCATGCTCATATGAAATAATTTTTGAAATATTAATTAGTGGCATAATATCTTGTGCAAGCAAAAGAAAGGTGTAAAATTCCCATAATACTGATTCACCCCCTAATAAATATTGTCATGGTTTCTAACAACTAGGTTGTTGGGATACCCTGATTCTGATTGGTATGAAAGTGTTGTCGATGGAAATATTACATCTATTGGATGTTTTTTATTGGGCTTAGTGGTTTCTTAGATGAGCCGGAAATAGTATTCAACGGAAATTAGTATCATTGAAGCTGAATATATGGTAGCATGTGTAGTTTGTTGTGAAGAATTTTGGCTCAAAAATTGTTTTCCAAAATGTTTGAGTGAGTGCTAGAATCAAGCATGATATTTTGTGAAAGTTAAATATGTATGGAAGGTTGAATAAAATTGGTATCAAGTACCACTACATTCATGACATGGTGTATAAGGGGGCAAGAAAGCATCAATACATCTCCACTAATGAGTATACAACTAATGTCTTGACTACACGTCTTTCTAGATGGAGATTTGTGTTTTTTAGAGATAAGATGGGACTTGTGGAGCATCCCTCTCTGGCTTAGAGGGAGCAGTTATTTTTCCTGGATCATGATGTTCTTCCTATATCACTTGACCATAATCAAGGATATCATCCCTGTGTCAAGTTGATTAGAATTAAGAAGAATGATTTGAGAGATGATTTTATGCTTGTGTCGCCTTCTAGAATTAGAGATATTATCCCTATTTCAAGTTAACTAGAATTACGAAGAATGGTTTCACACATTATATAACATATTTATTCTTCCTATGTCACTTGACCAAAATTAGGGAAAATATCCTAGTGTCAATTTGACCAAAGTTAGGAGGAAAGATTTCATGGAAAAAGTTTCCTCTTGTGTCATATGTTGTGACTATGGATGTTATCCCTATTTCAAGCATTTTGAACAAAATTAGGAATAATGATTTAGTGGATAGACATTTTCCTATGTCAGGCACTGTGACCAGAATTATGGATGTTTTCCCTTAGTCAAGTTCATTGACTAAAATTAGGAAAATTGTTCTAGAGGCTGACTTGTAGCCTCCTAGTATCATGCTTAGATATTTTTCTAGAGATATATGGTTTGATTGATGTCTCTTTGGTAGGATGTGTATATTATTAACATGAATGTGAGGTACTAGTTGTTTGATGATGTTGGTAATGTTAAAATAAGTACATTTTTGGTGAATATCATCCATTTAATAATATATGTGTAAAAAATAGGCAAATTTTTAACCAAATTGGCAAATATTTGTTTTCAGAAAATGTCCAAAAAATAGCCCATTTGCGAAATTTTGCCCCAAAAATTTTCCCTAGATAAAGAAAAAGACGTAAATAAATATGCTTGAGAGAATTTACTTCCCACCATTATTTACGTGTTCTTCAACACTTTAAAAAAATATGAGTAAAAATGTAAATATACAGACATACTAGTGGTTACTACCCATTAAAAAAGAAAAAAAAAGTGCAAAGAGGCATATCTCTTGGGCACCCTAAAATCACTATAAAAATACAATTGAACTCTTTATTTCTTTTTACTCACTTATCACTCACATATCTCTCTCACACACATGGAAGGAAATCTAATAAAGAGGCAAAAGTTTCTAAGTAGCTAAATTTTTGAGTCAAAATAATTTTTCATCATTGAAATATCTACTTTCCTTTCATGATTATTTGTTTAATTTTTGATGTGTGATTTCTTGATGAAGATAAAATAACTATAATATATATTCAGAAGAAGTTACCATATTTCATAAATAGTGTTTGTATCCATTTCACTATATTTTTCAATTGTATGTTGCATCCGAATGCCCTGTGTGGTGTAGTAAGCTGTTATTTTTTTGTTAATGTGTTATCCTTCATCATCTGTTAACTTTTTCTATTAATGTCTATATATATTTTATACAAGGTCCCTCTAGCAAAAGTAATGTCAAAAACATAACTTTTAAGTTATAGAAAATAATTCAAGTGCATTTGGAGAAGTCATTAATGAAATACATGGATTACTTGAACTCAAAGAAAGAAAGAGAAGGAGGTGAATGACACAAATCACTAAGAACAAGTTGCTATGGGATCAAGGTGTTATAAAAGGCTTACTTTGTAAAATTTTCCTGATGATATTTGCTCAGAGCATAATTATAAAAAACACCATATCTACAACAAGTGAGAGGAGGATTGATGAAATTATAAGTATTACATAGTTGTTGCAATGAGATATAATTTAAATGGTCAAATATCTCAATCCAGATTTTTCTCAAGTTGTCTATATGACCAATACAACGTAATGGAAGATATAATGACCCGATGTTGTTAAATATGTAAAAATTGGTACTACCATCAATAATTTCATTTTCTATGACATACTTATGATATTTTAAATCCTTGATTACAACTTGGTGATGTGAAAATTCTAGTATTTTACCTTCACTTAAATCATTGAGTAATTTGATACACTAATAGAATATTGTAAGAACAACTTAGAACACAATACATCATTCAAAATGGCCATCCCACTGACTAAACTATTGTACACCCTACACCACTAAGAGATGTATCATCATGGATAAACATTTTTTTGGTTTTAAAATCATTAAGAGAAAAATATTTTTATCCTCAACCATATGATGAGACGATCCAAAATTAGTAAGCTACTTATTAGAATAAGAAATAGATGTTGTAGTGAAGGAAAATCTAGAATAAAAATGTGCATGTGCATGAAAAGAAGAGCTAGAAGAAGAATAATAATGATTGATGTTGTGTTTATTCATTACCACTTTAAATATATACATATTATTAAAAATTTAAGCCCCAAATGACCATCTCACTCACGAAAATTGCAATGTCTCTTGATATTTTTAATTTTAAATTGTTTCTGTTGTCACCATTGGGAGGAGGAGATATCCAAAAGGGTTTGGGACCCTTCCTTTGCTTGTTATTACAAGGATATTGATTCTTTAGATGCTTTGATTTATCCTTTTTTCATCCACTAAGGCTTTGTGATATGTGCTTGCAGTGCTAACCACTCCAAGATGTAAGAGTTGATATTGAACTATAATTAAGGAATTACAAAAAAAATTGAAAAATGGATGGCATGTAAGCATCCTAAAGAGTTGCTTTTTGGTGAAGTGAAAAGTAGATACAAAATGTGCACAATCAATCTTAGCAATTATACTATATAATTTTTTCATCTTTCTTATCTATGTTATAGCCTTCAAATAAAAGATTAAGTACTTTGAAGTTAGATAGATAATATTCAATGTAAAATAATTCATTAAGATTTACATAAATCAATTGGATTTCAAGCTAATGGGATTAAATATCGTTATTCTCACCAAATGTAGCTTCTAACTTTGTCCTAGTATAGTTTTATTTGTTAACTCCTTGAAAAAAAAGCACACAAATCACTACTAGATGTGGACATTCTAATCAAGCCATGTGCCTCACCGTTCTTATTATTTGATTTGGTTTTTTTAAATCATTATTGGGGGAAATTTATTTTATCAATGTAATATAGTAAAGTACCTCATTTGATATATATCCCCCATACAATATTTCCATTATAAGTAGTTTGAACGAGTAAAAAAAATATCATTTAGGCTAGCCATTTTAAAATATATGGGCAACATGAATTTCTAAAGCAAGAAAGATTGTAGGTCAACATTTTTTAAATATTTTTTTTTGAAGCAATTGAAGGGTTTGATCTAAAAAACCCTAGCAGATCTCTACACCAGGTCGACCTCCATGACCTAGGTTTTGTTGGTTTCGGCGTTGGATGCCCTAGGCAGACCTCCACCCCCAAACTGATAGGCCCCGACTACTCTCCTGGATAGCTCTAGGCTCACTGATGACCGACTCCAGTGGGGGGATGACTAATTAACCCATTACAGGCCATCCTCCCATAGGGGCAATGATAGTGGTTGATACCATAGATCAACACAACTCTGTCACGTCTCAAGAAGCTACAGGGGTGACACCCACAACGCAATCGACAAATACACAAGCAACAACAGAAATGAACACTAAATCAGCAACATGCATACCAAAGGACTCCAAGAAAATAGTGATCGAACTCCTAGTGCACCGCATCAATGGTAGAATCTGGTTCATGAAGGATCACACACTGATAGGCAAGTTCATGGGCTTCTGGCCCATGGAAAAAGCATTGAGAGGATGGATAGCCTCGAAATGGAAAACCAAAGGCCACATTGACCTATATTTGTGCGCTAAAGGCTTCTTCAACGCGCTCTTCAATTTCTCTGAAGACAAAGACAAAATCATGGATGGGGGCCCCTATTGTTTTAACACTGAAGGTCCATATTTCAGACCCTGGACAGAGCGTTTCAACCTTGACAAATATGATCTCACTTGTGCATCGGTCTGTGTCCGGCTATACTCTCTCCCCCAAGATTACTGGGATGAGATGACCCTCAGAGACATTTGCAACACCATAGGAGAGTTCGTCAAGATCGCAGAGGAGACCAAGATCAACTGCTATACAGCCTATGCCCACATATGTGTCTAAATGAACCTAACAGAACCGCTACTAGGCGAGTTAAGTCTGGTGCATGAAGATTTGAATGGAAACAAACTGTAGATTATGAGCACATTCCTTTTAGATACAGGAACTGCCACCAACATGGGCATATCTTCAGAGACTGTCTCCTAAATAAGAAAGCTATGGCTGGAAAGGAATCCAACGAACAAGAAGTAGAAGGATTCACGAAGGTAACAAGAACAAAAATGCACAACAAGAGAGCTACCCCTCAGCAGAATAAAAAAGGGCCCACGACCAACAATAGATTTGCAGCCCTAAATCAGCTAAATGAAAATGAAAATGAACCAGTCATCGAAGCCGGACATACCTCCACGAAGCAGGCCCAGTCCTCAAAGGCTCAACAGGACAAGGTCCCCCTTGAGACCTTCCTGAAACCACCAACTACAAATGCTGCAGAGGAAAAAAATATGCTAAAGGGAAAAGAAAAAATCACGGAGTCGATCCCATAAGCCATGGAGGAAGAACCAGAAAGCATATATTTGGAAGGTTTTGATATCATAGGGTTAGAGGACGCCAGCAATAAGAAGGAATACAAATCTATATCAGAGAAACAAATCCAAAAAATGGAAGAAATCCTTTCCAGAGCACAACATATCCACTCCCTAGGAATCTAGGGGGCATGCTCATTAACACCAAATACTTCACGAAAGGGTCCCGCAAAAGAGGCAGGAAAAAAACCCTGCAAAGAACCATAGAAATTGGGAAAGAAATGGTGGACTTAGGATGTTTCCCCAAGCTAACTAGATTCTACACTTTTACTTCCAGTCATATGTCATGAAGCTCATCTCTTGGAACATAAGAGGGCTCAATACCCCCACGAAGCACATGATCATAAAGAAAATGATTACTAAGGAACACCCTACAATACTCTACATGAAAGAAACCAAATGTTCAAGCTATACACTGGATACCATCTTCAAAATTTTTTGGAGAGGTAGCAATACAATAGTGGTTGATGCCAACGGGGCATATGGAGGCCTGGAAATCATCTGGAACCCCCAAATCATCTCCTTAGAGAAATTTCATGCTAACATACACTTCATCCAATCCAACTTTCACCTGATTACTCTCCACAAAATGGCCAACAAAAATTGGCACTCTTGGACAACCTAGCGAAAATCAACAAACAACGAGCCCTTCCACTCTGGCTCTTGGGAGGAGACTTCAATATGATAACTAATCTTCAGGAAACGAAAGGAGGAAGGATGCATCTAGAATCAAATAGTAATTGATTCAAGAAATTTATCCATAGTAACAACCTCATAGATCTACACACCTCCAATAGAATCTTCACATGGAACAAAAAAAGAGGAGGTTCCCATCAGATAGCCTCAATATTAGATAGATTCCTTGTCACAGAAGATCTCATTTGGATCGGAGGTGACATAGATACTACCATAATCCCGGTGGTAGGATCTGACCACTAGACGATATAACTTCAATGTTCACGACCAGGTAGGCATGCTCCTAAACCTTTTTGCTTCGAACACTGTTGGTCCTGGCACTCGGGTTTCAAGGAAATGGTTTCCAAATGGTGGTCCACCTTAGCACTTCCGCAAGGTACAAAAATGGTCTAGTTCCAGACAAAACTGAAATTGCTCAAAGGAAAACTGAAGGTTTGGAAGAAAACAACCTTTGGAAATATCTTCACAAAATAGAAGGAACTTGAGGAAAAAATTAAGAAACCACAACAAAAAATTATTCAAGAGGGACACTCAACTGAGTCAGAAATATAGGAGAAAACCTTAAATATTCAGTTGGAAGAAAGACAAAACTAGGAAGAAGCCCTGTGGAGACAAAAATCAAGAATCAACTGGGTCAAAGAGAGAGAAAGAAATACCAAATTCTTTCATCGTTCCGCTATTCAACACAGGATGCACAACAGAATTGTTGTCCTCAAGAATCAAACTGGGGAAAGGTTGGAAATTCAAGAGGCCATCATTGAGGAGCTACGCAATCATTTCAGGGATTTTCTGCAGGAACCCAACCACCAAAGGCATGAGGCTATTGGGGAAATAACTCAACACATTCCCAAGTTGATAATGGATGAAAAAAACAGGATGTTGTTGGCAGCTACCACTCTAGCTGAGGTGGAATAGGTAGTCTTCTAGCTAGAGGCAGGGAAAGCTCCAAGTCTTGATGGATTTACCACCAACTTCTTCCATTTTTTCTGGGAGGCCATCCAAAACGAAGTCTAGGACATAGTGGAGGAATCACGCTCCACCCATTGTCTTCTACCTATGCTAAATGCTACCTTCATCACTTTGGTACCAAAAGAAGACAACAAAAATTCGCCAAGTAAGTACAGGTCCATAGCTCTCTGCAATCTCATTTACAAAATTATCTCCAAAGTAATAGCTAACAGGCTGAAGCAACTCCTTCCCATAATCATCTCCCCGAAGCAAATAGGTTATGTGGAAGGAAGGAAAATCCTTGATGGAATCATTTTAACCCATGAAGTCATTCACTCCCTCAAAACCACCAAAAATTTGGGCATGCTTCTCATAATTTACCTATCAAAATATTTTGATAAAGTCAGCTCGGATTACATAAAAAAAGTTCTTATAGCCTTTGGCTTCAGCCACACCATGGTTCGATGGATCATAAGTCTCATCACATCCCCTTTTATCTTCAGTTTGGTCAATGGTATCCCCTCTGCAACCTTCAAATCTTCAAGGGGCATCAGACAAGGTGACCCTCTCCCTCCCATTATCTTCATCATTATGCCAGAAGGATTGGGTTGCCTTCTCAAAAGCTCCATCTAGATAGGTGCCCTACATGGTTTACCCCTCCACAACCTACCTCCCTCCTCTCATCAGCAATTTGTGGATGACAATATGATGATGGGTTACCCCTCGGTCTAGGAATCACATTACCCCAAATCCGTTCTCAACTCCTTCTCTGAGGCATCCGGCACAGAGGTCAACCTGGAAAAATTGCAGATCTTATTCTTTCATACCCACCCTCTCACTCATTGCACTATCGCCTGACTCCTTGGATTCTGCATTGCTTCTCTGTGTTCCAAGTACCTAGGTGCTCCGCTGACTAACTCTGCCATCAATCACTCCTCCTGGAGAGCTCTGTTGGACAAAATGGAAACTCGGTTATCCAACTGGACCCATCTCTCCCTCAACATTGCTAGCTGCCTGGTCCTCATTAAATCTATCCTACAATCCCTCCCCATCTATCTCTTCTCAGTACTGGCAGCCCCCAAAGGGGTCCTCAAAGCCACGTGCAACTTGCAAAGATATTTTCCATGGGGCAGCACCAAAGGAAAAAAATATGGACCTTAGTCAATTATAAGGATGTCTACACCCCTAAAAGTCAGGGAGGACTAGGACTACGTGATCCTGAGCACATCAAATACATAATGGGAGCTAGCATCTGGTGGAAATGGGTCTCCAACTCAAGAACTCCATGGGCCAAACTATGGGCAGCCAAGTATGCACACTCTTGGCCAAAGGGGGATATCATAAGGTATAACTTAGACCCGGGTGGATCCCAATACTAGAAAGTAGCAAGCAACCAAAAAAGGATGATACAAGATCACAACTTCTGGGAGCTGTGAAGTGGCACCCAAGCAATATTATGGGAAGACTCCTGGCAACAGATGCTAAGCCTTTCGTCCATATTTCCCAGGCCTCTATGGAGTGCGATTCTCCGAGGAAGGAAAAGAAAGAAGGTTTAAGACTTTTGGATGGATGACACCTCCCAAGGATACAGGCAATGGATACACATGAGCAGATGGAAAGGGGACTGGAAAAATGAGGGGCATATAGACATCTGGGCAGATCTCAGTACCAAACGAAAAATTAGAGTAAATACAGGACATGACATCCTACGTTGGGGGCATATGCCCAGTGGAAACTACTCAACTAAGGAAGCTTATAACATAATTCATCAGCAAAACCCCAGTCTAGCAGATCTCATCTGAAAAAATATATGGAGGGCCAATATATGGCCTAAAATAGCTACCTTCTTGTGGCTGCTTAGTAAATGATGCATCCTCACATGGGAGAATATTTTGAAGAGGTAGTTTGTAGGACCCTCTACATGCCCTGTATGTCAAGATAAAGTGGAAACCATCGACCACCTGTTGGAACAATGCCCTACCGCCAATTTCTTGTGGGATATAATTGCAGTATTATGTCATCATTCCAACCGAATAAGAGGCAACATCATCAACACCATCAGCAGCTGGCAAGACAATCCATACACCAACATTCTCATGAATAGACTCTGGCAGAACATTCCGGGCATCCTCATTTGGAACATCTGGAAGGAAAGAAACAATTGCATCTTCAAAGAGAAGGCATCGACATCAGATTAGCTCTGGGATAGGATCCACAACAACCTATTTGAAAATTTGGCCTTAGATGCATGGAGTCAGGAGGACCTCCCCACCTCTGCAGCATAGTGCCACATATATATGGAACAATTGGAAAATGAGTCTAAACACCCCCCTGGACATCAATCCTAGAAGTGCAGGTAGAACCCCTCCTCCTGAAAAATGGTCTCCTCCCTCTAATAGCTTCTTCAAATGCAATTTCGATGGTGCATACAAAGGAAGCCCTAGAAATGAAAGATTCAGAGGAATTATCAGGAACTCTCAAGGAGACCCTCTTCCAATTTACTACGGGAACATAGGTTGGGACAACAATAATTCTGTGGAGTTGGAGGGGCTTATATAGGGTATTCAAATTTCCATCTAGTTTCATTACTTCCCTCTGGAAATGGAAGGAGACTCGCAAATCATAACTATGGAAACCACAAAAATCCTCCATTGAATGGCTTCCCCAAAAGCATCCAACAGCTGGAGGCTTTCCCATAAGCTCAATGTTTTCAAATAGTTTATTCAAAACCACATAGCCATTATTGCGAACAAAGGGGTGGAAAGAAACTGTGAGTTGCATCACTCCTCCCTAACTCAGGTTGAGGATTAAGCACTCAGAAAAGAATGCCTCACTCTCATTCAGAAGGATCTTCTCCCCCTGGATGGGGGTGACATAACTGATGGGCTGGATAGTCACATCTCACACACCTTGGAGGACGAAGATCTCCTACGCAGAGCCTCACCTGTTGCAAATCCTCAAACCGTTATCCATTCACACGGGACTCACGGAATCAGGAATGATGATGAGATGATGGGAACTGCATCACCATGTCCAGGCCATCCCTTCACATCTATCACCATAAATGATCACCATGATTAACCCGTATTGTAACCATACCCCTTCCCTCGAGTTTGCTCAGGTGGTCGATCATGGAACGCAGGTGTGTGCCAGGCCTAATCATTAATATCCTCCTCACACACATCCTCACCACTTTAAAAAGATGAGCTCTCAACCCCTTTCAAGCCACAATATTTTATCTTTGCCTTTCACCTCTTTACCTATTCTCTAGAATCTCCCTGACTTCAGAAGGTTGTGAAGCCATATTCCCAGTGTTGTACTACGTAGTTCCTTTCGGGTTGCTGCATCCCCTCCTACACACCTCCCCTCTATTTCTCTGACCCGCTGAGCCCCTATGCTTCTTGACCTTATGTGTATCCCTCCCTGAACATCTCCCCCCTCCCTCTTCATGCAAATGCCCCCAAACTTCGACAGAGAACTATCTGTGGTGGACATAGAGGGGCTCTCCCTAGCCGCTATCACTGTGGTGAAAACAATCAACTAGAGTCGATGGAATTATCCTCCTCAGGGAACTTTTCATGTCAAAGCCCCGATCCCGAGCACGATGAAGAAGCCCCCGGGAAGGCTGTGGAGAGAGGAAGGCGTGGCCCGCAAAATTCCACCATCACTCCCCAGACGCACCCCCAGTACCGCAGAACTGACGCGCTACTGGTTCAGGAGAAGGAATATGATGATTCAGACATCTGGGTGCTGGGTTTTGATGGCAACTGGACGCATTTCCCCGATGGCATAGATCCGGTCTCCCCCATCCTATGCACACCGATCCACAAACCCAGGTCCACAATGGCAGACTCAGAGGAAGCCGCTGCGCAGTCACCTGCTTTCCCCATTGAGGAGGAGGTCCCCAATAGCGATAATGAATATGAAAAGTGATGTTTACACCACTGCACAGCTCTTCCATGTTTTTTTTCAAGTTTCCATCAGCATTTTTTTTCTACCACATATTTTGTGCTTCTTATATACATCAGTGCTATTGCGTATAATGTAATTTTCTGTTTTAATTTCTGTACGGACTGGTTTCCTCCTCTCAGGCAGCCTCAAAATTGTGTAACTAAGGCTGGGATTGGTTAACCGTAGCTTGCCAACCCATCTTGTATCATATGTAACTTCTATGTTTTCGAATTAATAGAATAGCCTAACTTACCAATATATATATATATATATATATATATATATATATATATATATAGGCAACATGGCTTCAAAAGAAAAAAATAAATATTATGCTGGAAAACTCTTGAAAGATAAGTAGTTTAAAAGAAATGGCATGAAAAATGAGCTCCATAAATCAAAGTTATGTATTTTTTAAGAAATCCATAAAAAATAACCAATGTACCATGGGTGGGCAAAGATTGTGTTCACAAGTGCACAATAAAAGTTGTTGTGTAAAAACAAGTTTATTGTGATTTTCTAAGTTTGCTTACCAGCTCACTTTTACAAATATGTTAGTGTTACACAAAGTGTCATATTTTTTATAAAATAAGTGAGAATCACTTTTAAAATGAATTTACTTATTAAACTAAAGTTACATTTAAAAAGTAACTTAAGAAAATAATATTAAAATTACTTTATAGTTATTGACTTTTATAGTTTGGGGAAAATGCATTTTACAATAAAATTATATGATAACTTAAAACTACATGGACTTCTTCAAAAAGCAACTTAGTAAAAGGAAAGACTTGAACTCAAGACCTCTTGTTCAATAAGTAACTTTCAACTAAGTGAGAAAATGCAAAATATATAACAAATATTATGAGAGAATTTTTTCCCCTTGAAGTGTGTACTTACACTAAAATATTTTTTTTACTTTCAAAATAAAATAAAAAGTTAACACAATTGCACACAAAAACAACCGAAAATTAAAAAAAATATATATATACAAATTTGAAACTTAAACAAGATTGATGTTGGATCTCGCCTAGGGTACCTAAAAGATGGAAGCTTTCTTTATGTTTACAATTTGTTGGGATTACATAAGGCATAGAGAAGAAAAACATACATAGAAAAGAAAACACTTTCTTCTATGTTTTTGGTTTGTCAAGATTATACAAAGCGCATGAAAATGAGAATGCATAGACCAACAAAGAAACAAACTAGAAATAACACACACACACACACACACACACACACACACACACACATATTTATATTAACCTAGTATTAAAAAAAATCAAAATTCATAATGAAAACTTATACATTTGGGTCATACAAAAATAATTCTATCTTGGAAAAATAATCTTTTTGGGTGAAACAACAAGTATTTCCAATTAAGTGTATTGTTGTAGATGTAATGAAACAACTTCCCTAGTCTAGAAACATGTATAAATACAAATATTCAAAAATATGTTGATGCATGCATTAACACATGTTTAGGATCCTGATTAACAATAAGAGTGAGTTTTTGTATGATCTATGATACCGTGCTTAATAAAAATTATGTTTAAACATAGTTTGGACACCCTAAAAAACCATTTGCGCAAATAGATTAAAGATCAACACACTAATGTATCACATGATTTAAATCTTCAAAGAGGAAAACAATCCATGACCCTAGCCAATGCAACTATTTAAGGAAATATATTACCACTAAAAGAAAATTTTGCATTTGAGTTTCTCGTAATCATTCGTCAAGAAATTAACCCTCCATTCTAACTAAATAGAGATCTTAGACTAAGTGGTTGTTAATTCATGAATCAATATGGTCATTAATATTTAGGAGAATATGAATTTCCAGCTCTCTTTATGTTTAGAACATATTTTGATCATCACATTATGTAGGAAAAAGTTAATACTAAAGTTTACTAAGGAAACACACTATTTAAATACACATTAGACCTAGTTGATCTCAACTAACACCTAAGTGTGTAAATATCCTAGTAAAAGTTGTGCCATGACATAAAAATAACACAAGATTAACAAACATGATGGATAGTGTAGAAAAGTATGCATATGATGGAAAATATAGAGTTAAATTAGTTATTAATTCTCAAATTTTTGTACAAAATTTAGATAGAAAGTTAGTTAAATATTAAATAGTAGATAATTGTAGATAGAGTTCTACAATTGAACTGTGTAAGTAGGCTTAAATAACCAACATTTTTGGTGGACACTCTTCCCATACTTAGGGAAAAAATATGGTTTTTGAATGAAATATTGAACCTCATATTGGGTGATGGGGACATACAATCCCTCAATAAATGCACCATCCCTACTCTTTTCCCTCTAGTCTTTGAAGGAAGCACCTAGAGACAGATAATAACACCTTTCATATGAAAATATTAATGTGTTGACTTATTTTGGGGAGAATTGTAAACTCACTATGGTTTTAGTTATTATGGTTTCTCGCTCATGCCTAATTGGTCTCTAGATAATTTGGTTTCCATTCCTTGACATGGATGATAGGGAATATGGTGGGAATAACAAAGGGTAGTCATATTCCTCTAGTTATTTTCCATTAAAGATCTAGAATTTTGTTAACATCATTCTTGCATTGTAGTATTTTATGAAAAAATTCCATCTCTAGATTACTCTACTTAACAGATTTCTTGATAGTATACCCACATGAGTTAAATTACTTAGAAGTTATTTTCAAAAGGCTCACCCCTCTAGTCATACGAGAGACAATAGAGTCGACTGAGAAGAAGTGTGACTAGACAGAAGTTAAATGCATGGCAACATCATATGTGAGGAGATAGACCCATGTGTGCCTGACATTGGCACCTCCACAACTCGTGGAACCAAGTATTTTAGAACTTGAGACTTATCATGATAGGTAATAAGCATCATGTTAAAGCTTCTAATCGAGAGAAGTGAAGAATTTCAAGCCATACCACTCTAGCTAGGTGAGCTTCACTTGTATATTATGGAAGTGAATCACAATTTCACTAGTCAAGCATCGAAATGAATGGACATTGATCACCTGACATTCCTAGCTACTTATATTCAAGTTGTTGACTTTGATGATATTCCTTCTCCTTCTTAAGATATGCTATGCTATGGTTACTTAGTTTTTTCGATAGTTTTCTTTTAGTGGGAAGCATTGTTTACCCCATTTTTTTAGCTACAAGCATATATGATATATAAATTTAAGTGGTTATACACCTAGTTTGTACTCGTATCTTATAAATATTGGACTGCTAATGTCACTTAGGAATCCTAGATAGAATCACTTCTTTCCCAATGTTGGTTCGACTCCCCTACTGCAAAACTAGCAACCCTATTTATGTACTTTCTATTTTTTCTTATTTAATACCGAAACTATAGATATCTTATAGACACATGCACAAACACAAATTTTTCTTAAATTCTAAAAAATCCGTGGCTATATATGTTTTCCATTTTTAATCATTTCATATATGTTATTGAAAAATAGTAAGAATTTCAAATAAAACAATTTGAATGTGAAAAATGGGATGTTTATCCATACTGAATTACACATTTTTTATGAAAAAATTCAATTGAAGAATATTAGCCTTAAATGTTTTCCCAAACTAAAATCCCAACATTCACATTGACGTTGTATGATTTCAAAGTTTAATTTTCCCAATTACGATTCTTTTTTTCTTCTCCTAGTTAAAGGTCATATATTCTTCTTAAAAATTAAAATTATACCTTTTACATATGCTTGATCTAACATTTGAATTAAAAAGTACCAAAGGGCATACAATATAGTGTGATATTTATGACTCAAGTACAACCCAAATATAAAACATTTTACAATAGGTGTCCGTAGACACAAAGAGTCTCACATAAAGAAGAACCTCTCACATGGTAAAAAAAATCAAGAGTCCTTAGAAGGAGAAAAAAAATACAATGTCCAACCTCAACCAAAAACCTGTATTCACAAGTCATCTTTGTGCAAACCAAGGTCATGGAAGGAGAACATTCAAGAATTTCCACAATCGCTTAAGATAATTCACTAGTAATCATATTATAGATGTGATTTAGCACATGCTCCAATTTTGAAAGAACACTACAATGATGCCATACTCAAAGATCGAGTGGAAAACCCAAGCAATCATTGCTACACTTTTATAAAGATATGAAATAGCAATATAGAATTTTAAAAAATGAGAAACAATCTATAAACACTGTGTTAGTGTGTTTGGTGCATGTATGTACGAAATCACACCAACTTAAGGGATTTGGTTTACCGTCTTAAGTTATTGGTCACGGGCAGAAAAGATATGGAGTCAAGAAAGTTAGTGGAAAATTCTAGAACATAAACATACTAGATAGAGAAATACCATGCATATTCAAACATAAAAACTATACTAAAAACTAAAACAAACAACACAAAAGCTCTAAATAGAGTAAAAAAACTACAATAATCCAAACAGTGGTGCTTACGTCCCCTCTTATTGAGTGTTGGTAGGAAACGAGGATGAAACTTTGACCCTCTTTACAAGGGGCCCTTAGAACTGGGGGTTCTAAGTCCCGATGCAAGGATGTATTTACTTCCAAGCTTGCCTCGGTGCAAAGTATCCCTCTCTCTACTATTGTGGACCGAAGTTTTTGGATGGCCAACAATTCGATCCCCTCTATCTCTGCTCCGGATCACACACTGTTGGTATTTCTTGGGGCAATTTTAGCCAGCATAACAATGTGCTCTCAAGTTGTTCATCTCTTGGTGGCCTTTTATAGGATAATTCAAATCCTCCTTCCCTCTCTTGGTACATTGTGGATGGTGACCCAAGAGAGGGGGATGATTCCATCATGTGGCACATTTATTCCATTGTGTGCTCCTTTTATTTCCTAAGGAGGCTTTGGTGGCTATCCTTAGGAGGCTTCAAGTGTAACATTATTGTCCTGGAGTGTGATTTTTGTGGTCTCGGAAAGTGACTTCCACCACTCCCAGTATTGCGCACTTTTCGGGTCAAAAGGCGTGCAAATGCGCTCTTATCGAAGGTTTTTGCATCTAAAAGCATTTATGACTTGCTCAAATTTTATTTTTCCTCATATATTAGATATTTTAAAATACTTTCAAAATTCTCTAATGTCTCTCAGCCCTGTAAATCCTTATGTCTGACATTAAATAATTTCGTCTTTTATTGTACGATTTTCCAGTGTTAACAGTTTCTGCCTAATGTGTGAGGTCTATGAAGAAATGTATAGCTGAAACAATTATATTTTCTTTTCTATATACTGTGTGTAGAGAGAGAGAGAGAGAGAGGGAGAGACCTGTGTGTAGCTCTAAATTAGAGATACCCTGCATCGGTTCGAAGAACGACCATGTCCTGTGGGACCCCTGTAAGAAAATATTATACAATATATACAAATTTTCTACGAGGTGGGAATGTACCATGCTCGTAATGTTGTGGCTAGTTAAACAAAACTGTTTCATAGATACATGTTCTATCTATGTCACTCATATGGTAGTGATCTATTGGTTGCTGACAATGACTGTTGATGCCCTAAGGGCATTTTTTCTTTGACAATAGGTGGAATGTGGTACCCATATGCGTAAAATTGTTATGGAATATAATTTCACATTGCACACATAGGTGCTAGCAGGGACCTTCCCATGTAAGCGTTGTTGAAAGAGAGACTTATGAAGGCACAGGTCTTCGACGAATTTGATTAAAGTGTAATGGTTGTAAGGTATGATACATCTTGACATGAAACTTTTCATTTTAGTCGAATGTTAGGAGGATAGATGACATCTGTGGGAAATGATGTCTCCTATAGTGCCACCCAAGGGTGCCCCTTTTATGGAGAGGGGTGATCCAAGGTACCGCTTCCTTTTTGGAAATTAGGTGTTGAAGTCGACAAAAAGGAAGCCTCAACCGAAAAAGGGGTCGCTGATATGAAGGATCAGGATCTTGGATGTGATGGGTATAACATAGGCATGGTGATGAGGGGCGACTGAAAACTGATGATGGGGATTCAATGGCCCAAGTTCGGAGTATAATAAGCAGCTTGGCGACAGTCATAACTATTTCTAATGGGGAAATCCCTGGAGTCGGTAGGATTTCCAGGGTGGGTATAAACTAGTTATGAATATCACGGTGGCTTTTGCGTAAGGGTGTGATACTCCGACCAAGGGTGTTCATGGACTGCTGTCATGGGAGAAAAATTGAATGAGTGGGTGGAGGATGTAGTGCATCGTTTTCAGTATTTTTACATTTACGAAAATAATAAAATAATAGGGTTTGTTTTGTACAAAACACAAAGATGGGTGCCCCAAAACATGAAAGTGTTCGCTTATTGATGATGTGAGGAAGGTGTTTTTCTGAGGGTGGGGGTCCCATTAGTTGGTTTCATGTGTGAGTTTGATGAAGCAGATGAAAAAATATTATAGATGGGATTATGTTGATGGAGCTATGGTGGGCCAAATGCGAGGCGTGGTAGTGCGCTTTTGATTTGCTTGTACAACCTGGCCATCCGAGAAAGGGGTTTTATTTTGTATGGTAAAACTTTACCTTATTCATGATGGATGGATGGGCATGGGGTCCTTCCTAGACTAAAGTGGTATGGCCATCATGTCACTTTTTCTTTGATATATGGTCTACTGAGGATGATGAGCACCATGGACGGTAGGCTCTACCGACCAATGAGGATGTTTATCATGTGTAGGGCAAGGTGATGATAAACACAGTCGGATATGCGGAACCTATGGCTGATTTCTAATGGAGAGATGATGTCAAGATATGCAGAGTTTTTTGGGACTCTATCATGCTAGGGGTAGAATGATACCTGCTCTGAAACTTTCAGTGGATAGGGTTATGGATGGTTTACGAGTTTTCCTGCAAAAACAAATACCTCAAGTGAAAGCATCTTCTTTATCAAATATTATTGAAATTCATGAGCTTTAAAAAAGAAGATGAAAGAGGGCATACCTGCTGGCACTGAAAAAATATTTTTTTGGGAGTGCGAATATGTGGCATTGCCTCCATTTGTTATAGAGTGTTGATCACAGTGCTGGTTTCGTTTTGGAGAATGGACCTTCTGATCTCTTGTTATGGTCCTCCAAATTTTTTGAAAAGGGCAATATATAGGTGAATATGGCCCTTATTCAATTCATTTGTACTTGTTGAGTTTTTGAGAGGTCAGAGGCTTCTGTGGAGCAGTTCTTGCCATTGCGGTCAGCCCGAGCACTAGGGATTAGTGATATCATGCCCAAGTAACCTCCATGACATCCTGTACTTTAATTTTTTCAGTCTGAGGGTACTGGGATCTGTTCAAAATTGGTTTGTATGGATTCTGAGTAATTTTTCCCTAGATTGCGTGAGCGATCAGGGTAAGAGCACGCCCTCTGTGCACATTTTTTGGGGTTTTGCATGCTCAAAGTGATCTGTTGCCCTGTTTTTGCACACCTTATGTGCTCCTTGAGTGCACATATCTGAGGGATGGGCACGCAAAAGGCCAAGGAAATTTTTTTGAATTTTTTACCTATTTTTTGATGTTTTTCTGTTGCTGATGGGTCCTGTTTGGATGACAGGTTGTTGTGAAGGGAGTGGGATTGGCCCAAGCTCCATACTGCATTAGCTATGGATGGTCAGGCACGATGATAGTTGGTGCAATGGGGGCTCCTAATGTTCGTGGAGAATGAGCTTCTTCAGTCTCAAGACCGACTACTACATTACTTTATCCAGCATTTGCACAAGAGGTGCAACATATTTGTGTTGTGTGGGACTAAACTTTCTATTTGTCTTGAGACAGATATATACTTTGTGCCCGAACTACTGCCTCATGGTGAGGCATTACGATATCCACTCCATTCTGGTAGGATGGAATTGGAGAGGTTTTGGTCATGTCATTGTGGCAGGGCTCCCCTTACGGAGGGGGTGCATCAGCATTGCCTCAGTGACAGACTTGGCCGAACAATGCGCTCTGGTAGCTATTTTGCAACTTGCAGGGTTGTCGGCTCCTCCTCGGGCATCGGGCCCACAGGTTGGATTCTTGCCTCAGTTGAGGTCTGGGCACTTTTTCGATTTTTCCCGCTTATGCTATGATGGGATGGTGATGCAACTTAACAAGGTCCAAAATAGATCAAAGCTATTTGCATATGCCAGTATTATATGCACCATTATGTATGAGAGGGTAGCGCTATTGAGACCAGTGGTGGCGGTGCCTCCTGGGGGGCCATGGGAGCTTCGTATGACGAGGTGGGCTCCTGTGATACCACGAGGGGGTGGGGGTATGGTGGGGCATTATTAGAACGCCATGATGGAGCCCTTTTTTGAGGTCAAACCCTAGATGTTTCTAACATTCCCATATGCAGGGATGGAATTCTAGGGGGATCTAGAGATGGGTCTCCCTTTTGGTTATGCTTGGGGGCCAACAGGTATGCTTTTATGTTTTTTGCATTTATTTGAGTATATATGTGCTTATGTGTTTTTATGGTGACACTGACATAGCTTCGGTTACTCCTACACATGTTGGCAAGGTAGTACGCCCCGTGGCTCGATTGGTTGGTCACGGTCCTCTTCGGAGGCCTTGGGGTCATTGTGGGGGGTCGGGAGGAGATGCTGCATAGCTTCAGGGAGATGGACCTGGTGGTGGTGTTGGCCCTTCAGGAGAGGGAAGTAGCTCGGCTACTATCGAGGTTGCGACCGAGCGAGCTCGTGCCGATGTGGAAGTGGCATGTGCTGATGCGGCAAAGGCTCGTATTGCAGAGCTGACTACTTAGGTGTTAGTTCTAGAGGATGCCTGGGGTCGACTGGACTGCTTTACCCAGGGGATGTCATCTCGATTTTTTTTGGATAACCTCAAGGAGGTCTGGCTAGAGACAGTGATGGCCCAGGGAGGGACTATCAACCTATTTTACATCAGGTGGCAGTGCCAGTGTTGACGGCGGCTCCAGTATTGGTACCGGGAGTAGCTATGGGTCCAAGTGCCCCACCTAGTGGAGCACTGCCCTAGAATTTACTTATAAATAGGGAAAACACTGATTATGAGGATGCTTCACCTATTTTTGATGAATTTGTGTGTATCTTTGGGCTGGCCGATGGTCCAGCAACACTATTTTTATACTCAGACATATAAACCATGATATATATATATATATATATATATATATATGAGAGATTTTTTTTTTGTGGCTCTACATGTTGTGCCCCCTGTTTCTATTTATAGATGATGTTATACTGATGGATATCTATGTTTTTTGTTTTTTTATGTATGACAGTTTATTCGAGATGCATTACAATTTAGAATATTGTTAGATATGCGATCAACTGTTTCGTTTTGACTCCTTCATACATGTGTAAATGTAATATAGCCAAATTGTCTGCTTAATCTTTTTGCACACAAATATTTTATAAATAGATGTGAATCTCTTGTCTCAAATTGTTTGGTTTAACTGTGACACTAATCACTGGGAATCAAGGTAGACATGCATATGGCGTATGCCCTGATGGAGGGCATTGCACATAATTTTGATGATGATGTCATATTCTTCCTGATTGTTTTTTTTTGAATTGAGCTACACACCGTTTGTGTACAATGGTGATCAGTTAGGGTGATAGATGACCCAGGTAGCTGTTGCTAAAATTTGAGACCATCTTGATGCTCCATCAGAAAATCCGAGTAAGGTTCGGGTTGGTAATCCATGACACCACTTTGAGCACATATTGTAATAAGTATTTTAGTCAAAAATTTAAAGTGGTTGGGTTTGTGTATGTTAACTCTAGGGTAGGGCTAGCTTGGCCCTCATGGGTAGAATTTCTTGAGGTAAAGGTCGTTGACAGGGTTGTTGAGGCATGCCTCGTTTGGTTCTGTTAAGGTATATGCCCCCTGACAGAGGAAATTTTATATGATGTAACGTCCTTTCTAAAAAGTTTCAAACTTTCCTGGCCCTATGGCTTCTTTTGCGACATCATACCGGAGGACTAGTTCTCCCTCGATGAATGAACGAGGGTTGATGTGGTGGTCGAATGATGGTTTTATCCGTTTCTTATGGGCCTCATTGTGTTGCAGTGACTATCGTTAGCTTTTTTCAACGAGCTCTAGTTGTACTAGGTGTTCTTCTAAAGGCTGGGTATCATCAAGGAGTTTGATGGCGGCATGTAAATTCGGGATCTCACAGAAATCAATGCAAAAGTGCAAGGTATCCTGAACTTTTGCAACATGAATGATGTGTAAATCCTAGGATGTGGGGGCAGCTACAATCTTATTTCTGATATGCGATGATACAAATCATGTGTGGTGTATCGTCTCGTCAACGTTCAGTGGGGGAAGAATCTCTGTGATGGGAGTTTGCATAAGCGCAACGTTGGGTTCCCTACTAGGATGGTCAATTTCCTGTAGGTGGAAATTTTTCGTGGTGCAGAGGTGCCTGAATTTTTCCATTATCGGGCATACCTCTGGTTTATGGTTCTGACCCATGCAAATGGTGCATGGTACCACTGTGGCAACAGAGTAGATTGTGTGGGAATCAACACTACTCTTTGTCTCGGACGTGGATTCTTGGAAAGGATCTGTTGTAGAAGAGGAGGTCTTCTGCTTCCATTTCCATGTCATTGGCTTGGGTGTATCTAACTCTTTGGGGGATTGTAGACTTAACGTTGCTCTTGTCGCTCTTAGCTTGGGGAGATGCACACATTTAATCATATGGTGAAAGTGTGAAGAAATCCAGTAATAGGTACGCGTGATCTTATCTTGGTTAGAGAGAAGTCTCTGAGGGAGAGAAGAGAATGTGTGAAAGCTGCTTGCGAGGGGCTTTAGTTCTTTACATTGATTGACCTAGTGGTCATTCAGGTCACATAGTCCGCATGTTATCCTAGGTTGGTCCTGGGTCATGCCTAGTTGGTGTGTTGTCCTAGTTTGCCCATCATGCCCATGTGGGTGTGGGGTCACTGGCCTAAGGGTGATGTGATTTATAAATTGTTTGATTTCATCGTCCCATTTCTTCTCAATTGTATTAATCATATTGATGAGGGAACAGAATCGTGGGATATAAGTACATCGTTTTCCACAATGATTGGCCTGACATACAGGGAAAAATAGCCTAGATATGGGGGTCCTGTCGTGCTCATTTTGTGGTCTAGCAGGGTACTAGCATCATAACACTACTAAATTAGGGCAAATGGTGACCACATGATTGGGTGTTTTGCATAACGTGCATGTTGGTCTTCTCTACAGAGAGCAGTTGGGGGTAACTAGGGGTTCCCTAATTGGTCGATTTTCAGCCAACAAGAATAGGATGGATTTTCTCGTCACATATTCTTGGGTTCTCAAGCTATTCAAGGATTCTGAGTCCATGTCATCTTCTTGGGAGAGGTGAACTATAGTTGAGTGAAAACTAGCGAGGGATAACCGGAATTGTAGGATATAGTGACAATTTTCTAGAAGGTGATTATTGGCACATAAAGGACATGTGAATTGTGTTGCCCATAATCCAACGTAGTAAACTTGTTCTATAGGATACCATCCATGAATTAGTTCCAGGGCTGCACATTCTTCAAGGAAATGACCACGTTCATCACAAAACGCACAACGTATAATGGGAGGGGCCATGACTGGGAGTATTTCAGGTGATCGTCGTTCTTCTTGTAGGTACAGGATGATACAAGGTTCACCTCCAGCAGATTGGAAGGAGGGATACTCTTGATAAGATCACTCGATGACATGTAAGGCGTACCTATATCCCAGGATCTCTGGGAAATGAAGGGTACAGTGCCCATAATTGCTGCAGATAGCACATGCATGATTGGTACACAATGCTTTGCCTTTACCTTTGGTGGCAAACTCCTTTTTACAAGAACATGGCGCCCCGATGTCTACCTCGGAGCCAAGGAGTGGTTTTAATTCATCCAGCTCTGGACAGATATGGGTAGGGTGACCTATTACATCACATATGGTGAAAATTGGTGATTCTCGTTGTATGGCGGGATTTTCCAACTTCTTTCCTCTCTTCTCAATTTCTTAGCTATAATAATCGGTTTTGTAATGGGAATTTCCTTTGCAGGGATGTTTTCAACAATTTCTTGAATGGGTGGGGCCTCCTTGGGACTGAGGAGCTTTAACCCTATGGCAGTGATGTGTGTGGCTCCTATCCCAATAGGGGGAATGAGATATCAAACTGGTATTGCAAACAATATATTTGGTAACATCATTGTTGCCAAATCCTGCTGGGAGACGAAACCAGCTGGGGGGTGGAGGAAAGGGGTTTGGGAAGCGACATAGGCTAGAGAGGTTGTAGTGGCCACGGATTCAGTGTCATTACTGCATGTGTTTGACTCCTGAATAGCTTCAATGTTTGATGTGGACATCATGCACACTGGAGCTCCTATGACATCGGGTGATGACTCGGGTATAATGGGGGGATCTCCTAAGAATGATCCTAGGACGAACGATGGCTTGAACTGGCCAGGGCCATATTATGGGTATTGTCAAACCATATCCGAGGATGTATCTACATAGGGTAGAATTACATCAGTGTTTATTAGGGGTTGTTCCTTGCTATGCATCAATTGATCAACAGTAATGATGCGGTCGTCATGGGGGAACATAATAATGCGGAAGACGAAGGAGGCTATGGTTGACATGTCGTACATATAACTCTGACCAAGGAGTATATTATAGTCCATGTGAGCGTCCAACACTTCAATGTCTATATGGAAAGTCTTTCCAGCTAAGAAAATTGAGATGTTTTGGTAGAGACCAACGGGGGTTGAAGGAAGACCATCGTATTGTCTAAGCATTATCATTGATGGTTTTAGTTCGGGAGACCCTAACTTCTGCTAATTTTTTTTTGACATGATGCATGTGGATGCACTCTCATCAATGACACATCGGTGAATGGTGATATTTTGGACGGACACTAGTATATGAAAGGCGACCATAGAAGGAATCCTAGGGGTGGCTTTGTCTAAATCAAAACCCATTAGGCGCGTATTGGCAAGGTCGATAACATCTAACATAGAAAGCAAGGATTTCTGTTGTTTTGGGTATGTCTAAAATACTTCCAAAGCTAACATACAACGGGAGATTTCGCTAGATTGTCCATGATGCTATAATTATGGGCCGCTTTGGATTAGTTTCCTGCTCGTCTATTTGGTCTCTTGGCCATCTTTGGCAATGGTTCAATAGGCATCTTTGAAATGGTCAAAGGTATAGTTGGTGCACTAGTCCTAGCTCTTGACACGTTGGTGTCTGGTGGGTGTTGTAATTGCGATTCCGTGTTCGAAAAAACATCTCTTCGCCAGTCATGTATATTTCGTGGCTATTTTTTCTGGAGTTGTCAGGATATTTTTGCTAAGTGCTAACTGTCCCTTCATGGGGGAAAGGTTCCTGCATCACAGCTGTTAACTAGGAAGATCCTCCTTGTCCTCAGTTACTCTGCAGCTTCTTCAGTTTAGGGAGATCGAGACAGTGGTGAGTAAAATGGCCGTACTCACCACAGATCGAACAGGAGTGGCTTGTTCGAAGAGGTGGCCTTTTTCTCTACCATTGGGAATTGCTTAGCTCCTGGTTTTGATTTTCCTTGGAGTTGCCTCCAACCTGAGATCGTAGAGGGCATTGCTATTTGTTTCCCCCCTGTCCAGGATTCCCTTAGGGCTTGTTTTTACCTTTTTTCTTAACCACTTTAGGAGGTTAGTTCTCATGGTTATATGGGTGGCGTGGTTGGTTTTGGGAAGGCTGCACATTGTTTTGCATAGGCATGTCTTGTGCTGGGGACTGAGCATAACACGATCCCTGGTTTGAACCTAGTTGGTGGTGGGGAGCTCTTTTTTCAGTATGTTTATCTGCGTACTGGGTCCCCTGAGCTATAGGATAGGGTCCTCCATGGTGATATGACGACGCCCTATTGGTCAAATTTTGCTGAGGCATATGATGACTTTGGAAACTGGGTTGTGGTATGTTCTGGGTAGGATCATACGTATAACCAGGGTTTTTACTGCTGTTGCATAGGTAAATTTCGGTCAATGACCCAATTAGACCATCTGTAGAGTTCGACATGCCTAGAAATTCTTTATAATTTTACAGGCATGGGGCATTCGAAATGATATTGTAAATATATCCTAACTGCATATAAATCAGCTTGAGCTGTTGGGACTTTCTAATGGCATCCTCTTCAGATATGGGCCTTTTTTGCGCCACATCATCTGAAATTCCTACAGTGAGAGTTTTCAGGAACATGTCTAATAGTACCTGATCGTCGAGTTTGGCTTTACATAAACTACGACGTCGCCTCCATTCCTAGAGATGGTCTAAGATATGGACAGCGAGGATTTGCCTAAAGTGCGTCAATAATTCCATTCCAGAATCATGGTGGATGGGTAACTGAAAATATGTTAGGAATGCAATGGCGAGGGTGCTAAAGGTTACATGTGTAGTAGAGGATTGCTCCACATACCACTTCACTGCTACTCCTGTTAGAGTGCGATGAAATAGTCTCAATCGAATAATTTCGTCAATGATACTGTTCGATGAAAACTGTTAGGCCTCCGTAGTTTGCAAGATTGGAAAGAAAAAAATGCTACAGAGCCTACATCAGAACCATTTTGGAATCCTAGGATCTAGCCCTCCTAGATTCAGAGAGGGATCTCTCTATATAAATGTTTTCAAAGACATGATCTTTAAGGCTTATGATATGATATTAGGCTAGTTATGAAGTGCAATGGTTTTGTTTGTTTTTGGTTGGGATGAGTATCATCAAAATGAAGGAAGTCTTTTGAAGGGTAAAGGTGTGAGCAGGTTGAAAGAATGGTTCAGCTGATAGGATAAGTAAGAAACAACATCAATCCATTGGGCTATGGAGTCACAAAAGGATTTAATTGCACAAAAAGTTTCAAGAGTGGTCCATGGGGCAAGTCATCTATGTCAAAGGATCTCTTTAAGTTGATTTTATGGTATGGAACATTAAAAATGTGGTGAAAGAAGCAAACGTATAAGAAAACAAAGAGAAACTTAAGATCAAATAAGGAATTTTAACCTAACCTACTTTCAGCATACTCTCAATGGAAAGCATTAAATATAAAACAAAGAATAGCCTAAGATCAAGTAAGGACTTTTAACCTAGCTTACTTTCAGCATATTCTTAAGGAAAACATTCAAGATAAAACAAAGAATAGCCTAAGATCAAGTAAGAACTTTTAATATAGCCTGATTTCAGCATATTCTTAAGGAAAACATTCAAGATAAAACAAAGAATAGCCTAAGATCAAGTAAGAAATTTTAATCTAGCCTGATTTCAGCATATTCTTAAGGGAAACTTTCAAAACAGCCGTTGGAGAAAACACTAGAGGAAATGGCTAACCATAGACTTCCATAGTTTAACTTTACTTAGCATGCAATGAAAATAACATTCAAAAACAATATCTCAAGTTTTCCTCAGTAAGAGATGGGCTCACCAACATTCCTTGACTGGTTACACTCTATTGAAATCATTCCCAAACACACATTTAGAAGAAAACATAAATATAAAGATTTATCAGTGAGATTTAGGGTACTTTACAGTAAATCCTAATCTACATTTGCTATTCTTTATCATAGAAAGTGGACAGTATGGAAAACATGAGAAAAATAACAATTATAATAAGAAAAACATCACCATTGACATAGACTAGGATCCCATAAATCAACTTGTATATTCGATGTTCAAACGAGTTACAATATTCAAGTCCAGTGGGTCTTTTAAAACTTCAAACTTCTCTTCTCAGCCTATCTTTCTTCAATTAAAAAATAGAGCTTCAGCAGCCTCTGTTATGAATATTTTATTAATTATTAGTTAGATATAGTTATATTAGGTTTTATTAACTGAAAGGGCATGATCAAAGATCATGTCTCTTCGCCAAGGGACACCTTGAGGCTATATTTAAAGCCTAGGCGATCCCTCATTGTAATCATCTCATCTTTCATCATTAATAATATATATTTATCAAGTTTACCAGAGTTTTTACACTCCATTGGTATTGGAGCCATCGCTCTTCTGGATCTGTGTGATCAACAGGTTAAAGAATCTCGAAGGAAATTTCAGAAATTTTTTCTGTGAGATCTACAACTCTTCTGAACAGTGACAGCTCGGATTACAAGAAACATTGGAATTTTAGATTCTGCTGTTCCCATTCCCCTCGCACTCACCACTCTCCCAACCCACGACCCCCCTACCTCAGGTACTCTACCTCACCAACACCCTTCCCACACTCCGCCCTCACCTGCGGCTACCCCCATTAACCGCTCTGCTCTTAAACACGCCTTTCCATCTCCATCTTCCCTACCACCCCGCTCTGCACACCCGTCCATCTTCCATTTTGTATTGTTGACCTGTCCTCAACGTCTTCCATTAACCATTCGAATGTCTTCCGTGTCCCACTTCAGACCCCCGTCTATCGCTATCTGGTTCCATCTCCGACAAACTTCTAGTCGTGCTCCTTGACTCATAGCATTGGGTAATACCCCATATATTTAATTCACTATTGAATAATATATAATATATCATAATCTTTAATTCACTTTTATATAGTATTTAACCAACTAAAATCGGACGGCACATTTTAAAAAATTAAAACCCCGATTTCCACTTTCATTCCCGTTGCTGCAGCATCCTGCCGCCGCTGACTGCCGTTTTTTCCGACTCTGTAATAAAAAAATTCATGAAACAGGTGTCGTTAAACTTTTGAGCATCGTTATAAAAAAAATCGATTTATTTTAATTATTAAGAAACGGTGTGTCGTTGCAAACTGAACGGGCACAAACAATTATCACGGAATGGGCGTGGTCAGCAGATTTAAAATTACTTTGACCAATAATTTAAGTCGAAGTCAGAAACAAGTCAACGTGGTGCAGTGCAGGTCGCGTGGAATTTGCGTTTAAAAAAAAAAATTCGTAAACAGGCATCGTTTAAACGGAAGGGCATCATTTAATAGTCGATTCGTTTAAGTTATATAAAGACATATGAGTCGGCGTGTTTTTTTTTCAACGGAACGAGAACAGTTTTAAAAACGATTTTTTTTTTAATTATATATAAAATATATATTGTATAATTTAATCGATAATTATATATATATATATATATATATATATATATATATTATAATTATATAGTCATTTATATATTATATAATTTCCATTTAAATAATTATATATATATATATATATAATAATTATATAATTAAATTATATATATTATATAATTTTTAATTAAAAATTATATATATATATATATAATAATTATATAGTTAAAAAAAAAAAAAAAAAAATAATAATAATAATAATAATTAATTAATTAAATATTAATTAATTAATTTTAAAAGAAAAAGGAGGAGAGAAACTGGCAGAAAAATACTCTCCACCTCATACGCGTTCGATGTCGTCGTCAATGTCAATGGCTGAATTCCAGAAAAAATTGGTTGATCTCGAGAAACAGATCACTAATAATTCCGAAGAATTCGGAAAAAGATTACTCGACCTTGAAGGCACAGTTGCAGGGCATTCCAACGACATCAAAAAGGTTCATGATACAACAAATCGAATAGAAAGACAAATGTGGCTAGATCATCACGAGACCACAGAAACAATAAACAATATGACAGAACTCTTCAATAAGCTAAATGATAAGATAGATAAGTTAAGTCAGACACAATCCCCAACATCTCCTAACAGGGAACCAAATCAACAAAACAATTCTGCAGATTCAGGGAACTCCGAAGAGCATCAGGAAAAAACTGATTCCCCACATCATCAAGAAGACAGTAATGCAGATTTTCAAAATAAGCAACTCTGGAATGCATTCGCTACTCAATATCCCCTTCTTGTTCCACCATTAGCATATCAGCGCAAAGCCAAGATCGACCTACCCAAATTTGATGGTAATGAAAAGAATAGCGTTGCATGGCTTAATAAAGCGGAAGAATATTTTGAGATTTATGACATTACTAGTGATGATGAAAAAATTAAACATGCTTCCATGAAAATGGAAGGAGAAGCATATAATTGGTATATGTGGTGGAAAAAGACGACGCTCGCTATCAGTTGGAGGAAATTTAAGGATGCGTTCTTCAAAAGGTTTCAAGGCATAAAAGAAGAAAAGTTATTTTCAACATTTATCAAATTACGCCAAAAAGGAGATGTGGATGAGTACACGCGAGAATGGGAGACTTTGGCAACACAAGTACCCGGATTGTCGGAATCCCGTCTAATCCAGTCTTACATCTCAGGACTTAAAATCCACATACAAGAAGAGCTCGAACTACATGAAATTACATCCGTAGAAGTAGCAAGGCAAAAAGAAAAAGCTGCTGAAAAGAAATTTGAAAGATTATCAAAACCAGAAAAAGTATATTCGAGACGACGGTTTCCTCAATCTGAAAATGTAGATGACACAAAATATGTCCTTGTTCATCTTCGTGAAGAAGAAAAATCTAATTTGGAAAAACAAAGAATGCGAGAGGGCAAGTGCAAACGTTGCGGTGAACACTGGGACCCTAAGCACAGATGTGCTAATGAAAAAGTGAAGAATCTATACAGTTGTGAAGCAACTAACGATGCTAACAGTACTGATTCGTGTATAGAAGGATTAGAAGACAACGTAGAGTTCTCTCCAGTAGTCGATGGCAAAACTATTCCACAAGTGTCATTATCAGCTATGACAAGCATATTACAACCTCAAACCCTAAGGTTAAGAGGACATATTAAGAAAAACAATGTAATGGTTCTAATAGACATAGGTAGCACGCACAATTTTCTAGATTCAACCATGGCCAAAAGACTCAACCTCTTTGCTTTTCCCATGCCTAATATGAAGGTAATGGTGGCCGATGGTAAGAAGATTGAACAAGTAGGAAAATGCCATAAAGTCAAATTGCAGATTAAAGACTTTCATTTAGAATCGCCGTTCTACACCGTTCCATTACGAGGAGTAGATGTGGTCTTAGGAATTCAATGGCTACGAACTCTAGTTACTTATTCTGCCCACCATCAGAAGTAGTTTATAAGTTTTAAGTGGAAAGGGCAGAAATACAAGTCGTATGGATTCCAAGCCCCAGGAAATCAAGTCGTATCTTCCTCTCTGATGACGAAGATGGTTCAAATAGGAGCGCCAACATCTACAGTACAATGTCATAAGTTAGAAATGTTATCTTCAAAAGGGAGCCACGAAGAGTCTCCAGAAGTCAAGACAGGATTCGACCCTGTCGATATCAGATATTTTCACTATCCATATCAACAACAGACTGAACTTTAGAATATGCTCCACGACCTTTTTAAAATATGGGAAGCAAGAGCTCGCCACTCGCGAAAACCAGACATTCGTCAACGTTGTCCATCGATTACATATGCTTTGAGGACAAAGCATATTTAAGAGAGGGGCAATGTTATGAATATTTTATTAATTATTAGTTAGATATAGTTATATTAGGTTTTATTAACTGAAATGGCATGATCAAAGATCATGTCTCTTCGCCAAGGGACACCTTGAGGCTATATTTAAAGCCTATGCGATCCCTCATTGTAATCATCTCATCTTTCATCATTAATAATATATATTTATCAAGTTTACCAGAGTTTTTACACTCCAGCCTCAATAGCTATTTACATTCAACAAGTATTCAACCAACAAAAATAATGAACTCCTCATATGATATATATAGGTAAATTTGAGGAGGTGGAGTGAAAGGCAGGTCAAATTGTGTAATTAATACATATTAAATGCTTATCGACCTTTGGGAGGCCTTATGGAGAATATTTCAGATGTTTAAATATGTTTTAATTAATTTTACATTAACTTTTATCTACTTCAGTCACTTTTGTTGACTTTGGAGGCTGTTGGTAGGCTGGCAATTACTTCTGAGCTGTCTTTGGCAAATATCTCTGACTGTGCATCTAATTTGTATTCTTTTGAGGAAAATGAACTTGTAGGTGGCATTTTTATCTCTATAGGAGTAATTTCTTTGGTGATTTGGAATTTAAAGCCTCCTTTTGGGTGATCTATCTGTCTTTGATACTTTAAACCCTGAGTAGGCCTTTCATCTTGCTTTTGGGCCTTTATAATCATCTTCAGGCTTTTTTGTCCTTTCTGTTGACTCTATTAACTTCAATTAATTTTTATTTTTCTCTATGCTTTATTCATAAACTATGGAATAAGCCTTTTTCCTTTGTCTCTTGATATTCACTATCTTTCCCTTTTGCTATTGTGGACAGGTGGCTTTTAGTGCGCTGGAGGGTTTTGATTTGATCAAAAAATTGTTTATGAAACGTTGATTTAAAAACCTAAAATTTACACCCTGATAACTTCCTTTCTGTGTTATTTAGGCTTAAGAGCTGGTAACCTTCAGCCTTGTCCCTTTATGGACTGTGGAGATGGTTTTCACCCTTAGAACCGCCATCAAATCCTGCATAAAACAAATAAAAATGTTATAAAACCCTGCGGCATTCGGATAAACTACTTTAGAGGCTCGGCGGAGGGCGAAAGGAGCAGTGAAGAGGAGGAAAATACATGCAGGAGGAGGTTCTGTGCGAAAACCTATGAAAACAGGGTTTAAAATTGAGTTTGGCGCAAAACTGAGGAAAATGGTTTTGGAAAAACCATCGGCGGTTTTCGCATAGCATTGAGGTGGTAAGTGGTTTTGTGCATTTTGAACGTGATACCACACAGGGTGCGACACCTTTCCACCCCAATACCACCTATTTCACATTCATCCAGGTCCTTAAACCCCCACATCAAATTCTACGTGAAATTGAACATGGGTCGTTGGATTTGGGGGTGTAGATCCAACGGCCATGGGGGAGCACGATAGGTGGAAGGTGCTCAGGCTGAAGGTGGATGATGGAGGCCAGGTGGCAGCCAGAGATTGGATGATTGGGGGGGGGGGGGGGGAGTGGAAGGTGGGCCAATCGGGTGACGTCATACGGGGGGACTGGGGGGTACGGACAGGAGAAATCAGGGTGTGGCCCCGCAATGAATATCATCCATTCATTTGAGTTTTCCTGCAGCCCGATGAGTCAAATGCGGGGGCACCATAGGTTTGACTTGTGGACAGCGAAGTGCCCCGGGAGTGGTTAAGCGCTTGGTAGCCATTGATCTTTGCAGACCTACGGTGTAGATTTGCAGAGGAAGACAATGGAACAGGGTGAAGGGGAAATGAAGTAGAGCGATGACAACCATTGATCTTGGTAGATCAATGGTGCAAATCCTATCAGGGTTGATTCGTCGGTGGATGAAAAATAGAAAGTGCAAAGGAAGGAAAGCCATGTTTTTGCCTATGCGATGGGAGCTAATGGGTAGGTGCTGGGGCATGGTCCCATGGAGGGATAAGGTGACCGAGAGAAGAGAAATAAGGGGCTTGGGACAAGGGCTAGGAGGAGGGGTTTGATAACCATTGGATCTCCGAGATCGATGGTGGAGATCTGCTATCAGGAAGACAAAGGATGAGAGACTTGTTGGGCGATGGGTAATGAAAGGGAAGATGGAGATTCGTTGATCTGGGTAGATCAACGGTCCAGATTACATCGGAGGTGGAAACATCAGCATAGGAAAAGGCAAGGGAAATGAAGAAAAAAATTGAATCGCCGATGCGATGTATTAGAAAATGAAATTAACTCAAATAGATTATAGAAAACACACATAAAAAATAGACACCAAGTAATGGCAGAAAAGGCCGAAGCCTTATGAATTCTCATCATTATCTCTTATTAAAAGAATTTAGTATTACAATTTAAATATATGAGAGAAAATGTCTTAAGATAGTCCGTGCTATCTTAGACTCCTTTGGTTGAGATAATTTCTCACCAAAAACCCACCAAGATAGGAGTTACTAAAAAAACTCCTATATTTGAGGAACAACCCAAGAGTTAGGCACATATTCCTAACTTGGAATATTTAATTAATTAAGTTATGTTTGGATTTATTATTGTTTTGTGAGAGAGGCTAACATTCCCCCCTTCAATGATAAATCCAAAATAAGAACGAGGAACCATCTTCCAAGTTCTCATGTTGATCCTCAAAAACATTGCCTGAAAAAACTGCTAAAGCTAGATGCTGAAAAATTGCAATCTGAAGAGACCATTACTCAGCTGCATGTCTGATTCATCTCTGAATTTTTCTTGTCAACTCCATCATGTGCCAAGTTGCAAAAGGATCCATCTTTCCTTTACATGAAATCAACATCCTTTTTCCACTGACAAAATTTGTTCAAAGCCCACTGGTTAATGATGTAAAAAACAACTCACTGTTGCTTCTGCTGTGTTGAAAACTATTCACCGCTTCTTTTCTGTTGACTGCTCATTGGAAAATTTGTTGATGCCCACTGGAAATTTTTTTGATGCCCACTGGCTGTTGAAGATTCCCACTAGCTACTTTTGCTAGTTTTGTCGAGACTTTCAGTCTGACAACCATTGTCAATGTCATTGACATTTTCCCCCCTTTGTCAGCTAAAAGGAGAGACATTTCTCTCGAAATTTTCCTGAACTCCCCCCCTTCAGGTGTAGGAGTTTGACACTGATGTACTCCCCCGTTCAACTACATGAGAGTACTATCATATTTTCACTCTTGGCTACACTATGTGTGATTGTATGCAGTTGTAGAACTGAGACAATCTTTTGACTGTGGATGACCATTTCCAAGGGTCGATCCATTCATAATGTTTCTTCAATCTGGTTGTTTGTTGCTGGTTGCGAAATTTATCTGAGGAATGATTAGGCTTGCCACAATGGCGACAAGGATGGAGATCAAAACATTGATCTTCTATATGACGGGTTCTTTGACAATGAGAAAATTTCGGTTGGACTTCAACTTTAGGTTGCATGCAATTCTGTTTGTCTACAACTTTGGGTTGCGTGCATTGCTGGTTGTCTGCAACTTTCTCAGAACTTGCTGAGGTGAGTTGTGCAAGAAATACTACACTGACGAACTTAATTGGCTTGGAATAATCTGGGATATGCAAGTTGGTGTCATTGTTGACATATCCTAAGCCTCTTCGATTCTTCTTATTGTGAATTTCTTCCCAGGGCTTGATGATGGGCTTGGAAGAAATTTTAACTGAAACAACTTCGACACTTGAAGTTGTTTGGATGAATGACTTATCATCTGGATGGTTCAAAGACTTGAAAGTATCACTCTTTTCTTGCAATTCATTCCTTTGAAGTTGCGACTCAAGTTGAAGAAACTCAATGGTTTTATGTGTTTGTTGTAGATGCCATGAAAGATCAGCAAGAGTGTCTTTGCTGATATGCACCATGTCTTCATCACTTGAGATGATCAAACTGTGAAGAATGTTTAACAATTGAATATGTTGCACCATCTGAACTTGCTCACTTGAAATCAGGCTCTCTTGTTGTAGATGTCGTACTTTGAACTATTTCACTTGAATGACAAGCTCGCTTAAATGTGGCTTGAATGGCACGCTCGTTTGATTTTTTTCTTATTGTGCTTGCTTGGAACACTTGCTAGAAATGTAGAATTTTCTTGCTTAAACTATGGAATTCACGCTCGCTTGATGACGATTTTGTTTTCTTGAACACTCACGTGACTTACTTGATTACTTCACGCTCACTTGAATGAATAGCCACGCTCACTTGATGTCGATCTCAACTTGCTTGATTGGTGTTAGAGTTGAACTTGTTTGTTTGCTTTGATGAACTTCACTCTGGCTCGCTTGAAATTTTGAACTTTGTATTGTCTTGAAACAAATTTCTTGAATGAATACTCACACTCGCTTGCAGGAGATGTGAATTTTTTGTTTGTTTCCTTTAGAGTGAAAAATCGTGAACTCACTTGATTCTACTTAAAGAAAGGGTGTCGAACAATGTCAAAAATGCATCCAAGAAAGATTACAATAATTTTAATGATTCACTTAAAACAATGAAGTCACCTGTCCTCTTAAAAATTTATTAACAATGAATTTTTAATGATTCATTTAAAACAATGAATTTGATTACAATTTCTTAAATGGATTTGCAAGAATTTTGATATAGACTTTTCTTTGAAAATAATTAACTTGACTAAGTGAATTTGCTTGTTGATGTAAAATGATGATGTTGAAAATCTTTGATTATTTGTTGTAACTGCACAGATGCATGTGTTGAGTTTAATTATCCTTCCTTGTAGCTTCTTCATTACATGTGTTGTGCTTGCTTGTATTAAAATTTATGTATGTGTTAAATGAAATCATTTAGGTGTTAAAACTAGATACATATCATAAGCAACAACATGAAGCAATAAAAATACTCGCCATCACAAACACACATGGTGTACCTAAGATCCCCTTATTCAATGTCGGGCGGATCTAGGACACTTGAACACCACAAATAATATGTCTTTATTGAGTATTGAGATCAGCAACCTTTCATCTTTTACAACATCGGTATTGAAGCTTTCTCTAACAATGAGAATTTCACGCTTCCAAATTTTGGAAACAAATGTCTTCAAAAATCATGTGCAGTAATCGCTCACACCTTATTTCTCCAAATTACAACTTTTTACTCCACTTAAAAAAAATCACACTTATCTCCCCAAAAATTTCAAAACATCACCCTTATGACTCCAAGATAATACAAAATATTCTTAAACCTCCAAAAAAAAATCCATTTCAATACTCTCAAATTTCAAATTATCACTCCACTAACAAATCACTTTAATTCTCTCACACCTTATCTCTCCAAAAAAGAGTCTTTTAATTTTAATCCCTTTTAATCCCCCGTTAAAAAATATGAAGGTCCTTTTAATGAAATGAAAAAAGTGAATTTTACTTTCACTTAAAATGTGAATAGATCTAATTTTAAAGCACACTTATCGCTCTGGTTTCCAAACAACCTCAAAATCTCACAAAATCTCAAAATTCTCACCATACAATCATCACTTCCGCTTTAGCTGTGTCGCTTTGCCTAAAATGGAGTTTCTTCAACAAAGGACAAGAAACAGGGCCAAACATGCCAAGGAAACCAGGGTAATATTGGTAGTAAAGAAAATGGAATTAGGTTATAGCAAAATCACATTCAATCGCTCTATATCAGGAATAATATCAGATTTAGACCGGTGTACAATCACTACATTTCCATTACAGCCACTGCTTGAGGCATCACTTCCAAGAGTGAGATCTGATACGAAGGAATTATTCACTCCATCGATGCTGAAAACACCAATATTTGTTTACAAAATATGTGCAAGTTTGGAATAGAAGGAAGAAAAAATGGATGCTGTAAAATACTGGGATTTAAATTCTTGACCTCTGATTGATGCCTCCACTCAACAGCATTGATGGAAATCTATTTCAAATATTAAAATCATGCAAAATAAATTTTTTTAAATAACACATTGCTTACCATTCAACTATAGCATTCAATTCACAACGCTGCCCATACCTTCACGGTGGTAGCGATCTACCTGTCTCACGACTCCTCCAGCGCTGGTGGCCATCACTTTACATAGCAGTAGTGTTTACCAATACGAACACCACATCTTTACTCTGCTGCGAGAATTCTATGCCGGCTTCTCCTTAATATGATGGCATCTGTCATAAGCATATTTTCCATCATTTTTTTTCTTACAACTACATTCGAGGAATTCTTGCTGATGCAACAATTGTTGTAACCAACAAATGCCCATACACAGTCTAGGCGGCCAGCAAAAATCCAACTATTGATCCTCAAACCGATGAACGAATAGAGAATTTTAGAGCGTCATACACAAATGTGACAAATCGGATACAGAGAGCGCTGCCAAAGAAGAGGGAAGAACAAAAATGGTCCGAACACATTTATTTTCCTTTGCATTTGGATTTTCAATTACAGGCGCTGCCATTGCGCACTTCGTATGGATGGATTTGTGATCTAGCCATGCGGAATTTTTATTGCAGACATGAGAGTATTATGATGCCTTAGAAAGATGAATAGTATGGTTGGAATCTAAAGCAGTATAGGGGAATGAGGAGTTTCTTCACAACAAAAACTGCTCTGCGTGTTTTCTTGACAACAAAAATCAATTGTCCATAACCCACAAACTCGGCTGCCAAAACCAAAACTGATCCTTGACTATCAATGATAAATCCTAACCCGGTTGAGTTACCATTTGACGAACACAAATGTATTTCTTAATATTCACTAATTATCTTTAACCACTTGAGAGTATAAATTCTTTCATTCGATGCCGGATATGCCTACTACTGGAAACTAGCTACATATATCTGCCAGAAATCTCCAATCTGCCTGTCAGTAACCAAGCCAGAACTACAACGATCTTGCCACAAAATGGAAACTCGTCACAATGGAACCAAATATGCATCGATATTTTTCTTCACGTGCACCCCCAACATTGATCACACAGATCACACATGCATCTTGGAATACGAACAGCCGATCTTTGTCTTCATCATAGCGCTCAACCACATAGGTTCAGATTTGGCTCTGATACCACATATTAGAAAATGAAATTAACTCAAATAGATTACAGAAAACACACATAAAAAACAGACACCAAATAATGGCGTAAAAGGCCGAAGCCTTATGTATTCTCATCATTCTCTCTTATTAAAAGAATTTAGTATTACAATTTAAATAGATGAGAGACAATGTCTTAAGATAGTCTGTGCTATCTTAGACTCCTTTGGTTGAAACAATTTCTCACCAAAAACCCACCAAGATAGGAGTTACTATAAAAACTCCAATATTTTAGGAACAACCCAAGAGTTAGGCACATATTCCTAACTTGGAATATTTAATTAATTAATCTATGTTTGAATTTATTATTGTTTTGTGAGAGAGGCTAACACGATGGGGGCTAAGAGCTTCATGTTGGGGCATGGTCCTGTGGAGGAAAAAGGGACCAGGAGCTAGGAAAAAAGGGCTAATAAGTGGCACAGAGAGTTAGGGCTGGCCGTTAGATCAAAACCCAATCGATGGTGGAGATCACGTCCGGGCATCGGCCAATCAACATAAAAAAGATAAGGGGAAAAAAGAAAAGGGAACGCCAATGCGCGATGGAAATGAGGCTAAGGCCTTGGTTGCGAGCACAGGGTCATATGGTGGGGAAGGCGAAAGGCTTAAGCCCTCAGGGGCTTAAAGCCTTATGTTTGAAAAAAAGGTCGAAATAGGCTTAAAAAGGTGGGTTTTTTAGTGTTTTTTGAGGTTACGATAGGAAAAAAGGGATGATTTAAAATATAAAATGGGTTTATTTTATAAGTTTAAAAGGGATTTTTTAAGGTTTTTTAGGAAAATGAAGGATAAATGAGAAGGAAAAAAGGGGATTTTTAGAGGGAAATGGAGGATAAATAAAAGGGAAAAATGAATGATATGGGGGAATTTGGAGGAATTTATGATGGTGAAAAAATGGAGAAATGACTGAAAACAGTCTTCTTTCGATATCAGCAGGGTTACTTGGTGGATTTTTGAATGAGAAAACAATGAAGAATAATCTTAAGTTAGAAAGCACCAGAAGGCTTCAAGAATGAGAAATTTTGTGTGAAAATAATCTCTTGAAGGCTTAGGACCTGTTTTAGCCATCATTTTCTATGACAAAAATTTAGTAATGGCTAACAGTGGCTCCACTTGGGGATGGCAACTCCTTGGAAGTGTCAAAATTTTTAGAAATTGATCTCTGGAATGTAGAGCTATGCCTTATCCATTGAAAAACTTTTCTTCCATGATCATGTTGTTTAAAAAGATGATCAGTACTTTGTATCAGCAAACAAATTTTTCCCAAACATTCTACCTACACAGCCTACTTTTCCTAATATTGTTTCTTCATAAGGTGCAGTTGGACTTGCAAAAATTTGACATCAACATTTTATTATTTTATTGAAAGCATGAAACTAATCTAAATCTACCCTTATTTCTTCCATGAGTTCATATTAAACAGTTGAACTCATTAATTCTCTACCTAAGCTACTATCTGCCAGGATTAAAATGTTTGACAGATCTTATTCTCTATTTTCTAAAATAGAAATTTAAACACAGTCAAATTAGGATTAGACTGTCTGATTTGCCATGGTTTCTATGGCTATATGTACAGGCTGCACATTGACTTTATTTATAGAAATTTAAAACAAAATTGTGAAGGCTTAAGATCTGAAAATTACAAGCATCCTTCATTCTTCTTATGACTCAGATTTTGATCTATTTAGAGTCATTCTTTCCTTTGATTCTTGGGTTCAAGTTTTCAGTGTATTAGAACCATTCTTTTCTTTTTCTTTGGCTCAGATTTTGGTTTGATTAGAGCCATTTCTTTCATCAGACTTACAGGTTGACGATTTAAGCTTGTTTGAACCTCTGTTTTTCTATCCTAATCTAGTCCACTGATAAGCCAAGATTAAATTGTTTGGCTAATTTGATTCACTAACCTATCAGCAGTAAATTGAAATATATATAGTCATTATTAGGATTTATGACTAAATAGAAGTGCTCTCTTTTGGTAGTGGCATTTAAGCTTGCACACTTTCATGTTTTTCCTTTCTTTTTTGGCATGGGGTTGTACCTTTCTTCTTTTATTTCTGCCCTATTTTTCTCTTTTTCTATTGTTTTTGTATTCTTTCTTTTTTCAAAATTGAAAAGAATTGCTATATACAATGAACAAAAAGCTTTGAAAGTAAAAAATCAGCTAATAGAAATAATGTTTCAGAACCCTACCATTGATAGGACCTCTAAACTATTCAACTCCATCCAATTCTTGCAGAAAGAATGCGTTGTTTCCCACAGTAGATTGAATAAGATAAGGGCCTTGCCATAAATTATCAAATTTTCCATGTTTGCCCTTATCTTCTCTTCTTGAATCCCATTTTAAAACTTTATCACCAATCTTAAAATCACTTGCCTTAGTTCTTTTGTCAAACAACTTCTTGATGTTTTCTTGTAGTTACTGTGCTCTGATGTATACTTCCTCTCTGGTTTGTTATTGATGTATAGTCTGGTTTATTCTTCTTGTCATATTATCATCTCCAGATTGTACTTCTTGGATCAGCTTCATAATTGGTACTCCTAAACTAGTTGGAAATATTGCATCAATTCCATAAACTAGCTGGTAAGGAGACATCCCAATTGAATTTTTAACTGTCAATTTGTCTGCCCATAATGCATGTACTAGCTTACTATGCCATGATTTCTTGTTATCTTCTAGCAACTTCTTGATTATGTTCACCAAACTTTTATTTGAGGATTCTTCCAACCCATTACCTTAAGGGTAATATGCTGTAGAATGACACAATATAATTTGATATTTATGACAGAATTATACCATACTTTTAGATTCAAATGCAATAGCATTATCAGTTATGATCTTTCTAGGACAGCCAAATCTAGACAGTATATGGTTTTCAAGGAATGCAATTATGACTGAGTTTGTGGCATTTCTAGATGGGATGGCTTCTATCCATTTGGTAAAATAGTTTTTTGTTGTGAGGATCCATCTATGTTGGGTAGATGAGGCAGGTTGGATTTCCCCAATGAAGTCTAGACCCCACTGCTAAAAAGGAGCTTCAACAATGATTGGTTGCAGAGGTAAGGGAAGCAGTTTTCTTTTGCCTTCAAAAATTTGGCATTTGTGACAGCTAGTAATCATTTTATGGACATCATGAAAGAGATTGGGCCAGTAGTAACCAGCTCTAAGGATTTTTTTAGCATATGACTTCCAATAGAGGTGGCCTCCACATTCTCCTTCATGAAAAAATTTAAGCAACAATCCACTAGCATTTTTTCAATATAAACATTTATCCAAAATGCAGTAATTTATAGCTTTAAACTTTAAGAATCTTTCCTTTGTTTTAGACAAACCAGAAGGGGCATTAAGATTTAGCAAAACATACAAAATATCAGCATACCAAGATTAATTCAGAAAATGATATTCAATAATTGGAGTTGTCAACTCCTCCTATTCATCTAGTGCATTAAACATGTTTATATCAAGAGCTTGAAAGTTAGATTCAACCATAATTTTTGCTAGACCTTGACCTTTTATGAGCTTAGTGGGCTTGATTTCTAAGTCATATTCTAAAATTACAGCAATCCACTTTCATCTTTATCTGGATCTTGGGTCAATATGTCTTTTACAACTGAATGAGGCACAAATGCTATAATGTGGGAATGTAAAATGTAAACTCTGAATTATTTTAAGGCTTTGACCAAGGCAAAGGCTTGTTTTTCCATTATGTTGTACTTCAGAGGTGCATCTCTTAATTCCTTGCTGAAAAATGTAATTGGTTGCTCTTGTCCCTTCAAGTTTTTCTGTAATAGGACAACAGCTACTGTGTGCTCTGATGCAAATAAAAAAATGAAGAAATCTTTTGTAAAATCAGGACTGATGAGAACTGGTTTTTTGGTAAGTGCTTGTTTTACCAGTTCAAATGATTTCTTTTCTTCTAAGGTCCATTTAACTCCTTCTCTTTTAAGCATATTTTTCATGTTTCTAAGGAGTTCAGCTAAATTGGGTATGAACCTTCTCAAGAAATTAATCTTTCCAATGAAAGATTGAAGTTCCTTGATGTTTCTAGGATGGTTTATTTGCAATATACCATCGATCCTTTTTAGGTCTATCCTTATTCCCTCTTCTGATATGATATGTCCAAGAAGTTTACCTTCTTGGAGACCAAACAATGTTTTCTTTGGATTTAAGGACAACCCATATTTTCTGCATTTCTCAAAGACTTTTCTCAAGTGTATTAGGTGTTCTTCATCTGTTTTAGAATAAAAAGTGATGTCATCTAAGTAAATCACTATGAAGTAACCTATTTCTTCTGAAAATGAAATATCCATGACTCTCTGAAATGTGGCACTAGCATTCATTAAACCAAAGGGCATTTTCAAATACATGAGAGTACCCCAGGGTGTAGTAAAGGCTATTTTATGTTGATCATCAGGATGTACCAATATCTGATTGCAACTTGAGAAGCCATCTAGCAAAGAAATTCTTCTAGAACCAACTACCTTTTCTAAGATATGATCCATTCTGGGCAAGGGGTAGTTGTCCTTTAATGAGGCTTTGTTTAAGTTTCTAAAGTCAATACAAAGCCTTATTTATCCTGTTTTCTTCCTAACTGATACAATATTAGACACCCACTCTGAATATGTAACAGGGACTATAATTCCAGCATCATAATTTTTTCTAATTTTTTTCTCTACCAGAGGTAATTGAACAGGGTTGTTTCTGCACAATTTTTGTTTAAAAGGCTTTTGTTTTTCTTTGAGGGGTATCTTATGCTGGATTATTTCTGTATCATATGATTTTAGATCTTCATAGCTCCATGCAAAAACATCAGAAAAATATTTAAAAAGCTCAATGTATTTCAGTTTAATGTGATTTGGCAGTGTCTTGGATAATTTGATCATTTTCGGCTTTTCCTCACTGCCTATGTTGCATTCTTCCACTTCAGATTCAATAGGTTCCAGTTTTGGATTTTTGGCAACATCATTCAAGTCAAACAATTCTTTTAATAGGACCAGTCCTTTTGGCAAGCTTTGATCTTTAGATTGCAGCACTTCTAAGTCTTCATTTTCTAGATCTGTGCCTTTTTCTATTGTATGTTTGGGTTGATGGGTTAATATATTTATTTAAGCAATCTCAGGAGACTTTTCTTCTTCAAAAAGTGGGTTTTCTTCAGTAGGGCAGTCTTGTTCATACTCTGAATCTGAGTTTGGTGTTTCAAATTCATTTTTGGACTATAGGAAGTCTTCTATTTGTTTATCTCCATCAAACACTTGTCAGCATTCTTCATTATCCGAGACAGCTGGTCTACTTTTGACTTGGGTGGTGCATTGCTTGCTTTCATAAGGTGTTAAAAAAGTACTAGCAGCAAAGGTTAATCCATTAGCAATAATATTTTGGTCCCTTGGGACAATGGTAAGTTGGAATTCAGCAAATGTTTTTAACAAGTCCATGGCATCATTTCTATAGGCCCTAAGTCTGGTATTTTTAGCAGAATACTCTCCCTTTACTTGCCTAATTATTAATTCTGAATCTCCATGAACTGTTATTCTTTTGGCCCCTAATTTTTTCAATAAATGTAGGCCTAAAAGGAGAGCTTCATACTTTACTATGTTGTTTGTACATTGGAATTTTAACCTATAGGAATTACCCTCGGCATGATTGTTTTCAATGTTGTGCACCCATATGCCTGCTGTTGCACCAATTTTAGAGCAAGATCCATCAAAAGTCATAATCCAAAGAGGACTGTTTTTAGATTTTTCATTTATTTCATTGTTGTCCTCTCTGTCTTGTTTGCCTAATCTGTCATTGCGTTGTTCCTACAGGTCTTCACTATGTTGAATTTTGTTTTTTTCCTCAAGTTTTTCAATGTTTTGAGGTTTTATTCTTTGATTTTCATGATCTGCACTATACTTATAATTGTTTTGGACCTCAAGACCTGTGATCTGTTTTCTGTGATTTTCTGAATCAGCAAAATTTCTTTTAGTTTTCTCCTTGTTTTCCTCTTCATCTATGGTTGCCACTATGTTTGGATGTGGAGTGACCACTATATTGGTTGATGTTTCATTGATTAATCCTTTCTCATTAGAAATCTCATCATTATAAAGAATGAATGAGTCAAGGTTTGTATGTATAGAATAGAGAGGGGAGTTTTCTGGTCTTTCTTGGTTACTCACCATGTATTTCATGTGTGTTTCCCTATAGAGTCTTCTAGGTTGACTGAAGATAGGGATGGTGGCATAAGTCATATCCATCTGCATAGTACCTTGCAACTTAGCACCCCATGGTCTTGAAAGAAGCATGCCATATTTTGGGGGTATATCAGCCACTACAATGTCTATCACTAAGATTTTGGCTATAATTTGGGCTAAGTTAACACATAGATATTTTATTAGGCCTAGGCATCTCACTCTACTTGATTCAAAGGAATATAAATCTTTGTATGGTCTGGTTACCTCTACACCTAATCTTTCCATTATTTCTTTAGGCATGAGATTATGTGATGCTCCTGAATCAATCATGGCATTGTGCAAGATATTATCATGGATGTTCAAACTGATGTAGAATGGAGGGGTAGTTCCTTCTTGAAATTTTCCTTCAATCTTGGGACCGAATAGAAGCTCTAGTGTATCATCATTCAAGTTGACAATATCATGAATATCTTCTATGTTCAAAGATTTCAAAACTTGAACTCTATATAGATTTTGGGTGACTAACTCGGTGAGTGGAATAGAGATTTTGATTTTGGCAATTTCACTCTCTAGGCTAAAAGTAATCTGATTTTTCGAAATGTTTGATTCGGCCTTATTAATCACTGATTCATTAGCATAATCAGCTTGTTGATTTATACTATTTACAATAGTTAAGATCGTTTTTTCAGGAGCATTAGCTAAAATGCTAGTGCTGCTAGGGTCACCACTCTATTTTTCATTGATTTGGGTGTTTTTTCCCTTGTTTAAATCATAACTTTCAGCCACTATTGTATTATTTTATGTTGTCTTTTTGGAGGTATTTACATGGTTGTTTTTGGCAGAGTTTTCAGAGGTTTTCTTCTTGGGAGTTTCTTGATTCTTTTTACTTCTTAGGTCATATTTTTTAGGTGATCCTATGATGGCATTTTCAAAGTCTGGTTCATAGTATTCAGTTTCTGGTCTTCTATCATCATAGGGTGTATATAGACCTTGTTTTCTCTCATGGAGGAAATCAGAATCCTCATTGCTTACTCCCAACATGTTTATGTGATCGTCCTCTGTTTGTTCATTTGTTTCTTCATCCTCATTGACATAATTTTTTTGAAAAGGAGATCTGATCTGTTGATCAGCATCTCTTTGTCTGTTCTGAGGTTGATTTCTCCTAAAGTTCTGTTTGGTCAATTTAGTATGTCCTAAATTGCTGCATTTAATTTGTCAATCCGGGAATCGTAAGCTGATGAAGTGCGGCGCACTATATGTGCAAGATAACCTATTTCTTAACTTTTTGTCGTTTTTGGTTTTCTAAGGTGAAAATGGAAATTCTAAAATGAAAACAAGTTTGGTTATGTTTGTTCAAGGAAATGATATCCCCTATAATGATTTACCAACTTGAAATTTTAAAAAGAAATTTGAAATTTACAATGACAAGACTTGAAAGGAAATGAAAATGTGATGCTGAAATGAAAAGGTGCTGCTAGTCTAATAAATCAAAACAGTGAACTATTGAGCATGAAAACCAAACTATTCTTGCTGCTGACTAAACACAAAAGAAACTATGCTTAAGGAAATTCAAAATTGCAACAAAATAAATCTAAATCAGATTACATCAATTTATCTTCCGATCCTTCATCATTAGTCCAGCTATGATTTTCGGAAGTAATCATAAACAACTTGAGTAACTGATATCTAACTTGCAGAAAGTAAACTAATATCAAACCATACATTCATGATTCAATCCCTCACCATCAGTCCAGCTGTGGCTTTCGGAGGCAACTGAAGATGTCATGCATGATTTAATATATCTAAATTTACAGAAAGGAAACTAATACTAAACTACACATTTCATAATACAATCCCTCACCATCAGTCCAGCTGTGGCTTTCGGAGGCAACTGAAGATGTTATGAGCAGTTTAATATATCTAAATTTGCAGAAAGGAAACTAATATAAAACTACACATTTCATAATACAATCCCTCACCATCAGTCCAGCTGTGGCTTTCGGAGGCAACTGAAGATGTTATGAGCAGTTTAATATATCTAAATTTTCAGAAAGGAAACTAATACTAAACTACACATTTCATAATACAATCCCTCACCATCAGTCCAGTTGTGGCTTTCGGAGGCAACTGAAGATGTTATGAGCAGCTTAATATATCTAAATTTGCAGAAAAGAAACTAATACTAAACTACACATTTCATATTACAATCCCTCACCATCAGTCCAGCTGTGGCTTTCGGAGGCAACTGAAGATGTTATGAGCAGCTTAATATATCTAAATTTAACTACTGAAGCAAATAAGCAAAACTGAAATGAACAAAGCAATACTGAAATTAAACAGAAAGTATGAAAAGCAAATTAGCAGCAGAACAATGTTAGTTCCATGTCATTAGTCAAAAAGCTATGAAAATGCCCGGGCTGCCTATCTATAACCTGAAACAAGAACACTGATCAGTGATTAACAACATAAAACATGAAAGACAAAAGTGAAATGGAAATTATGGAAGTTTATAAATAGAAATGAAGCAAATGCAATGTATAAACATATGAATGGATTATGGCACAATGAGCTTTAAAGAAACGAAATGAGAACTATACACTAATGCACAAAACCTTAGCTGAGCAGGGGCCCTCTACACCAGCCTTGGCAACGATCTTCAAATACGAATTTCGGTTGAAAACAGAGTCTTCTTATATTAAAAAGAAGTCATTACAGAAAGGTGATGTTACGGCACAAGTGCAACGTAATCACATTATAGAGCAGACTAATAAAAGATAACATCGACTAACATCGACTAACTCTATATGTGTATGCAAACGCATTATATATAACAAAAGAAATATAACTGTCTCCTAAATTTCATGCTGGTGGAGAACACGTAGACCATTACGTCCACGGATCTAGGATCATGGCCGTGTTGGAAAGTAAATCTACGAGGAGTGGATGCTTGAATTCGACTAAGGAGCCATGTACAGATGTCGATTTATCCTCCGCAGCTTAGAAACAGCCGTATGAATCTTCATGTGACACGAAACAGAGTCCTGCCAACATGAGACTCTATAGTTGACTTCCATGTGGACACCTTTGACCGTGGCTTCTTTAGATGAGTTTGCTCGAACCAATAGGACACGAACCATGTCCAAATCATTCCTGACCTGCCCATGTGGCTTGTTTTCCTTGTAGACACATGTAGCATAGAGTTTCACAAAATAGCTGCGGAAAGTTGCAGCAGCTACGGAAAGTGGCAAGATTCCGCAACTGAATGAACAAAATCTAAATCAAATAGCAAACACAAAAATATAATTAAAAACCATGTTAGATGCTCTTTTTCACATGATATTGACAACTTGGGAGGTTCATGTGAGTGAAAAAGGTATAGAAAAGTGTATGGAAAAGATGCAGATTTGAGACTCAACATACCCCCACTGCGAAGGTGTTGCATGTCCTCATGCAACCAAAATTTTGATAATCTTTCTTCAGTTCATGTGCCTTGACACTTCAGCCAGCACATCCAATCCTCTCCTCTTCTTCCTTGGTACTGCCAACATTCTGGGTTTCTTCATTAAGCACCTAAATTTGATATTAACGAGTGCTCTGCTCAACTTCTGGCATTTTTTTTTCAATTTCTTATTCTTCTTCTGCCATATTCCCAAATGTAGCATGGTATTATCATGGATGATTTTGTCCAGTTTTCCTTGTTCTTTCAATGTCTCATTTTCATTTTTGATGTGCCTATTTAAAAGCTCTAGCTCAAAAATTTCCTGTTTTAGTGATTGGACTAAATCATCCTGCAATGTATGAGGCTGAATGGACGAAGTACTTGGACCTGTAGCTGACTTTTCCAAAGATTCTATATAGTCATATACTTCCTGCTGCTTGGGGTCTATTTAAGGTGTCATTTTTATTGGGATGTCCCCAAAATTCCGTGAAGGAGAGTTATTTTCAAAATCTGGCTGAGAAGGGCTTACATCAACATCTTGCTGAGAATAGGATGGAGTATGTTCAATGTCTGACTGAGAATGAAATGAACCAGGTTCACTAACTGACTGAGATGGACTATGGTTAGCTGGGGACTGTTCAGATGTCTCCTCACCCAAATCAATGAAATGAGGACCCTTAATTTGTGTTTTCCTCATTTTCCCTTTAAGTCTGCTGCTTCTTCTCACACGCTGTGGTACACTATCCTTTTTTTTTTGTTTTCCTTTCTCTGTCTTCTTGGGCATAGATGACTGTTTTTGAAGATAAACTAATCTTTCAGATAACACTTGATGATCTTCTTCTTTAGAAGAAGGAGTTTGATGTATGGCCTCAATAGTTTTTCTCTCTTTTGGTGTTATTGGCTTCTTACCCTTGATTTCCTTCTTCTTCCTTTTTGACAGTCTCTCTTCCCTATCAGTTCTTTCAATAGTAGTAGTAGGAGTATTTTGGATTTCATCAATTGTTCTTTTTCTCCTACTTCTTCTTGCTATGCTACCTGCAGGAATTTCCTGAGTAGGAGTAATTTGGGTTTCAACATTTATTCTTTTTCTTCTACTCCTTCTTGTTGTACTACCTTCAGGAATTTCCTGAGGTTCCTCAAAGAAATTTCTAACCAGAAATTGTTCCCATGTGTCTTTCTTTTCCTTTAACTCATTTTCAATCAAGATTTTTACAAGGCCGTGGTGATATAGATGTGGTTCTACATCTCCTAAGTGTTTCTAAACAGTCACAGCCATTTTCTTCAAGCTATTTAACAGAAAATATGGAAGATTGAGAGCTTGATTATCTAGAAAATTCATTAGTAACCTGGTATGGTACATGTACATGGACCCAAAACGGCTTTCACATGTAATGAATTTCTGAATAACTAGCAGCAAAGTAGCCCATTCCTCTTTCAATGCATGCACAAGAATTCCTCTTTTAAAAACAGTTATGTCCATACCTTGGTTTCGTAAGATTGTTTTCCATGCTTCATCACTGATGCTTTTATTTTTAAACCAACGCTCACCCTCTTGAAGAAGTTCCGTGGCTGTTGCTATAGATGCTTCATTGACCGCAAACTTAAGGTCTCCAATCTCTGCTTCCAAGCCATTAAACGACCTTGCAAATGCTTTCGTAACTTCTTTGTGATAACCTCTGAATTTCTGGATAAAACGCAGCCATTTTGCTTTCTTCAATATCTCCCTTATTTGCCGATATCCCTCCATAAACTTCGGTCCTTCTGGTTCTGCTCTTAGCAATTTACCCATTTCTCTTCTCTGTTCTTCACAAATTTTCCTACGTGAGGGTTCAAATGGAAATAGAACGGTTGAATGCACAGGAACGAGCACAATGACTGTGGGAATGTATCATAAAATGGGAATGAACACCATAAACGGAATGGAGTGAGACTGTGGGTAGATATTCGAGAGTGAGAATGAGCACAATGAACGGAATGGAGTGAGATAGAACAGAAAGGGGTTTCGTGAGCATAACAAAGATACGACTGAGAGATTGACAGACTATAACACACTCGGCCGCATTTTGAAATTTGGTGGCTGCGAAATAAATGTGAACACGTTTCAATCAACGGTTATGAATTTATGCGGCTGTAAGAGTCCTTGGTCAAATCAAATACGTCTCATTGTCACCGGTGGAATATTGGATCATGAGTGAAAATCGGGGGTTTAATGATGAAACTGTTTGAGAATGAATGCGAGAGGATAATATGGAGATCGTGAAAGGTTACGAAATTGTCAATATAATCATTGCACATAATGGATAGAGCTCATGGTTCAGAACTATATAAAAATGTGTTTTTCAATGCTATTTGAAATAAATTTTATTCATACCTTTGGAATCTTTGCCTTTTCCCTTGGTCTTCAACTATTTTCTCTTCATTGGTGTCTTGAATGCTCCATATCTTCATTTTTTATCCTCTCACCTGCATTTTATTTCATAATTATGGAAATAACATCTGACTGTACATTCTTTTTGAAAACAGAGTAGTAGCTGCGGAATCTGCTTCTGGCTGCGGAAACTGGAGTCAGCTGCGGAAACAGATGTCAGCTGCGGAAACTGACACAACTATTACTTGGATGAATGGAAATGAATAGATGACAAATGACCAGATGGAAATGGTCATGAAAAAGATTTTTATTGATGGAATGGAATGAAATGGATAAAATGAAGTGGAATGGAGTGAAATGAAATGAAATGAAATGGAATGAAGTGGAATGAAATGGAGTGGGTGGTGACAAAACTTGTGAAATGAAAGAGAGATTTTTTTTTGGAAAATATAGAGTGTCAGGTGTTCCTGATTTTCACCCTATACTTTCTGTATAAGACTGCCAATCAATGATTGGTTTTCAGGCTTATACCATTTTTTTTTATTTTTTATTTTTAACTGAAAAGAACAAAAGCTAGGCTGGTGGAGAAGAAGAATTCTTCTGTACCAGCCTGATTGCAGAACTTTCTTGAAACAATTTGACAAAATCCTCTTTGGAGAGTGGCTTATGATAAATTTTCAATCTATGGCCATTCACAATAAGAGGAGTTTGAAACTCATCAATGGTCTTGATTCTTACCGCTCCAGTGCTAAAGATCTTGTCAATTTCATATGGCCCAAGCCAATGAGTCTGAAATTTTCCTTGAAAATCTTTAAACTTGGAATCAAATAACAATGCCCAATCTCCTTCTTGAAACTTCTTCTCCTTGATATACTTGTCATGCCATTTAGCTCTTTGATATTGAACTAGATCAGTTCTTAAAATTGCTTCTTGTCTGATCTCATCTAGCTCATTCAACTGCTCCATTCTATGCTTTTGGGCTTCTGATAAGTCCATCCCCAACCGAACTGCTATCTTGAAGGTCTTGACTTGGAACTCAATGGGGAGCAAGACTTCTTTCCCATAAACAAGTTCATAGGGAGAATGTCCTGTTGTATTTCTCCATGTAGTTATGTAGGCCCACAAGGCTTCAGGAAGCCTTTCTGCCCAATCTCTTCTATGTAGATGAACAGTTTTGGTGATGATACTTTCAAGAACTTTGTTTGTGGACTCCACTTGACCATTTGCTTGCGGATGGTAAGGAGTAGATCTTCTGTGCTTGATTTTGTATTATTCCATCAACTTCTCCACCAAATTGGATGTGAATTGGCTCCCCTGATCTATCACAATTTCTCTTGGAACACCAAAGCGAGTAAAAATATCCTCATAAAGAAAATGAACAACTGAATTTTCAGTAGCAGATACTAATGCTTTGGCTTCTACCCATTTAGTAACATAATCAGCACAAACCAATATATACTTCTTTTGCTTAGATGGTGGATTAATAGGTCCAATGAAATCTAAAGCCCATTTTTCAAAGGGTTCAATGAGTACCTGTGTTTGCAATGGCATTTCATTTGAAAGGGTAGGTTTCCCTACTCTTTGGCAGCTATCACACCTTTTGACATATTGTTTTGCATCTTTGAAGAGAGAAGGCCAATAATATTCCAAGGAAAGGATTTTATAGGCCGTCCTTTTGTCCGCAAAGTGTCCGCCGCATGGTTCATCATGACATGCCTTAAGAATATCAGGCATTTCATCTTCCCTGACACATCTTCTGATCACAAGATCTGGCCCTGTTTTAAACAATTCGTTAGAAATCCATGAATATTTTGAACTCTCCCGAATAATTTTTCGTTTTTCACTTGGAAATAAATGTGAAGGTAGTTTCCCTGTAACCAAATAGTTAGCAATATCTGCATACCAAGGGGTCTTAATAGTTACTACAAACAAGTATTCATCAGGAAACTTATCCTCTACAGGAGAATCTTCTTTAGTATTCTGAATCCTAGACAAGAAATCAGCTACTGTATTTTGTTTTCCTGGTCTATCCAACACAGTAATATTGAATTCTTGTAAAATTAAGAGCCATCTTGTCACTCTGCCATTAGTAACAGGTTTGTTCATTAAATATCTAATTGCAGAATGGTCAGTATGAATAAAAGTTTCATAGCCTGTTATGTAATGTCTAAACTTATTAATTGCATGAACAACAGCTAAAAACTCTTTTTCACTCACAGTATAGTTCAACTCTGTAGGAGTCAAATTTTTACTGGTATCATAAATGGCATAAGGAATTAAATCTTTTTGACCCAACACAGCTCCTAGAGCTGTATCTGAAGCATCCGTAGAAATATGGAAAGGAAGTTTCCAATTTGGTCCTCTCAAGATAGGTGCTTCAGATATTCTTGTTTTCAAAGATTCAAAAGCTGATTGACAATCAGGATCCCATTTAAATTCACAGTCTTTTGTAAGCAATTTGAAGAGTGGAGATGCTATTTTAGTGAAGTTTTCTATAAATCTTCTATAATAACCAGTAAATCCTAGAAAACTTCTAACATCTCTTTGACAATTTGGAATAGGCAACTTGGAGATGACTTCAACTTTTGATCTATCAACCTTAATCCCATCTCCCGAAATATGATGTCCTAAAACAATCCCTTCAGTAAACATCATAAAGCATTTTTCATGGCTTAATGAAAGGTTTATTTCTTTACATCTTATGAGAACTTTTTCCAAATTTTCTAATGCCTCTTCAAATGAATTACCATAAACTGTAAAATCATCCATATAAACCTCTACACAATCATGGATTAGATCAGAAAAAATTCCTAGTACTGCTCTTTGGAATGTTGCTGGTGCATTACATAACCCAAAAGGAAGCACTCAGTAGGCAAAAGTTCCCCATGGACAAGTAAATGTGGTCTTATCTTGATCTTCAGGTGCTACCTGAATTTGATTATAGCCACTAAAACTATCCAAAAATGAAAAGTACTTTTTACCTGCTAATGTATCTAATACCTGATCAATAAAAGGCAAAGGAAAGTGATCCTTCAAAGTTGCTTTGTTCAATTCCCCGTAATCAATGCATACCCTCCATTTACCATTCTTTTTAGGTACTATAACCAAAGGAGAAACCCATCGGCTATCTGAAATTGGATAAATGAAGTTTACATTGAGTAGTTTTTTGAGCTCTTCTTTCACTATCTCCCTAAGATTTGGATTCATCCTTCTTTGAGGTTGTCTGATTGGTCTACTGTTTTCCTCAATATAGATATGATGGATGAAAGTCTTAGGATCAATACCTTTCATGTCAGTATACTCCCATGCAAATGCAGTAGAATGTTTTTGCAAGATTTTGGTTAGTTCTTCTTGTTGTGACTTTTCCAAATGTTTGTTAATATTCAATGTTTTTCCTGGAAAAATCTCAATGGTAGAACTACCAAACTCTTCCATAGAGTAAAGAGACATTTGTCTCGATGATAAATATTCTATGTCAGATTCCAACTGAAATTGTGTGGGGTCATATTCTGAAGATGTCTCAAAATTTTCTAATGTGTTCAGAATTTGACTATCCTCACTGATTTCAGAAATGGTAAAGACAGGTTGTATAATGTCCTCATCATCTACCCATTCATTGTCTCCTACTTTTGTGATTGCTCTTGCTGGAGGATACAAATTGAATTTCTTTGTCGAATTACCATTAGAAATGTACATGTCTCCAGATCTACAACTAATAAAAGCATCAGCTGTGGCTAGCCAAGGTCTTCCTAAGATAAGTGGGTGCCCTCCTAGATTACTCTTGGGAGTCAAAATCATAAAATCTACTGGATATTCCCAAGAATCTAAGGAGACTGAAATATCTTCTAATACACCATCCGGTTTAATAATGGATCGATCTGCAAGTTGCAGTAAAGTAGGTGTAAAAAGAAGGTTAGGAAGTTTTAGCTGGTCCATAGTCTGTCTACTCATAATGTTGATAGCAGCCCCTAAGTCAATCAATGTGTTTGGAATTTCTATCCCATTTATATGTGTCTCGACAATTGGACTTCCTGGATCTACATACTTCTGCATGGTAATTTTTCCCATCATGATATCTGCAATTTTTCCTACCAGGTGGATTCTTCTTGTGTCTTTTAGTTTCCTTCCCGGTCTTTTGAAACTCAACTCCTTTATGGTTTTTGCTAGAATAGGAATCTCTCGAATGGCTTGTAGCAAGGGAATCTTGATACAAACATTCTTCAATTCATCTAGAAAGTCATAGTTAGGCAACAAGATTTGTTTTTCCACCCCCTTGTCAATTTGTAGTCTTTCAGGAAAAGGAGGTGTAGATGAAGATGTGGGTTGCTCAACTATAGGAGTTGTGGATGTTAACTTTTCTTTTTCTTTTTGAATTTTTGAATTTTGAAGAGATTCTTCCTCAGAACCCCTTTTGACTTGAAGAGAATCCTCCTCAGAGGTATCTTGCTCTTGGATATCTATAGAAGGTTTTTCTAAAACTCTACCAGATCTGAGTTGTACATCATTGAGAGGAACAATCATATAGGTAGGAAATTGTTGTCCTTCTACCATATAAGTATTCTGAGGATTTTTATTATTATTAGGATTTGGCAATGGCTGAGCTGGAAGTTGATTTGTCTTCTGTTCGTATGGGAGCATGAGTTGAGGATTTGTATTTTTTTGAGAAGGTTGTTGTTGTGGAAATGGCAATGAAAGTTGTGGATTTGGGTTTGGAAGTTGTGGAGCTTGTTGATTTTGAAAAGATGGAGGATATTAATAAAATTGAGCAAATCTCCCATAAGGATTTTGCATCCCTTGTACCCATGGCTGATATGAATTTTGATGTTGGGGCCAAGGTTGTTGCCAAGGAGTCCAATTTGGTGGGGTTTGAAGATTCATAGGGTTATTAAACCCTTGAGATTGTTGTCCCCGCCAAGGTCTCCTTGCGACAAAACAGAGAGATTCTATTGAATTTGGATCTTCTTGAAAAACAGCTTTGAGTCCAGGGATTGAAGGACAATCCTTGATTTCATGATTTTCTGAGCAAATCATACATGTTTCTACAACTTTTGCATCCAAGGGACATTCCCTTAAAGCATGTTTCTTTCTACATTTCGGACAAAAGATGGCTAAAGCATCTGTTTCTGCTTTCTGCTTGTTTTGAATTTTAAGGGTGTCTAGTTGTTCACTAAGGCTCCCTAAGATATTAGTTTTGAACTCATCAAGCATATTACCAATCTCTGCCCTACTTACTGATCCAGTTGCAGATTTGTTAGCCCTAATAAGAGAAGGATCCCTAGGCCCTTTTCCAGTTTTAGATTTTCCCCTTGAGAGATGGACACATAATTCTGTTATGTCATGAAGTGGAAGTTGAGAAATGTCTCCTTTCCCCATCATGTTTAAAATGTCTATCCATTCATCTCTAATAGCTTTTAATATGAGGGCTTTCAAGGTTTCATCATCTACGTTGCTTATCTTTTCTCTTTTCAAGTTGTATTGAAATCTTTCAAGTAAGTCTTCCAAATTTTCATCTTCTTTTTGCATCATTTTGAATACCTCATCCTTGTGATTGGTGGGCATACAATAGTCCAAGTATCTATCCAAAAATGTTTGTTTCATATCATTCCAAGTCCTGATAGATTGAGTGGCTAATCCCATGAACCATATCAAAGCAGATCCCTTCAATGTTGAAGGAAACAGTTTGAGTTTTTGAGAATCTTCCATATAGTCATAAGTTCGGCACACTACTTCAAACTCAAACAGAAATGTTTCAGGATCCTCACTTCGCAATCCATAAAAGTTAGGGAGAACAAATGGTGAGATATTTTTCATTGTTGCATGAGTTTCCTCATCAACTATAGGGAATCCAAACAAATTGTCTCCTTCCCTATTTCTACCATTATTTCCTTCACCATTGTTGTCTCCATTGTTTCCTCCTCTTCTACCTCCACCTCTACCTCCATCTATTACTTCCTCTGCCATGATAGTTTCTTTAGAGTCCTTAAAGTCCTCTAGTTCTTCTATCAAGGAAGGATGAGAGAGAATCTCTTTGTTTTCTAAATGGGATTTAGTAGATGGTATAGGAGAATCCTCTAATTCAGCTGCTCCTTGAGTTCCAAAAATCTTAAGGCTAAGGGTAGATGTTGGTGAATCTGGTCTATGCCTTGAAGAAGATGGAGTTGTGAAAATCGAACTCTTGGCTTTAGCTATAAACCTTCCCCTAGAATCTCTTGCTCTATGCATGTCATTTTTTATTTTTTATTTTTTATTTTTTTAAAAGTTGGGCTAATAATTCTCTTTCTGATCTTCCAGGTCACACTAGGTGCAAGAAGAGAGCATACTTAAGAAATTACTAAACCAATAACCCTCTTTTCTGATCCTCTAGATCACACTAGGTGCAAGAGGAGAGCATACTTCAAGAAGTTATCAAGTTTTCCCTTCTTTTAGAATTTTTGTGTGTTTTTTTTAAGAAATTGGCTACCTAGTTACACTTCCCCGGAAACGGCGCCAAAATGTTTGGTCAATTTAGTGTGTCCTAAATTGCTGCATTTAATTTGTCAATCCGGGAATCGTAAGCTGATGAAGTGCGGCGCACTATATGTGCAAGATAACCTATTTCTTAACTTTTTGTCGTTTTTGGTTTTCTAAGGTGCAAATGGAAATTCTAAAATGAAAACAAGTTTGGTTATGTTTGTTCAAGGAAATGATATCCCCTATAATGATTTACCAACTTGAAACTTTAAAAAGAAATTTGACATTTACAATGACAAGACTTGAAAGGAAATGAAAATGTGACGCTGAAATGAAAAGGTGCTGCTAGTATAATAAATCAAAACAGTGAACTGTTGAGCATGAAAACCAAACTATTCTTGCTGCTAACTAAACACAAAAGAAACTATGCTTAGGGAAATTCAAAATTGCAACAAAATAAATCTAAATCAGATTACATCGATTTATCTTCTGATCCTTCATCATTAGTCCAGCTATGATTTTCGGAAGTAATCATAAAAAACTTGAGTAACTGATATCTAACTTGCAGAAAGTAGACTAATATCAAACCATACATTCATGATTCAATCCCTCACCATCAGTCCAGCTGTGGCTTTCGGAGGCAACTGAAGATGTCATGCACAATTTAATATATCTAAATTTACAGAAAGGAAACTAATACTAAACTACACTTTTCATAATACAATCCCTCACCATCAGTCCAGCTGTGGCTTTCGGAGGCAACTGAAGATGTTATGAGCAGCTTAATATATCTAAATTTGCAGAAAAGAAACTAATACTAAACTACACATTTCATAATACAATCCCTCACCATCAGTCCAGCTGTGGCTTTCGGAGGCAACTGAAGATGTTATGAGCAACTTAATATATCTAAATTTGCAGAAAAGAAACTAATACTAAACTACACATTTCATAATACAATCCCTCACCATCAGTCCAGTTGTGGCTTTCAGAGGCAACTAAAGATGTTATGAGCAGCTTAATATATCTAAATTTGTAGAAAAGAAACTAATACTAAACTACACATTTCATAATACAATCCCTCACCATCAGTCTAGCTGTGGCTTTCAGAGGCAACTGAAGATGTTATGAGCAGCTTAATATATCTAAATTTAACTACTGAAGCAAATAAACAAAACTGAATTAAACAAAGCAATACTGAAATTAAAACAAAAACTATGAAAAGCAAATTAGCAGCAGAACAATGTTAGTTCCATGTCATTAGTCAAAAAGCTATGAAAATGCCCGGGCTGCCTATCTATAACCTGAAACAAGAACACTGATCAGTGATTAACAACATAAAACATGAAAGACAGAAGTGAAATGGAAATTATGGAAGTTTATAAACAGAAATGAAGCAAATGAAATGTATAAACATATGAATGGATTATGGCACAATGAGCTTTAAAGAAACGAAATGAGAACTATACACTAATGTACAAAACCTTAGCTGAGCAGGGGCCCTCTACACCAGCCTTGGCAACGATCTTCAAATACGAATTTCGGTTGAAAACATAGTCTTCTTATATTAAAAAGCAGTCATTACAGAAAGGTGATGTTACGGCACAAGTGCAGCGTAATCACATTACAGAGCAGACTAATAAAAGATAACAGAGACTAACATCGACTAACTCTATATGCGTATGCAAACACATTATATATAACAAAATAAATATAACTGTCTCCTAAAGTTCATGCTGGTGGAGAACACGTAGACCATTACGTCCACGGATCTAGGATCATGGCCGTGTTGGAAAGTAAATCTACGAGGAGTGGATGCTTGAATTCGACTAAGGAGCCATGTACAGATGTCGATCTATCCTCCGCAGCTTAGAAATGGCCGTATGAATCTTCATGTGACACGAAACAGAGTCCTGCCAACATGAGACTCTATGGTTGACTTCCATGTGGACGCCTTTGACCGCGGCCTCTTTAGATGAGTTTGCTCAAACCAATAGGACACGAACCATGTCCACATCATTCCTGACCTGCCCATGTGGCTCGTTTTCCTTGTAGACACCTGTAGCATAGAGTTTCACAAAATAGCTGCGGAAAGTTGCAGCAGCTGCGGAAAGTGGCAAGATTCCGCAGCTGAATGAACAAAATCTAAATCAATTAGCAAACAAAAAAATATAATTAAAAACCATGTTAGATGCTCTTTTGCACATGATATTGACAACTTGGGAGGTTCAGGTGAGTGAAAAAGGTATAGAAAAGTGTATGGAAAAGATGCAGATTTGAGACTCAACAAGTTCTGGTTCTGATTTTGAGGTTGGTTCTTATTCTGAGCATTGGTTTGGATAGCTAACTTCTCCATCATATTTTCCAACCTATCCATGTTCTTGGCTAGATGGTCTAATTTTGAGTCAGATGTGGAAGGTGCAGTGTCCTCCCTATATGATACCCTCTTCTCAGTTTTCATTCTAGCTCTCTTCTCAATCATATTTGTTTCCACACTAAGAGCTCCCTTCTGCATGTCTTCGAAAGTTAAGGGATCCCTTTCTCTTAGCTGATAGGCCATTTCAGGATCAAATCCTTCAGGGAATTTAGCCAAAGCTAATCCTTATGGAGGTTTAAAATCTATGGGTAGTGCGTTATAAACACTATTAAATCTAGTACAATAATCTTGAACACTTTCCCCAACATTTCTCTTGAGGTTGTTGTAATCTAAAAGTATTTGGAGAGTGTTCTTCCTAACTTTCCATTTGTTTATCAATGTTTGATGGAAATCTTGGAGGTCATTAATACTATTAGGGGTTAAGATTTTGAACCATTTTCTTACTTCTCCCCCTAAACTTTGAGCAAATAATCTGAGTTTAATGGTCTCATCATCTATCTCATTTCTATCAAAATAATCATCCATCTTGTCCACATGTATTTGAGCAGTAATGGAACCACTAGCATCATATAATGGGATCTTGGACTGATAGTCCTGTGGAAAATTGGCTAAAGGTAAAGGAGGGACTAGAGGAGCATACCATGCTGCCATGATAGGAGGTTGTGGAAAAAATGGGGGGTTTACAAGTGGAGGGTTTATGAAAGGAGGGGGAGGATAGAATGGAGTATTTTGAATAGTTGGTGTATGGATAACAGAAGTACTTGGGCCAGCAAAAGACTATTGAGAAGATCTAGGATGAGGAAAACCAAAGTTATGAATGAAATGAAGGTCAGGTGGAGTGGTTTCTCTGCTATCAGTATGTTCACCACTATGTTGGGGTGAGTGTGGAGGCTCAAGGTCTATCTGATCTATATCACCAAGTGACTTAGTTTTGGATGGGTTTCTTAAGTCAACTTGTGTATCTTGCAGAGCTAAGAGATTTTCAGGGACGGACTTAGCTCTATGAACTGGTCTGACAACAGTTGAAGTATTGGATTTAGGAGATTTCCTAAGGATAATTTCTGGATTATCAACTATCTCAGGAGGATTTGGGTTAGCATAGGCTCTATTATAAATTCTTCTAGAAGCCACTATGTGGTGTTTTTAGACCCGATGATGAGAAAATTTTAGCTAAGTATGACAGTATTTTAAAGGCTAACTAATATTTTTCAAAGAAAACTTAGAATTTCCCAGTGGAATCTTAGGAAAAACCAGTGGGGTCAGAAGGCCTACTGAATACCAATGGAGTCGCCAGGTGAAGGATTTTTACTTGTTTTGAAGGTTTGGTTGTTGTTCACCATCAACAATCAATTAATAACCAGTATTGGTTACACTTGATTCATTGAAAAATAGGGGTTCGTTGAGTTGTGAAGTTATCTATACTCAATAAATATGCTCAGTATGGTTGCCACTCTGTTAGGCCTCCGTATTTTTCAATATTTGCAAGAACAAACGCTGCAGAGCCTACGTCAAAACCAATTTGGAATCCTAGGATCTAGCCCTCCTAGATTCACAGAGGGATCTCTCTATATAAGTGTTTTCAAAGATATGATCTTTAAGGCTTATGATATGATATTAGGCTAGTTATGAAGTGCAAGGGTTTTGTTTGTTTTTGGTTGGGATGAATATCATCAAAATGAAGGAAGTCTTTTGAAGGGCAAAGGTGTGAGCAGGTTGAAAGAATGGTTCAACTGATAGGATAAGTAAGAAACAACATCAATCCATTGGGCTATGGAGTCACACAAGGATTTAATTGCACAACAAGTTTCAAGAGTGTTCCATGGGGAAAGTCATCTATGTCAAAGGATCTCTTTAAGTTTATTTTATGGTATGGAACATTAAAAGTGTGGTGAAAGAAGCAAACATATAAGAAAAAAAAGAGCAGCTTAAGATCAAATAAGGAATTTTAACCTAACCTACTTTCAGCATACTCTCAATGGAAAACATTAAAGATAAAACAAAGAATATCCTAAGATCAAGTAAGGACTTTTAACCTAGCCTGCTTTCAGCATATTCTTAAGGAAAAAATTCAAGATAAAACAAAGAATAACCTAAGATAAAGTAAGAACTTTTAATCTAGCCTGCTTTCAGAATATTCTTAAGGAAAACATTCAAGATAAAACAGAGAATAGCCTGAGATGAAGTAATAACTTTTAATCTAGCCTGCTTTCAGCATATTCTTAAGGAAAACTTTCAAAACAGTTGTTGGAGAAAACACTAGAGGACAGGGCTAACCATAGACTTCCCTAGTTTAACTTTACTTAGCATGCAATGAAAATAACATTCAAAAAAAATATCCCAAGTTTTCCTCAGTAAGACATTAGCTCACCAACATTCCTTGACTGGTTACACTCTATTGAAATCATTCCTAAACACACATTTAGAAGAAAACATAAAGATAAATATTTATCAGACAGATTTAGGGTACTTTATAGTAAATCCTAATCTATATTTGTTGTTCTTTATCAAAGAAAATGGAAATATGGAAAACATGAGAAAAATAAAAATTACAGTAATAAAAACATCGCCATTGACATAGACCAAGATCCCATAAATAAGCTTGTATATTTGATGTTCAAACCAGTTACAATCTTCAAGTCCAGTGGGTCTTTTACAACTTCAAAATTCTCTTCTCAGCCTATCTTTCTTCAATTACAAAACAGAGCTTCAACAGCCTCAATAGCTATTTACATTCAACAAGTATTCAACCAACAAAAATAATGAACTCCTCATATGATATATGTAGCTAAATTTGAGGAGGTGGAGTGAAAGGCAGGTCAAATTATGTAATTAATACAAAGTAAATTCCTCTCGACCTTTGGGAGGCCTTATGGAGAAGATTTCATATGTTTAACTCTGTTTTAATTAATTTTACATTAACTTTTATCTACTTCAGTCACTTTTGTTGACTTTGGAGGCTGTTGGTAGGTTGGCAATTACTTCTGAGCTGTCTTTGGCAAATATCTCTGACTGTGCATTTAATTTGTATTCTTTTAAGAAAAATGAACTTGTAGGTGGAATTTTGATCTCTGGAGGAGTAATTGCTTTGGTGATTTGGCATTTAAAGCCTCCTTTTGGGTGATTTTTCTGTCTTTGATACTTTAAACCCTGATTAGGCCTTTGATCTTGATTTTGGGCCTTTATAATCATCTTCAGGCTTTTTTGTCCTTTCTGCTGACTGTATTAACTTCAATTAATTTGTCTTTTGCTCTGTGCTTTATTCATAAACTGTGGAATAAGCCTTTTGCCTTTGTCTCTTGATATTCACTGTCTTTCCCTTTTGCTGTTGTGGACAGGTGGCTTTTAGTGCGCTGGAGGTTTTTGATTTGATCAACCAATTGTTTATGAAACGTTGATTTAAAAACCCAGAATTTACACCCTGATAACTTCCTTTCTGCGTTATTTAGGCTTAAGAGGTGGTAACCTTTTGCCTTGTCCCTTTATGGACTGTGGAGATGGTTTTCACCCTTAAAACCTCCATCAAATCCTGCATAAAACAAACAAAAATGTTATAAAGCCTTGCGACATTTGGATAAACTTCTTTGGAGGCTCGGCGGAGGGCGAAAGGAGCAGTGAGGAGAAGGAAAATGCATGCAAGAGGAGGTTCTGTGGGAAAACCTGTGAAAATAGGGTTTACAATTGAGTTTGGCGTGAAACTGAAGAAAGTGGTTTTGGAAAAACTGTTGGTGGTTTTCGCGTAGCATTGAGGCGGTAAGTGGTTTTGCACATTTTGAACATGATACCACACAGGGTCTGACACCTTTCCACCCCAATACTGCCTATTTCGCATTCATCCGGGTCGTTAAACCCCGACAACAAATTCTACGCGAAATTGAACGTGGGCTATTGGATCAAGGTGTGTAGATCCAACGGCCACAAGGGAGCGCGATAGGTGGAAGGTGCTCGGGCAGAAGGTGGATGATGGAGGCTAGGTGGCAGCCGTAGATTGGAGGATGGGGGGGGCAGTGGAAGGTGGTCCAATTGGGTGATGTCATACGGGTGGACAAGGGGGTACGGACGGGAGAAATTGGGGTGTGCCCCCGTAGTGAATATCAGCCATTCATTTGAGTTTTCCCGCAGCCTGATGAGTCAATTGCGGGGGCACTAGAGGTTTGAATTGCAGATAGAGAAGTGCCCCCGGAGTGGTTAAGCGTCTCATAGCCATTGATATTTGTAGAGCTACAGTGTAGATCTACTGAGGAAGAAAATGTAACAGGGTGAAGGGGTAATGAAGCAGAGCGATGACAACCATTGATCTTGGTAGATCAACGGTGTAAATCCTATCGGGGTTGATTCGTCGACGGATGAAAAAAAGAAAGTACAAATGAAGGAACGTTGTGTTTTTGCCGATGCGATGGAGGCTAATGGGTAGGTGCTAGGGCATGCTCCCATGGAGAGATAAGGTGACCGAGAGCGGAGAAATAAGGGGCTTGGGACAAGGGCTAGGAGGAGGGCTTTGATAACCATTGGATCTCCCAGATCGATGGTGGCGATCTGCTGTCAGGAAGACAAAGGATGAGAGAGCTGTTGGGAAATGGGTAATGGGAGGGAAGACAGAGAGCTGTTGATCTCGGTAGATCAATGGTGCAAATTACATCAGAGGTGGAAACATCGGCGGAGGAAAAGGCAAGGGTAATGAAGAAAAAATGTGAATCACCGATGCGATGGGGGCTAAGAGCTTGGTTCTAGGGCATGGTCCCGTGGAGGAATAAGGGACCAGGAGCCAGGAAAAATGGGCTAAGAAGTGGCGCGAAGAGTTAGCACTGGCTGTTAGATCAAAACCCGATCAACAGTGGAGATCACGTTGGGGCATCGACCAATCGGCATAAAAAAGATAAGAGGAAAAAAAGAAAAGGGAACACCGATGCGCGATGGCGATGAGGCTAAGGCCTTAGTCGCGGGCGCAGGGTCATATGGTGGGAAAGGCGAAAGGCTTAATTCCTCAGGGGCTTAAAGCCTTATGTTTGAAAAAAAGGTCGAAATAGGCTTAAAAAGGTGGGTTTTTTAGTGTTTTTTGAGGTTCCGATAGGAAAAAAGGGATGATTTAAAATATAAAAAGGGTTTTTTTAATAAGTTTAAAAGGGATTTTTGAAGGGTTTTTAGGAAAATGAAGGATAAATGAGAAGGAAAAAAGGGGATTTTCAGAGGGAAATGGAGGATAAATAAAAGGGAAAAATGAATGATATGGGGGATTTTGGAGGAATTTATGAAGGTGAAAAGATGGAGAAAATGACTAAAAACAGTCTTCTTTTGATATCAGCAGGGTTACTTGGTGGATTTATTAATGAGACAGCAGTGAAGATTACTCTTAAGTTAGAAAGCACCAGAAGGCTTCAAGAATGAGAAATTTTGTGTGAAAATAATCTCTTGAAGGCTCGGGACTTGTTTTAGCCATCATTTGCTATGACAAAAATTTACTGATGGCTAACAAGCACCACAAGTGGAAAGTCATTATATGATTTCTTGGGTATTCCGCTTGCTTTCCCTTGAACTTTGGAATGTCCGAAGGGAGCTTCGTGGGGCGTGGGATGCCATATAGGGTTATGTGAAATGGGGTCTTTTGTAAAATTGGTTAAATCTGGTAGATTCAACGAAGCTAAGAAAGGTGATTACGAGGTTGAAGCCATTGAAACTTGTGAAGACACAAAGTTCTGGTTAGGAAGAGGTTTTTTCTGTGACGTACCCTGTTGTGTATTTGACTAGCTTCCCGAGTGGGTAACACTCCTCTTCCCTCTAGGGGTTGTGGGAGGAGAGGTATGTGGTGTGGCGTTAGGAGACCGGCCAGGGTTTCCAACTACAGATGCCCCAATAAAGGACATACTGATAATGGTGGCAGCGTTATGTCTTTGACGCCTAAATGGCGAAAGACCTGGAGCCCCTCTTGATAACGGGGGGAGGTCCAAAAGACGTTTAGATCGATGAGGTCCCGTTGGGTCTATCTTGGTTTCGACTAGGTCTGGCTTTGGAAATATTTGAGAGGATAGAGATTATGATCAAAGAGAAATTCCAATTGCATACATGAAACAATGCGAAAATAAAATTAATTTTCCCTTTAAATTAATCCTATGTGACCAGTCAATCAAACAATCTAGTTTTTGTTTGTTTTCGCATGATACTGAAATCCTAGAAGACCTAATCATCCTCACACACTCAAATGTAACTGGGCCTTTAGAATATATCTTGCGAGTTCTGGCACAACGTCCTGTAAGAGCTGGTGGCGCCCCAAGTCAGGTGAAGAAAATCCACCAAGGTAAGGGTAGAGGATCTAGTGCTTGCCTGCACTGTCACCTATAGGGAAAGGATGCCCTAATTTGGCCAATAAGAACCACCGTCCCACATGAGCATTCAAGTCTTGGCTTCTTGGTAATTCAGCTAACAGTACCGAGTATCACCTGGGTTAGGTAGCCCCAACTAATACCTGCCCGCATTGTGCCTAAGCCTAACCCCCTGTGAAACGGGTCTCTACTGCGCTCAGGTTTTCTTTTCCGTGGGATGATAGGTGGATTTAAAATCTCCCTAAATATACAACTTCTATGTTTCAAGATGAATAATGAACAAGGTGTCTTATTGGATTCCTACCCCCTTGATCCTAACTTAGACTATAAATTACTTTTTGGCCCCTATGGGGAGAATTTAGTGAGTTTTATTAGGTTAGTTTTAGGTATCGTTGCTTTTCTTAGTGTGTGGATGTGTGTGAGAAAAAAGTGAACAAGCACATAGTTTGAACGTGTGGATATGCGATGATCCTTTTCAAAATCCCCTATTAAACTATGTTCTATTGTTCCTTGCTCAAAAGAAAAACATGTGCGGATATGGGCCGCTTTCTATTTTTCCTAGTTAATATATGTGATCGACTACAGGGAGATGGTGAGTTTTGAATAGAGAGTGTTCATATGCTTGCCTAGGCTCACCGAAGTGTGCAAAGGAAGCAGAGATTACTTTCTCTTCTATTGACAATTCGATCCTGTTCCCGAAATCCTAGTGCAAAAATTGAACTAAACTAATTACTTTTACACTAGAAAAAAAAAAACTAGCTAAGCATGTGTGGACTTGGGCAACTTAATTTGGCTAATTATCTAGGTGTTTTGGTACCTAAATTTGAAAAACATAAAAAAAAATTCGGAATGCAAGTTAATTTTCCCCCCAAATTAAACTATGTGTGAAATTTGCAAAAATAAACTTGAAATAAAACTAACGCTAAGCCTACTAAAAGCAGCTAAGAGTGAGCTTTAGCAAGTTGCGGGGTATCTCAACCAGTGATGGTAGATATATTATGGGCTACCAGGCACTTTACAAGTAGGAATAGATATAAATATGGGAGAAATTTCTCATTCTGTCTTTTGTGTGTGAAAGGATGCAACAAGCGCAATGTCTGCGTGCAGTTCAACTCTGAACGTGCACCTTGGATGCGGCCGTTTGAGGGAAAAGTGCGCAAATTCCTGAAAAAAGTTATTTTTGGAGTTTTTCTTCTTCAGTCTATCACTTGGGATGAACTAGGAACTGAAGGAGAAAAAGGGGGCAATTTCAACCCAACTCCACAGCACAGACATAGGTCTCTGCAAAAATTCACAACAACATAAACTTGAAAATAAACATTAGTGGAGTCGCCAATCCTGTGTTAGTGTGTTTGTTGCATTTAGGTACGAGATCACACCAACTTAACCGGTGTGGTTTACCCTCTTAAGTTATTATTCACATGCAGAAAAGATATGAAGTCAATAAAGTTAGTGGAACATGCTAGAACATAAACATACTAGATAGATAAATAACATGCATATTCAAACATAAAAACTAAACTAAAAACTAAAACAAATAACAAAAAAGCTCTAAATAGTGTCAAACAACTGCAATAATCCAAATGGTGGTGCGCACGTCCCCTCTTATTGAGTGCTCATAGGAAATAAGGATGAAACTTTAACCCTCTTGCCAAGGGGCCCTTAGAACTGGGGGTTCTAAGTCCCAATGCAAGGATGTATTTACCTCCAAGCTTGCTTCAGTGCAAAGTCTCCCTCTCTCTACTATGGTGGACTGAAGTTCTTGGATGGCCAACAGTTGAGTCCCCTCTATCTTGGTGGCCTTTTATAGGAGAATTCAAATCCTCCTTCCCTCTCTTGGTACATTGTGGATGGTGACCCAAGAGAGGGGGATGATTCCATTGTGTGCCATATTTATTCCATTGTGTGCTCCCTTGATGTCCTAAGGAGGATTTGGTGGTTGTCCTTAGGCGGCTTCAAGTGTGAAATCATTGTCTTGGAGTACAGTGTTTTTTGTTGTCCCGGAAAGTGACTTCTGCCACTCCTAGGATTGCATGCTTTTCGGGTCAAAAGGCATGCAAAGGCGCTCTTATCGAAGATTTTTGCGAGCAAAAGAATTTATGACTTGATCAAATTTGATTTTTCCTCATACCTTAGAGATTTTTAAAAGTTTCCATATTCTCGAATGTCTCTCAACCCTGTAAATCATTCTACCTGACATTAAATAATGTCGTCTTTACTTATACGATCTTCCAATGTTAACATACACCATAAAAGCTGACACAAAAAACCACTGATTAAAAACATTAGCATTCAATAATTCCATTTTCACAAAGTGATTATCACAAGCATGTTCTCCAAAGTAAACTAATTTTCACATATAAATGTGAGAAATTTGAATTGTTTTGCTTCATTAACGTATATATATAAAAAAAAAAAAAAAAAAAAAATTAACTTATCAAATAAATAATATTATATATATATATAACAACTATCTTTCCACCCAAACTTACTTTTATATATATATATATATGTATATGTATATATAACAACTCGCTTTCCATCTAAACTTGCTTATTTCCATGTGAGTACGTTTCCTCATAGGAAAGCCATGGCACTCAACCTTTTCCTCAAAGTTATGTTAAAAAAAAACTTAAAAAGTCACTATAATTTGAAATAATAGAAGGTTCTAATGTTTATGTAGTTATTGTCATGATTAAGACATATAACAATTTTATTAATCCAAATGTGATTGGTGATATAAATTACAATGGTATTTACATTCAAGTGAGTTTTTATGGTTTAACTACTCAAATATTTTTAAGAAAAATAATATAATTGAAAATAAGATGTAAACCATATGTCATTAGTGATGTATATAAGTGACATTTTAGAATAGCTTTCGCATTGTACATCGTCTTTCCTTTAAATACTCATTAATAATCGATAATATTAATAAAAAATAAAGGGACAAACGGAAGATTGGTTAATATATTTTTTTAATAAATTAATTATTATAAAAAATCTTATTTATTATATAAATAAATATAAGTAATTTTATTTAAAGAGTCAAAAAATTTATATTATTAATATTTTTAGTATTATTATATAATTATCATACAATATTTATGGAATAGAGTATAGGCATGTTCCCTTTTTTTTCAATATTATTATGTTGAAAGATATAATTATTTTTCTAATTATTTTTCAATTAGTTTAGTGTTTTTTTTTAAGTAAATTGTATTAATTAGAAAGATCAGAGATTCACGTCAAAATTGGACTATAGTTATGTCAGCCACTCTTGAGGGAGGCTTTACCATAAATAAAATCGTATTCTTAATAGGGATACTAGGGGCGGATGAAAATAAAAAAAATTTACCCACAACAAGCTTATGCTAAAGCCTTTGGCACAATTGGCCACATACACACAGTTACAAAAAAGAAATTAAAAGCTTGGCTCAACATATATTTAGGGGATCGACTCTAAGTTGGAGTTTACCATTGGTGTTAGAGTTTCAATAAATATTGAAATTTGTAAGTTTAGGTTTTCAATAAATATTGAAATTAGCAATTTTATTAGTTGTGTTGCTAATCTTATTCTTATCTATTAAGTTATGAGTCTTATCAATTGTGTTGCTAGTTTTATCCTTATCTATTGAGTTATGAGTCTTATGTTATATCTATCATTAGAATCTTTTATTGTTCAGATAAATCAGGCTTATGTATAGCTCATTTTCTCAAACAACGGAGTGTGTTTTTCTTTGTTCTTCATCTAGTGATCTCTCGGCAGAATGATTATTTAGTTGCGTAGTATGATCCTTGGGTATTTTAATACTCGTAGAATGATTGTTTAGCTTTTAGTCTGATCCTTGGGTATTTTAATACTCTTTCATGGTATCAGAGCTATAATGTGAGCTCCCTTTTCATATTTTTTGAAATCTATTTTAAAGTTTTTAAGATCTAGTTTTGGATCTAGATCTCTTGGGGTTTGATGTTTGTTGTTTAGTGTTTGAAGATGTAAGATAAGTGGAGGTTGTTGAGGCCTTGTTCAGTGAATCTATGAATTTAATATAAGTTCTCAAAGGTTTCATTCATATTTGAGAATTTTCCATAATTAATTTCCCCCTTTTTTTCATTTATTGGTGATTAAAAAAAGAAAGAAAGGATAAAAGGTATTTAGAAACGAAGAAAGGAATTTATGAATGTATCGTTTTGGCTTTCAAAAACAGAGAAAGTTTTCCCACAAATTTTAAAGAAGGAAAGAATATGGATAAAAGTATTTTTTAAAAGGGTCTAATTTTCTTGGGCCCTCATTAAAATTATTTTGAAATTCTTTGGATTTATTTTTGCAAATATGTCTGGGTTAAAAAAAAACTCAAAAGTATTGGATTTTTTTTCTCTTGGGTAAAAGAATAATTGGGAAAAATTTATTGATGGGGTAAAAAGGAGAATCTGGGAAAATATCATTGGAATTTCTTGGCATTGTTTTACTAGCGTAAAATTAAGTTTGGGAATTTTTTTTGGCATTCTAAAATAGTTGTAAATTTTGAGTTTTGATATTATGGTGGAGTTAAGGATAATAAAGTTACTTCTTACAATTATCATACTTGGAAAATAAAAATGCAACAACTAGTGCAATATAAGGGGTTGTGGAAAACATTACAAAAGAAGTTGAAAAAACTGCATACAAGAATACACTATATGAAGCAAGGGGGATCATTGGGTTTCATGTTTTAGGCAACCTATTATTTCATCTTGAAGAATGTGTAACTCCCAAAGAATGTTGGGAAAAACTAGCTTCTATGTTTGGAAGTATCAATGAGTTTCATGCGTTAGAACTGGAAACTAAATTACCATCCCTAATATCTGATGATCATGCCTCTATTCATGAGTATCTCGCTCAATTAAGGTCTTTTTTTTCTCAATTAAAAGCATGCGGAAAGGAGAAAAAAGATGTTGAATGAATTTTCTTGATTTTGTCAAATTTAAAGGGTCCTTTTTCGCGTTTTTTCATCAACCTTCTATGCCTCAAGGGATGCCCTTGGTGAAAATTTTAAAATTCTTAGCTTTGAGATATTTTGTGATCGTCTCATACGAGAACAATCTAATCTCAAGTAATTAGATGTTCTCTATAATGCTTCACATCAAGCTTTGGTGGCTCATAACTCCAAAGGTAAGCACAAATCCCTCTTTCAACCAAAGAAAAATTATGCACAAGACTGTGAGTCCCCCTCCAAGCCTAAGAAAAATAATAAGTCTTCTCCTCCATTTTATAAGAATGAAAAATCATCCTCAAAGAAAAACAGAAAACAATAAAATAAGAAGACTAAATCAGATGAAATTTGTAATTTTTTGGAAAACAGGGGCACATTGAAACAAGATTTTGGATACAATTGAAAGCCTTAGAAAATGTCGTGAAGAAGCATAATATTTCAATAGGAAAGGGACATGCTTTATCAAGCCAAGCCATACATAAATGTACAAACAATTGGATACTTTATTTAGGAGCTTCACATCATATGAATCCTTGTCATGACCTGCTTCCATCTACATATCATAGCAACATCTCACAAACTATAGTTGCTGACTCTATAACACTTGAAGTCTTAGGATCAGACACTATACAAATGAAACATGGGTGTATTAACAATGTGCTCCTAGTCCCTAAAATTTCTGCAAATTTATTTTCCATTTATCATCTTTTTCTTTTTGGTGATGGGAAAACTGTATTGTTTTCTCCAATTGTAGTCATTAGAGAGCTACATGATCCTGTAGTTGTTGTTGTTATTGAACTAGCTGATCATACTTCTACATTATATAATTTTTCTACTTTGATCCTTCCTCTATTTCTTCTTTTATTGCTCATAATAATTCATTTAGCAAGCCTTGACATGAAGGATTTGGTCATCTCAATTATAGATATTTGGAGCAGATGTATACTCAAAATTTTGTTTCAACTCTTCCTAAGGTTTCATGCATTGATTGAGTGTGTGTAGGTTGTGCCCTTGGAGAAAAGCATGAATATCCCTTTCCTAAAGGGAAAGAATTAAGGGGAAAATCACCTCTAGAGTTGGTGCATAATGATCTAATGAGATTTTCAACTCCTTTTTCAGGGGCGAAATATGCATTAAATTTTATCGATTATTTTTCATGGTACTCTTGGGTGTATTTTCTCAAGTAAAAGAGTGAAGTATTTGCAACCTTAAATACATTTAAATATATTGTTGAGAAACAATCTTCATGATACATTAAGAATATACTCACAAATAATGTGGGGAAATATGCCAGCAAGGCATTTCAAAATTTTTACAAAGAACATGGAATTCTTCATCAACATTTTTTTCGCTACATCCCTCAGTAGAATGGTGTAGCTGAAAAAAAGAATAGAATACTTAAAAAGATGGCTAATTAAATGATTCACTCCAATAAATTGGCATATACATTTTGGGATGAAGCAGTTAATTGTGCTAATTACATTCAAAATAGGATTCCTGGACTAAGGAAATTCAAAATAGGAAATTCAAAGCTTGAACACATGAGAAGCCTGATCTATCTTCTTTTAGGGTATTTGGTAGTCCTTGTTGGGCATTAATTCCAGATGAAAAATGCAAATCCATGGAAAAGAAAAGTGAGCAATTGATATTTGTTGGTTACTTTGAAGACATGAAAGCTTATCGACTCTTTGATCCTAACTCTAAGGAAGTTATGTTCCAAAGATGTTTATTTTGATGAAAATATTAGTCGAGGATCATCTTCTTCCCCTACTACCTCATCTTCAATTGTTGATTATGGTTGTAATCATTGTGATGATTTTATAGATTTGGCTAAAGAAGAAATATATACTGGAGCTCCTAAGTGAGAAGAAAATATTCCATCAACACCAGCAGAACCCGTACATGCAGCATAACCCGTGCATGATCAACCTGTTTTGGATAATTCCTTAAGGAGGATCCTTCGTAAGAGAAAGAATATTGATAGATTTGGCTATGATGTAGCTAATTTTAGTTATCTAGCCTCAAATCAACCACAGTCTAAAGGAATCTCTCCTTTAATTCATGCCATTTCAGAGGATCCACAACAATTTTCTGATGTTGTTGGAAAACCTGAGTGGGAAGTTGCCATGATAGAAGAGTAGTATTCTTTGATGAAGAATCATACTTGGGATCTTGTTCATCTTCCAAGGAGATGCAAGTTGCTCTGTCTCAAGTGGGTCTATAGAACCAAATGTGCTACAGATGGATTTGTAGATAAACATAAGGCACATATTATGGCTAAGGGATTTTCACAAGTTAAAGGAATTGACTATTCTGAGATTTTCTCTCATGTCGCCAAGATGGATTTTATTTGTCTTATGCTTTCTCTTGCAGCCTCCCAAGGCCGGTCATTTTATCAAATGGATGTTAAGAGTGCTTTTCTGCATGGTGATCTACATGAGGATATTTATATGGAGCAACCCCTACTTTTGTGCAGGATCCTTCACTTTTATACGGGCTTAGGTAATCTTTCTATGGTATCAAAAAAGGTCCTAGAGCTTGGTATGGTAAGATGCATAATTTTATGCTTTCATCAGGGTTCAATCATTTTCACTTTGATCCAATAGTCTACACTAAGAGATAGGGCTCTGATTTATTGATTCTAGTTTTGTATGTGGATGATTTTATCCTCATAGAAATTTATTCATCTATGATTCAGAATTTTATGGAAGCATTGATGGGACAATTTATTATGAAAAATCTTGTTCTTCTACACTACTTTCTTGGATTTTGGGTTCACCAATATTCAAAAGGAATCACCATATTCCAGCAGAAATGTGATCTTGATTTACTCCAATAGTTTGGCATGGCTAATTTTAAGCCTTCACCTACTCCTTTTCAGTCTGGTGTTATTATTACTACTAGTTTCACCACTCTCATGGTGGATCCTACATTGCATCACCAACTTTTTGGAAATTTAATTTATTTGACACACACCCGACTTGACATTAGCTATGCAATCGAGTTGGTATCTAGATTTTCTTAGGATCCTCATCAGAGTCACTCGAAAGAAACAAAGCATATTCTAAGATATATTCAAGGAACTTCCAATTTTGGCATTCAATTGGTTCTCTTGAGCTTTTGGATTTCACTCATTCTTATTGTGATTAGGAGCTCAAGTCCAAGCCATGGAAAAAGATCAAAATTGAAAGTGTTTAAAATCACTTGCAACCTAAACGACCGGACAGGCCTCGGTGATATGATCCTGACGCCGTGAATGACACTCAAATCTGACAATGTGTGTGGAAGTTATGCAGGTTTGAATTTTCAGTAAACTCCAAAAACTGAGTTTGACCAAGGTTGACTTGACTTTGGAATTATTTAAAAAAAATAATATTCCAAGGAATATTCTTGGAATATTCCTCAAAATATTCCTTGGAATATCCCTTGAAATATTCCACTTGGACCAATCATTCTTTGACAAGTGGCATCTGCGGATTGGGCAGTGATTTGATTTGGTATTTTTCAACCAATGGAATGTTGCCACATGGCAGGCTTGGAGGCCGCCACGTGGCCAAGGATTATAAAAGTTTTTTTTATGTAAAATTTTATGACTTATCAGGTTTGAACCGACGACCTCATCTGCTCGAGTCCCACGTTTTACCAATCACACTCCACATTGTTTCTTAACTATGTATGCTCCATATATTATCTTATAGTTGCAAGTTTAATTTGGCGGAAAAAAAATAAGGGGCTAACCCCTTAGGGCTAGCCTGGGTGCCATAGAACCAAAGTCCAAGAACCATGTTCCAAACCCTTAAACTGCGGAGGTGATAGTTATGGTTACAATTTAATGTGACCACGTATGTTGATATTTAATGCCACGGTAGATGGGTTATGGCAACGGTTAATGCGCGGTTTTCTCCGCGGTTAAGTCGGCGGTCTCATGTGACCCGACCACCTAACATTTAATGTCAATTCAAACAGTCCCACCTTTTATAGTGCCATTTCTTCCAAATCTGGCCTTAGTGCCAATTTTAGTGCGGCTACCTGCAGTTTCTCCACAATTAGTGGAGGTTTTCAAGGGCAGATTGGGCAAAAATGGTTTTTGCCATAATTTCTCCATTACTGAACCTTTTTGGACGAATTGTTTTTTAATTTCAGGTATTCAAAGAATTCTGAGTCCATTGGAACATGTTTCAGAGCCATTGGAGTTTATCTTCAGTCCCTTTTGCTTCAGGGAAGCAATGAGAGCCATCAGGACCAAGAGGGAGTTGGAGCTATGTTGAGCTATGGTTAACCATTTGAGGTTAACAAAAAGTCATTTTCGACTATTTTCAGCATTAAAGAGCCACTGAGATAGGTTCCTAAGGTATTAGAGGTGTTCTATAGCCATTCTAGCTCCAGGGAAGCTTTTTGAGCCATTAGGGCTATTTTGGTAATAGAGTTGTATTAGGTTGTACCTTTCTGTTTAAGGTGAACCAAAGACCATTATCAGCTAATTTCCACCTTCTGAAACCAATGTAAGAGGTTTCAAAACTATTTGAAGACTTCCAGAGGCCGAAAACCTTCAGGAGAGTTTTCAGGGCCACGAGGGCCATTTTGGGGTTTCAGCTGTTTTGAGTTGTACCTCTCTATTTGAGGTGAACCAAAGATAATTTTTAGCTAATTTTGACCTTGTGATCATAGTGAAAGAGGTTTGAGACCTGTTTGAGGACTTCTATAGCCCAAAAATCTACAGAGGAGTTCAAAGAGCCGTCAAGGCCTTATTGAAGAAATCACTATTTATGGTAATTCTTCACTGTTTAGTGAATTTGGAAAGGCATTCTTAGCTTTTTATGTCTTTTGAATCAGCATTTGCATTAATATTTGTCTATTGAGACACTTTTAAACTTGTATTATAATTTTGAAGCATTTTAATACAAGAGGACAAGCTCATTTTGGGAGGCTTGATCCAACAGACGTAGCCCAGGAGGGGTGATCTGCTTACCAAAAATCTATGTCATGTTATGTTGAAGTTATCTTGCTGTATATTTTCTGATTTAATAAGTTAAACAACAAATTAAAATAACTTACCCTTACATATGAAATCATAAATAGTTACCAAAAACACTTTGTTTCATTTTCAGATCATGAGTGTTAACTTCTACAAGTTCTAAAGGCAGAGACTGAAAATGGCCTGGTAGCCTTTGGATCTCATCCTTTTATCAAAGGTGACATATCCAGTAAATGCCCCTATATTCAATCTCTGGAACAAATCTAAGAAGTTGCATTTTTAGATAATTTAAGACATGGAGAATTTTGCACACATTTAATTAATGGAAATGGATACCTTGCACACATTTTCAAGTACTTCCATTTTCAAATCAGATGGTATCATAGCTTTGGTTAAGCTTGGTTGTGCTTAGGCTGAACATTTTTTTGTGTGCAAAAGGTGTTAAAACAGTGTAAAATATTGACTCTTTTATTGGTTGCAAAGTGGTTGATTGTATGAGTTTTCTTGAGTTGAAAAGATAGTTGTTGATAGCTAAGTCTTGGAAAGGAAAAAAGAGTTGTAGTCTATTTCCTTATCCCAAAGTACCTCAAGATTATATTTGGAAAACAAACTCACTTGATTTTTGTTTGCTACAAAAGCTATTGGAGTTTGTGTTTTATGGCTGCTTGAATAAGAAGGGGTCTTTAAAGACATTTGGTTAAAAGCTTGTCATTTGTTTGAAAGCTTAGAGAAATTTCTTTTGGAAGTTCCTTTTGTTAATTTGACCATTTACATAATGTCAAATTTTTCTACAAGTGAAGTTTCCTCCTTCATGAGATTCTGCAATGATGACATGAAGAATGAGTTCATTAAGGTGAAGGACATGGTGCATATTCTCATCGAGGATCAAAGAGAAAGTGTTAAGCTTCATGCACAATTGTTAGCCATGCAGGAAGAGAAGGAAACAATTCTCCAAAGGTTGCATGACATGGAAAAACAACTCCTTCAATCTCAATAAGATTTGTCCAAGAACAAGCGTGAGGAAGAGGTAAACCATTCCAACTTGTCTTCAATTTCCTCTATTGAAAAGTGTGTTGGTTCTTTTGAAAAATATACAAGGGGAATCGGGTCCAAATTAATGTTTAAGATGGGCTATAAAGAAGGCAAAGGTTTGGGAAAGCATGAAAAAGGCATGGTTGACCCTAATTCAGTTGTGGAGTGACCCAATAATGTTGGTCCTGGTTATGTGCAATTTAATGGCGAAGACTCCAAATCCTTGAATGCATGTGATGCAAATTTAAAGAGAACCTTTATTCCAAATTCTTCTATGCATATATGTCAAATTTGTTTTAAGGATGATTGCCATTGTTTTAAGCCATCATTGCAGAAAGTAGAGGGTAAACATGTTGCTTATGGCGAGCCTTCAAGTTCAATCAGTTTTCAAGATAAGAATTGTGATGAAAGTCTGAAAAGGAAAGTTGTCTCCTCTACTAGTTCATCGTCTTTCGAAGACAAAAAGGATGGACATTCCATGCAGAAAAAGAGGTATAATTATTCACATGATCAATTTGATTATGTTTCAACAAAGAATGATAATTTTTCTTGTTCAAATGAAAGAAATTTTTGTTGCACATTTTGTGGTGGATGTAACCATGTTGCTTCAAGATGCTGGTTGAAAAAGAAAGCATACAGGAAGTAGAAGATGCAAAGAGAACTTTCTCAGAAAGTGCTTAAGAATTGCACATTTTGTCAAAGGAAGGGACATGATGTCTCTCATTGTTGGACCTTGCATCCAACAAATCGTCTAAAGCACATGCAGCTAGATGACAAAAATTTTGGCGTAAGTGGATCTATGGAGTCCATTATCGATGTGGAAATGGAAGATTCACATGAAGGTGTATTGCAAACACAAAAGACACCATGGAGTTGGCTTGGTAGGAAGTGGATTAACTTCTTAATGCAGTAAGTCATCTTCATTTTGTACATGCAAATTTTAGATTTGTATGCATGTATTTCAGTTTAAAAGTTGATGCAAGATCGCATGAAAAAGCAGTTTCAGTTGAAGGAATTTCCTTCTTGTTGAAATTTTTTGCCATGGAGGTGTAAAAGATGAGCATGATACTCACTTATAATGCAGCAATGTCTTTTAGTTTCAGCTCTTAGTCACCCACATGTTTTTGGGATGATGTACTTGTTGGTATTTGAAAAGAAGAGTTGAATTTGCACATGTACATAGAGGTTGTATGTGTAATTAGCGAACTGTCTATAGTTCATTGTACATGATACATACACATGTGTTTTTCAAGATGTATCTTGTTGTTTGTTGATGTGTGTCGATTGTGTCACACATGTTTATTGACTTTGTGTCGATTGTGTCACACATGTTTGTCGACTTGTGTCGATTTTGTCACACATGTTTATCGACTTGTGTCGATTGTGTTACACATGATTGTTGACTTGTGTTGATTTTGGGCACATTTTTTACAGATTTTGTGTGTCAATTGTATAGCACATTTCATTTTCAACTTGTTGTTGATGTCATATGTTGCACAAGGTGCCTTTGGTGTTGATTGGTGCAGAGAAAAAAGTGTCAGTGAAAAGTAGTGCAAGATTCCATGAGTTGGAAAGGCATGCAAGAAAAGAGGGCACAATTTTCAGCAACGGTCATTGCTGATTTCAGAATGGCAGCTTGGTATGGCGACAAAACTTGGTTGAGATTCGTCACAAGTACTTGGCTCATTTAGAAAAATTCTCCATGTGAACAGTTGGTAATTTAGGAAAAATTTTGGAAGCTGAGGAGAAGATGATGTTGCTATTCTCTCATTTTTTGTACTACAGCTCAGTTTCTTCATTTCAGTGAGCTTTTGGGGTCCAAAAGCTTCTCATTTGGGAGGTGTGATCAGGAGCTCAAGTCCAAGCCATGGAAAAAGCTCAAAATTGAAAGTGTTAAAAATCTCTTGCAACCTAAATGGTCTAATAGGCCTCAGCGATACGATCCTGACGCTGCAAACGACACTCAAATCCGACATTGTATGTGGAAGTTATGTAGGTTTGAAGTTTTCAGTAAACTCCAAAAACTGAGTTTGACCAAGGTTGACTTGACTTTGGAATTATTTAAAAAAAAAATATTCCAAGGAATATTCCTTGAAATATTCCACTTAGACTAGTCATTATTTGACAAGTGGCATCTGCAGATTGGGCAGTGATTTGATTTGGTATTTTTCAACTAATGGAATGTTGCCATGTGGCAGGCTCTGATGCTGCCACGTGGCCAAGGATTATGAAAGTTTTTGTTATGTAAAATTTTCAGACTTATCAGGTTTGAACCAGTGACCTCATGCGCCCAAGTCCCATGTTTTACCAATCGCACTCCACGTTGTTTCTAAAACATGTATCCTCCACATATTATCTTATAGTTGCAATTTTAATTTGGCGGAAAAAAATAAGGGGCTAGCCCCTTAGGGCTAGCCTGGGTGCCATAGAACCATGGTCCAAGAACCGTGTTCCAAACCCTCAAACCGTAGAGGTGACAGTTATGGTTACGGTTTAATGTGACCACGTATGCCGATATTTAATGCCACAGTAGATGGGTTATGGCAAAGGTTAATGCACGGTTTTCTTGGTAGTTAAGTCAGTGGTCCCATGTGACCCGATCGCCTAAAATTTAATGTCAATTAAAATGGTCCCACCTTTTATAGTGCCATTTCTACCAAATCCAGCCTTAGTGCCAATTTTAGTGCAGCTATCTACAGTTTCTCCACAATTAGTGGAGGTTTTCAAGGGTAGATTGGGGAAAAATGGTTTTTTCCATAACTTCTCCATTACTGAACCTTTTTGGACGAATTCTTTTTTGATTTCAGGTATTCAGAGCATTTTGAATCCATTGGAAAAATTTTCAGAGCCATTGGAGTTGATATTCAGTCCCTTTTTCTTGAGGGAAGCAATGAGAGCCATCAAGGCCAAGAGGGAGTTGGAGCTATGTTGAGCTATGGTTAACCATTTGAGGTGAACCAAAAGTCATTTTAGACTATTTTTAGCATTCCAGAGCCATTGAGATAGGTTCTATAGGTATTAAAGGTGTTCTACATCCATTTTAGCTTCAGGGAAGATTTTTGAGCCATCAGGGCCATTTTTCTAATAGAGCTGTATTGGGTTGTACATTTCTGTTTAACGTGAACCAAAGACCATTCTCAGCTAATTTCAAAATTCTAAAACAAATGGAAGAGTTTTCAGAACTATTTGAAGACTTTCATAGGCAGAAAACCTTCAGGAGAGTTTTCAGGGCCACGAGGGCCATTTTGGGGTTTGAGTTGTTCTGAGTTGTACCTCTCTGTTTGAGGTGAAACAAAGATCATTTTCAGCTAATTTCGACCTTATAAACCTAATTAAAGAGGTTTTAGACCTATTTGAGGACTTCTACAGCCTGAAAAGCTACAGAGGAGTTCAAAGAGTCGTCAGGGCCTTAATGAAGAAATCACTGTTTATGGTAATTCTTCACTGTTTACTGAATTTGGAAAGGCATTCCTAGCTTTTTCATGTATTCTGAATCAGTATTTGCATTTATATTTGTCTATTGAGACACTTTTAAACTTGTATTAGCATTTTGAAGCATTTTAATACAAGAGGACAAGCTCATTTTGGGAGGCTTGATCCAGCAGATGTAGCCCAGAAGGGGTGAACTACTCACCAAAAATCTGTGTCATGTTATGCTGAAGTTATCTTGCTATATATTTTCTGATTTAATAAGTTAAACAGCAAATTAAAATAACTTACCCTTACATATAAACTCATAAACAGTTACCAAAAACATTTTATTTCATTTTTAGATCATGAGTGTTAACTTCTACAAGTTCTAAAGACAGAGTCTGAAAAGGGCCAGGTAGCCTCTGGATCTCATCCGTTTATCAAAGGTGACATATGCAGTAAATTCCCCTACAGTCAATCTCTAGAACAGATCTAAGAAGTTGCATTTTCAGATCAGTTAAGACATGGATAATTTTGCACACATTTAATTAATGGAAATGGATACCTTGCACACATTTTCAAGTACTTCCATTTTCAGATCATATTGTGATGGATTAGTGGATGATCATAAATCCACCTTCGAATTTATTTTCTATATTGGATCTACTCCAATTGCTTGGTCCAACAAGAAATAATCATCAATTGCATTATCTATGGAAAAAATTGAGTATATAGTTTCAGTTCTTGCAAGTCAATAATTTCTTTGGTTGTGACAGTTATTGGTTGAGTTTGGCATTCAGAAGGATCAACCTACTCTCTTATGGTGTGATCATCAAAGTACACTACAAATTTCTAGAGATCATGTGGAGCGTCAATGGAAAAAATACATTGATATTCATATGCACTTCATTCGTCAACTTATTCAAGATGGTACTCTCGACCTAGAATATGTGCCTAACGAAGAACAAATAACATATATTTTTACAAATTCCTTGACATCACCAAGGTTTCTGCAGTTACGACATATTCTTGGAGTAAAGGAAGTTGTCCTTGGGGGGTCATCTTCAGTCCTCCTTCCTTTATCTCTTCATTTTCTTTCCTTCTTTCTTTGTTTTGAAATATCATACATGGGTACCTAAAAAAGCCTAGTTGTTCGGATGCATTCATTGGGTTATTTTTTCTTTATTTTCCTCCCTACATTTTGCTTATGGGGGACTGTTAGAGTTCCAATTAATATTGAAACTTGTAAGCTTATGTAGCGATATTATTAGTTGCGTTGTTAGTATTTCCCTTATCTATTGAGTCAACAGTCTGATATTCTAGCTATCATTATAAGCCTTTATTGTTCCTATAAATTAGGCTCATGTATAGCTCATTTTATCAAGTAATTAAGTGTGTTTCTCTTCGTTCTTCATCTTGTGATCCATAGGTAGAAGGATTTTTTATCTTTGTAGTCTGATCCTTGGGTATTTTAATATTCTTTCAATTGGAATAGGTTCTACCGAATTTGTTGGAGTCTTAGTTACAACTGGTGGGATTCTGAGGTGCTTCTCTATCTCGGTAAACTAATGATCCATATTTTCCAACCAATAATTGTAGTGTTTCATGTGACCATGAATATGGTCAAGGGTTTATAGAAGATCCTTTTTGACCTCCTAATTTTCAATCAATGTGCATTCCAACAAGAATTTAACCCACCAACAAATATCCAGAAACTTCAATACTGGTTTTCTCTACTATGAGGGTTCCCTGTATCCATAATCCACCTTGTCCATGCTACTACCACCTCAGCATATAATAGTGGATTTCTCTATAAGGACGCTTCCTATTTAGATCTGGCTTGCTCCTCCGCCACCTACTCAGGGATCTTCTCCATGAATCTCATAACAAATCCTACCACCATGTTTTTTTATCTTGGAGCTACCACTTCAATTTCTCTCCTCATAATATGATGCAACCATCATCGATCTACCACTCTCGCTCAAAATTTTGATGATAGTATTAACTATGAAGTTGTACAATACAACCTTTTATGTTCTCCATGGAACTCTCTCCCTCTATATTTCTATGTTCTTTGTTGAATTAGAACTAGTATCAATACTTGACACCCTCACTATCCAGTAGAGCATGTTGTGGATAGGGTTCTCCTTTAGCTAGATTCTTCTTATCACTCCCAACTTCACGTCGCTTCCTGGAAAAAATATCCCCAACTCTATTCCACCTCATGTCTCCCCATACATCCTTTGGGCCACTATCAAGATGAGTAAAAATTAATTACTAACCAACCCACTTTGTTTCACCACCAAATAGCCCCATATACCATTCAACTAACACACCTTGAAAAATATTTTGTAACTGACAGTAGCCTAGATCCCCCACCATCTTCACTGTTACGTCCCTATAATACTAGTGTATTCCCTTATTTTTATTATTAGTCTACCCCCTTATTGTTATTTTTGTACCCATGTAGTCCCCATATTGTTATTATTGTGCGCCCCACTATTGTTATTTTTGTGCCCTTACATTGTTATTTTTATGTAGGCTCTAATTATATTGGGACCCCTTAGACTCCTATATATAGAAAGTAGGTATTTTCATTTATATCATCAAATAATTGTTCATTTATGTAATGTAAAGGATTTTTCCCCCTTGAAAAGGCTTATTTATAAGTTGTTTATCTATATTCTCTTCTATTTTCTAGGCTGGTTGCATAACATTTGGTATCAGATATTTGGATTCTAAGGTTTTTCTACTGCAAAACATGTCATCCTGGAATTTTCACTATAACATTTTTTTACGAGGCTTTTGAAGCTGAATGTTTTATCACGTAGAGCCAAAATCTTGATGAATTTTCTGTAAAAATTTAAGACCTTTGTTTGCAATGTTTTCGGAGATAGAATCTGTGAAAGTTAGGGTTTTTACAGGCTCCATAATTTCAGCTCAAATAGGTGACCGAGAGAAAATCATCATAACTTTTGTTTCGAGCATCAGATTGGAATTATGTAAAATATGGTCAAAACAACACAGAATTTAGTTTCATGTATATCTACTTTAGAGTTGAAGGTCAAAAAAGTGACATGTGGCATGTCATACAAGTTTGCTCTACTAAACGAGTCCATAATTAGGTCATTGTGGGAGAGCGGGAATAAATGTGTCATAAAGAATCCAAATTAGGTTTGGCCTATGGAATTGGAAAGAGGACTCAGAGGTTTACAACAGGACTGAATTTCAGATCTTGGAGATACTAAATTACAAAGTTACAACCGTTTAATGATTGAGCTCCTAAAAGAAAGAAAAAGTTGTGTATTTTTTTAAAAACATTTGCATAACTTTTTCTTGAAAAATTAGTTTTAAGTGATTCCAAGGGAATATTGAAGCATATATATTTGTATTGGGTTCTAAAATGCCTCTAAACAAGAATTATACACCCATTAAGCCCTCAGAAAACTCTACTATGAAGCATGAATAGGAAGAATTACAACATGATATATCAAAATTTCAGGACCAAGTGCAACAAATTTTTATCTCAGAAAGAGCAACCAAAGATGACATAGATGGTTTAAAATCATATATGGAAGATTTGAATAATGGTTTAAAAGAAAATATGAAACCTAATATGGATGGTAAAGAAGAAAAATGGGAAGATTTGAATAATGGTTTAAAATAAGATTTGACAAAGTTGCTACAAGAAATATTTCCTAATGGTGAAAAGGTATTAGATGAAACTCATGATGAGAACAAAAAAAATGTTAATCATAATTCCATATCCTCTAGCGTTATATTGAAGACCCACCATATTCAAAATATTGATATGAGGAATTTTGATGGAAAGAATATAATAACACAGATACTACAAATGGAGCAATACGTTGACCTCCACAATGTGCAACACACACAAATGGTACAAATTGCAACTTTATATTTAGAAAAAAATCAATATGTATGGTATCAATGTATTTTTTCTCGTAAACCACTAGTCACTTGGTCAATTTTTACATAGGAAATGATAGCACATTATGAGGATACAAAGAGCAACACCTTCTTTAGCCAATTGATAAATCTAAAACAAAAGGGTTCAATGGCAGAGCACATTAAGGACTTCCAAAATTTTATTATCAGGGTAGTAGGTATTCCATAGGAGCATATTATTAATGTCTTCATAGGACCTTTAAAGGATACCATCCAACATGAGGCTTGCCTTTGGGAACTTGATTCACTGGAGAAGGAATTCAGGGTGGTAAGAAAAGTTGAAAGAAAAATTATTGCAACAAGGAAGTCTACTAATCACAACTATAAAGATGGAAATGTTGCTACTCCTAGCCTTCCACAACATACAAGGTTTACACCACCAAATTGGAGGAAAGAAAGAAAAAAGGGGCTATGTTAGATTGTGATAGTAAATACACTAAAGGTCATAAGTGTGCGGAGAAGAAATTAATTTACATAGATTGTGAAGAGAAGGAACAAAATGAACAAGAAAATTCAAAAGAAAAGGATACACACCACGAACCAACCCTAGAGAAAGAAGAAATGAATTTGATGATATCTTGTAATGCGTTGGCAGGAATTACCACTCCTCAAACTCTCAAGGTAGAAGGACATATCAAGAAGAAAAAGGTAATAATGTTTCTTGATTTGGGTAGTACCCATAATTTTATTCATTATAAGATAGCCAAGGAATTGAATTTCTTCCTATATCTAGCACCAAAGTGTCAAGTGATGATTGCAAATGGAGGAACTATAAATTGCTCTAGAAAGTTCCATAATATCAAGATAACCATGGGGGAATATGTATTGAATAGTCCAATGCTTTCTATTATAATGGGTGGTGTTGATGTTGTAATAGGATTCCAATGGTTGCAATCCTTGGGGACTATAGATTTTAATTTTCAAGAACTTTTCTCAAATTGTTTTTAGAAGGAAAGGAAGTTGAATTACAGGGTATTGCAGGGAATCTAGGAAAGATAATCAGTTATAATGTCATGAAAAATCTTATGAAGAAATAAAAATGAGGCTTAATTGGACAATTATGCTCACTACAGGTTCAAATAGTATAAGATTACATCGAGCATAAACAAAAAGTTCTCCAACTCTCAAAGGATAACCTCACTTTGGTGTAGAATCGAATGAAAGAATAGGCAAAACAGCATGGAATTGAAAGAAATTTTGATGTAGGAGACTGGGATTTTTTACGGCTACAACCATACAAACAAATTTTCCTTACCATGAATTCCACCCTACTATTATTCATCCATAATTTTCACTATCTGAAGATGACTAAGTATCGATTCTAGATTTCTAGAAACAAAGTTCATGAACATTGTGAGTTCTAGAAATCTCACTACCTTCATTATCCTTAAGATATTTTTTCACTATTTAATCATCCCATCATGTCAATTCTTAGCTCACCCATCCCAGAAGACCCATCATGGGCTCATGTCACTCAGTTTGTCTTTGTTGTGTCACCTTTGGCCTCAGCCCTCTATTTTGTTTTACCTAACTCTTCCGTTGTCCATCTAGGGCTTTTAAGGGAATTTTTTCTTGGTTTCATGACCTCCATGGTTAAACATAAACAAGGCTTGTATATTGATGCTCTTACACCTCCTCCTATCCTTAATATACCTTCATAAACACTTCCCATCACTCCTATCCCTCAAATTCATTATTTTTCTACAAAACCTAGTCTATTGCCACAATTTGACACTTTTTACGACTAGGCCTATGTTTTTCCCTTTTGGACCCCTTCCCCTCACTCAATCCTTGAAATTCCAATTTCTCCTACTCCCTAACATCTATCCCTATCCCCCAAAATTTCTCCAAGAATTTAGAAAACCCTTAACCCCTTCATTCCCCTCCCTCTACAAGGCAGTCTTAAATCCCCTACACCAAACCCTAATTTCCTCTTCCAACTATGCTAGGGTTTGCTAGGAAAAGATGCATAAGAGAAAAATATCCATATTGTAGGTCATATCAGCAATCATGAAGCCATACCAACTCATAAACATCATGCCTCCATCATTTTCCAAGAATTCATTCCAAGGGCCTAGTCATTTTCCACACCTACGGCTAGTTTTTCTTCAAAATATGTTTCTGACCAAACATAGATGAATTTGGAAAACACGAGAGAGGTTTTTGTCCATCATATGGCCAAGAATAAAAAAATCCTTCAATTTTTACATAGGTATCATGGTTTGGGGGAAATATCAAAAAAACAGGTGTCCTAGGAGAATTTCTGCACTGCTGGAGTGACCTTGGGAAAATCAGATTTTCTCACAGCTGGAGTGTCCAAATGACTTACTTGATGAGTCAAATGACAAATATAATTTAATTTATTTCCAATGAGCTATCAGGAGCTCAATTTGGAATTGAGGAAGACATCCAAAAGTGGCCTGCACCAGCACTCTACATTTCTACACCATCATTCAACACGTTTTGACCAGTGTTGGGAGAATCCGTTTTTGGATAGGTAAATGGACACCAAATGAAAACTAAAAAGAAATTTTGGAACGTAGACTCAACAATATTTCCAACGAGCTATCGTGGAGCTCATTCTGTCACTGGGAAGGCCTCCAAATTCCCTCTACAAATTGGCACTACGCACAGACAGAGTGGCACTGCGCACGGAGGAAATTTGGCCAGGGTTGCCAAAAAATGGCCAAAATTCAGTTTTTTTTTCTCCTCAAATTTTGCCCCAAGCTCCTGCACAAGTTGAAAAATGTTGGTGGTCACATTTCTTTGCCATCCAAGTGTTCTTGGGAAGATGGATTAAAAGGGTCAAGTGAATATGATAAGTCCTCCTTCATAAACAAGTAGATGGCATTCAAAGAACATCCAAGGTACCCTTTACAGTATTTCAAAGTAGCATCACTTCTCTGCACCAAAGGAAGAAAGTGGTAAAGGGTATCAGTATAAGAGGCTGAGTTTCCAAATTCTTAGAAGATCTTCAAAATTATCAAAAGAATGGCAAGCATGAGGTGAAATACCCAAGGAAGGACCAAAGATATATCACTGTCAAAATGGTCAAAGGAACAAACATGTAATTAGTCTAAAAACAAAGAAGAGAAGCCTCCAGCAAGGGTTTCCTCATCAAAAGTATATTCTGAAAAATATACTTAGCCATGAGTGAAATCTCTATAGGACTGTCAAACATGGATACCTACCAGAAGATTTATGAGATCAAACAAACCTAATGTTTCTCATGATGATGGCAGACATAAAGACTAAAGGAGCTATTGATGCCAACTGCTAGGTTTTTTACACCAAGAGGTTTTCATTGCTTCAAAGTGAAAACATGATAGAATGTCAGTTAAAATAAGGTCAGAATTCTTCTCTTCAGTGTCATCCACCAAGCAGTCAAAGGCATAAAAGATACATGACTGAATATTCCAAGGAAATGGTGCCAAAATGATCACAAGCTTATGTTTACAGGTATTGAAATTAATGATAGGGATAAAGTGAAGAAAAACTTCAAAAAGGAACACTAATGTCACTATGTGCCTTTTTCCTCAAAACATTGTAAAAAATGACCTTCTGCTTTTCAAGAAATGATTCATTTTTCCAAAATTTGGGTAGAAGGAAAAGTTTGAGCTTGTTAAAGAGTTTGTAAATCCAAAGGGAAACATCAAAATTATCCAGCCAAAGCAAAGACCATTTTTTGAATTCTGCCACCTAGAGGAAAAAGGACCAAAAGGATAGTAAAAAAAGGAGAAGGAGAACCGTTGGAACATTTCTGGGTGTTTTTCTGCAAAAAATGTTTGAATTTTTCGGGTGCTACGCACCGACGGAGGCACTACACACAAAGGAGGCAGACACAGTGCAAAAAAGCACTACAATACACACCAGAGAGGCAGCGCTACGCACATGCCTAGGTCGGACTCGACTTGCCCACCGTTCAATGGCGTTGCGCACAGGGAGGCTCGACAGGCCCAATAAACCACCCAAAGCAACCCACACCTAACCCAGCGCTATGCACAGGCCTACCAACTACCTAACCCAACCTGGTGCTACGCACAAGAAAGACTGCCAGTCGGGTGGCGCTTAGCATAGAGAAATTTTGGCCAGATTTTCCCAAAAGTGGCCAAAATCATTTTTTCTCCTCATATTTTCCCCTAGTTCCCACACAAATTTTGAAAATTCTTAAGGCATATAACATTGAAGAGGACAGTGAGGCAGAAAGAAAAGGCAGTGAAGACAGTAAAAAGGATCATGGTCACAGTGAGGATGAAATGAAAAGTCAAAATGACAGTGATGGTGATATAGAAGCACCACACACTGATGACCAAGCCAAAAAGAAAAACAGAGATATGGAGGTTGAGGTCACATCACCAAAAGCTGAAACAAACTTGCCAAGTAACCATGAGGACAAAACAAGTCTCAAAATTACCTTGATTGTCATGAAAACAGTCATGACAGTAAATATGACAGTGGTGAAATTTAGAGTGTTGAAGGCAGCAGTAAGGATCACATCTCTCCCAATGGGCAAGATGATGATGCACAAAGTGATGTGAGATCTAGCAGTAATGGTAATGATACCAATAAGTCAGTCCCGTGTACAGAAAAGGGTGGTGTTGATGAACAAAAGAAGGACCTAGAAGATAATGAGGACAATAATGAGGCTGATAGCAGAAGTGATAGTGAACAAAAAATCTGCCTCCATGGTAGATGATGAAAGAGAGAGTGATGAGCCAAGAACAAAGTTTGAAGAAGGAGACATTGATAAAGAGGATGATCATGATAGTACAACAAGTAAAAGACAAGGCAACCAAGAAGATAGTCATGAAATTAGTCATCCTCCTAATGATAATCTAGATGATAATAGTGCAGATAATAAAGAGGAATTGAGTCCAAATGATGAACAAAATGAAAAGAGAGAAAAGAGCATGACAACCTTGGATTTTGGGCTGAGTATTCTCAATAGGTGTCCAAGACCTCTTGAGAGACCTCTCCACCAATTTTGGGCCAAATTGAACAAAATTTTGTTTTTTTTGAAATTTTGAGGCCTCTATGCGCAACAGCCTTGGTGCTAAGCACAAATTTGGTGCATCCTCAACTTGAAAAATTTACATTTTTGGATTCCTCTCATCATCAGCAGTCTTCTCACAAAATTTCAGATCATTTGGAGCAGTTTTGATCCCCGAAAAGGTCACAAAACCTCAAAATTTTGATCATTCTGCCTCATTTTTAGGCAAGGTGTTGCGCACAGAGCAGTGTTGGGAGAATGGGTTTTTGGGCAGGAAAATGGCACTCATTCATGAACACTCAAGAATTTCTGGAAAGTATACTCATCAGGATTTCCAATGAGCCATCACGGAGCTAAATCCGGCATCGGGAAGGGGTCCAAAACTTAATCACAAAAGACCCTATTTTCTGTTAAAGTGGCGCTGCGCACAGAGACTGTCTAAGTGTGATTTGGACCAAAAGTCAACAAAACACACTCATTTATTGCAAAATGATATTTTTTGGTTTTTTAAGGAAAATCACTTTATAATTAGGTGCAAATAGTTATTGTAGCATTTATTTCTTAGGATATTATGTGCCTTGGACCTTGGATGGTCTCTTGGCCATAAATGACATTTATGGTTGAATTTGACATTTTCCTACCATATTTAGGGTTTTAGTCCTCCTTTTCTCCATAAATAGAGCATGAGGCCCTTATGTATTTTGTTGGCTTTTATGAACTTGGAGAGAAATACATGGTTTCTATAAGCTTGGAGAAGAAATTGGTTTTGTGAAGTAGATGAATGGCTTGTTTGGCTTGATGATGGAGAAGCTTGTTTGTAGGATTCCGTAGGTTGACGAATGGTGATGTCTTCTTAATTTTTTTATGTTTTCTTGTCTTTCATTATGTTTCATCCTTCCATTTGCTATAAATCATAAAAGTATGGGTTGAGACATGCTTTTTGAGGCACCTCAGTCCTCCTGTTTGCTATAGCCTCGATGTTTTCCTCTGTTTTGACATCTTAAGGAATTCTTGATTTCTCCTTAGGTCCACCTAGACTTTTCTTGTTTCATATATGGATTAGTATGCTAGTTTACAAGTGTGATTCACGGTATTCCCTGCTTATTTGAAGCTTCCAAAACTCTATCTTGAAAACTTTCTTTGGAATATTGTTTGCTAGGTTAAGTCAAAGAGGTCTCGTTCAATATTTCCATTTGTCCATGCCTACCAACTTGTTTCAGAGTTCTTCATAGCCTGATTTATGATGTTTAAGATTTCCCTCTTAATAGATTGAGTTATTTGTGTTATCTTATATGTTTTCCCAAATTATGAAGGTGAATTTACTAAAGTTAGAAGCTCTTATGCTTTCTATGTTTCACTGGAATGTTTATCTTGGATATTTATCAGTTTAAGTATTGTTCATTGAGCTTAATGGTTTGCCCTACATCATGAGTTGTAGATTTTAACTATATGTATTCAAGAGCTCCTAGTTTTTCCCAAACTTGATGTTCACTACACCTCACTCATTACCTTAAGGATCCATTTACCTTTCTAGATTGGCCCAACAACACACTCTGATTTATCATTGAGACACTCATGACTTTCATTGACTCCATAGCCTAATGATTCAAAGACCTCTCACTGCACCTATTCCACTTGACCATCTTACCCAACCAAAAGAATCAACAAACCCTACACTTAACAAATAGCCTAAAATAAAAAACCCTAAAGCAAAAATAACGCATCCTTTGCACCCAATAGAGAGATCCCTCTCTGAGTCCAGGAAGGCTAGGTCCTAGGACTCCAAAGGCTGGTTCCATGTTATCCTGTCATTTGGTCTACCTATCTGCGAAATCACGGGACACTAACATTATGGGGATCACGGTGGGAAACTCTAAGTATATAGTAGCCTGAATACATATTAAGACTCATTTGACCCTCAGTTAAACTTAGAAAATCCAGTGAATCTGCCACCTCATCGCCACACTAACATTTTGGCGATCATGGTGGGACCTTCTAAGTAAGTTCATGTTTAAACATTCCTTAAAAGATTCAGAAACCCTTGAATGATAGTATCTAGTGGTTTATCTGCCACCTCATCGCCACACTAACATTCTGACAATCACGGTGGGAATTTCTAAGTAAGTTCATGCTTAAATATTCCTTAAAAGATTCAAAAACCCTTGAATGATGGTATCTTGTGGTTTATTTCCCACCTCATCGACACACTAAAATTCTGGCGATCATGGTGGGACCTTCTAATTTAGTGACAATATAATTATTCCTTAAGACTTCAGAAACCCTTCTTACATAATATCTATTGATTTATCACCACCTCATTGCCACACTAACATTATGACGATCACGGTGGGACCTTCTAAGTTAGTGATAAACTAAGTATTCCTTAGATCTCAAAAAACTCACAAACATCCATAGATTGGTATTTAGTTGTTGATGGTGGACAACAAGAACATCCTTAAAACAGTAAAAATCATCCACTTGGCGACTCCACTGGTCTTCAGAAGCCCTGTTGACCCCACTAGTTCTTATAAACTCCCTCGGGAATACATTAAGAAATCCCTATTATGCTAATGGTGGAAAACAAAGTTGAAATCATCCACCTGGCGACTCCACAAATCTCAATAGACCTAAAGTCTCCACTGGTAGAGAACTCTAGATTGGTTGAAAAGATTCAGTGACCCTTTCTGATTTACAAACATGGATCCAAGGATACAAAGAAGATATGCTCCAATGAGTAGAGATCATATCCCTGGATTCCCACACAAAATGCCTGAAATAAATTGGATAAAAAACCTACCTATATTTCAAGATGAAAAAGTTGATGACCCCTTGTTACATCTCATAAAATTTCATATACACATATGGAGGTTAAAGGTTGAATGGCATGAGGACTGCCTCATGAAAATGTTTATGGCAGCATTATAAGGTAAGGCAAGAAATTGGTATGAATGGCTAAAATTTGGTAGCTTGTTTTCCTTGAAATATTTCCACAAGGTGTTTTATGAACGTTATAAAGAATATTGTCCATATTTATCATTAGCTGAAAATTGATGTGATCAATCTGAAGATTTCATACAACACCTTGTAACATTGATGAGTATTTAAGGAATTGGCATCCAAAATATTTATTAGAATAACTCCATGCATTTCATTCTCAAGATAGCTATCATGACAACCTAGAGGAGTTAGAACCCAATCAAGAAATAGAAGGAAACCCAAAAAATCTCTCTGAAGGCACAAGTAATGATTCACCATATATTCTAGGTGAGGCTTAAGAAAACATTCAACCTCAAAATCAGCCTTCACAAGAGAAAGAGAATTGTTATACTTCTATCCAAAGAAAGAGAAAAATTCCCCCTCTTTTGACTGAAGAAGAAATAAATCAGATGTTAAACATTCAACCAGCCTCTAAGCCTTCATATGAACAAAACATGTTGAAGATTGCAACAAGAAATAGTGAAGGAGGCATCCTGAAACATCATTCCTAATCCTATTTGGAAAGTGATCACCTAAACTAGGTGGGGGCCACACAGGTGATTTTTGTCGCAAAGTCTATTTTTAGACTATGTCTATTTTTAGACATGTCGATCATATTCTATGAGTTGCGGGATGCTATTTGTGGATGGTTGATCAAGTTGGAAAAATAGATGGATTTCTATTTTTAGACATATTGGGCGGAATCTATTTTTAGATTGCAAGTCTAAAAATAGATATGTCGAATATTATTAGCTCTTAATAATATTTGGACTCTAAAAAGTATCTTATTCTCTTGGAGCACTTCAGTTAAGTGCACAGATGTGGCACAGGGGCTGACAGAAGGAGTTATGATATTCTTGAGGGTTAATTGGAGCTATTACATGGATACTTTAGTTAGAACTCATGTGACAGAGTTTGGTGGAGTTGATTGAGGAAGTTAATGGAGTTGTGTTCAGTTTAACTAATCTAAACATAGTTGAGCTATTTGTATCTAGTCTAACTGATTGATACAATTAGTGAGAGTGGTGTGAATTAATTTTTAAATTAATTCACTAATTATAAACTCATTAATCAACTAAAGAATACATCATTTAACTTCAGTGCATGGACAGTTTCAGTGGAGACCAGTGCAAAGATAGGTGAAAGGGCAAGTGTGACTATCAGTTGTGATTATAAGTGATGCATGGTTTGCATCCAACACTTAGTAGAGATGCCTATAAATACTGCATGAGAAAGGCTAGGGTAAGACATTCTCATCAAGAGGCATTCTTCAGCAGGGATTGCACAGTAGAGGCAGGCTAAAGGCTGGCAAAGATCGGTGCATGGGATTTGCAAGATCAAGCCTGATTAGTGTGTAGCAAGTGGAAATTATACTGAGAGCTTGTGAGGAGCTTTGTATAATGATTGTTACATGATCTCTATGACATATATAATATATAGATAGTTGGGGTTTTCATCTTTAAGCTTTCCCATTACATACTGTGTTCATATGTGTGAATTTTTATGGTTTTAATGTGTGCATGCAATTGATTTTATTTCCGCATGTAATGATCAATGGCAGAAGAGATTTTGTATTGTGCATGAAGTCAAATAGTGTGTGATCAGGAGAATATCAGTGAATAATATATCAGTTATTCAAATTTCTACATGGTATCAGAGCGATATTGATCATTGGAGCAATTGAAAAGCATTGAAGCAGTTGAGTTTTAGGATAAACTCACGAAAATAAAAATGGAGAAGAATGACACTATTCCGGTATACTTGACAAAGTTTGTCCACTGCAGGGATGAGCTTCGGAGTGTAGGAGTTAGTGTGGATGAGGAAGGAAAACTCAAGAAGGTTTGGATTCGAGCAAAGAATCTCTACAGACTTGAAGTATATGGGATGTCTACAGAGCTTCCTACTGTTGGGAAGTGAAAGAAAGACATGAAATTGATGCTTGAGAGGGAGAAAGTTTTGCGTGCAGGTAAGAGTGAACCTCAAGATGTGAATCAGCCACAAGATGACGATCATGGAGTGGGAGAAACCACTCATGCAGAGAAATTTCGTGCCAGATGGGTAGAGGGAGTGCATGCAACTATACCACCAGGTGAGAGGTGGGGAAAAATGCATGAGTAATCCCAAGAGGAGATTCTTGGGAAAGATTCATTGAGATGGTGTGGATCTCATGAATTGAACCTGGTTACGAGGTGCCCACAATGTAGCAGTAGCATGATCAGTTGGATTGATGCAGGCAGATCAAAGTGACAGTGTTAGATACTAGAGCGCGAATCAAAGTTGACAGCAAGTGCAGAGTGCATGGGTGCAAGAGTTCAACAGTGCAGTGGTTCCTAATGACATGTTCAGTTGGGCCCAACAGAAGTTTAAGACTTTGATGATAGATGCATCAAACTAGTTGAGTTGTTTGGAGCCTATTCAGTTTCAGAGGAGTTGCAGAGCAGATGCATGGAGTTGCATGGCGCTTGTGAAGGTTGCAGGGAAAATGCATAGAGTTGCATGTCGCATGCAAAGACAGTCCTTTCTTGTTAAGAGGGAGTGTTGAAGATTGCAAAAAGAAACAGTGAAGGAGGCATCATGAAACATCATTCCTGATCCTAGTTGGAAAGTGATCACCTAAACTAGGTGGGGGCCACATGGGTGATTTTTGTCGCAAAGTCTATTTTTAGACTATGTCTATTTTTAGACATGTCGATCATATTCTATGAGTTGCGGGATGCTATTTGTGGATGGTTGATCAAGTTGGAAAAATAGATGGATTTATATTTTTAGACATATTGGGTGGAATCTATTTTTAGATTTCCAGTCTAAAAATAGATATGTCAAATATTATTAGCTCTTAATAATATTTGGACTCTGTTGTCGACAATTTTTTCACCCCTAGAGACAGTCTAGAGTTGCCATAGACCAGTGCCTAGGACATCTTAATATAGCAAGGAGCTCATCATATAGCTTGGGTTGTCAATCCAAAAGCTCTCTTACTATCTCTTGTTGAATAACGGAATTATTTTAAATGGGACCAATCTCTCTCAGAAGATTATACAAGGATAATAATAGTGTAGGAACATCATGTAAAATTCCAATACAAAGGCATCAGACAGTTAAGAGACAACTTACTGTAAAGAGGGCCAGTTCAAATAACATGCCACAGAAATCAAATATCAGAAAGTGGATGCAGTGAAGAAACATGAAGAAGATATTAGTTAACATGAGACTGATACCCAGATACACAACAAAATCACATATGGGCTTATCCAACTAAGAATCCATACATGACAATGGCGTTTTAAAAGCACCCTCCTCAAGTAGCTAATATAGCAGAAAATATGGATAGGATGAACATGGAACAGTATATCATGACTAGGCCTATTTAAAGCGCTTGACTAACCCCAGTATGGGCATCAACTAGGATGAATCCTTACTCAAGATTAGTGAGCCACTCGCATTCTAGAGCATGATACAAGAAGACAAATAGCATGAAATGGAATATTGTATTAACGCATAAGAGAAAATTACATACTGTGAGATACCAAAGACCAGAATACTCATTACAGTTATAACTCCTCCTCACTGAGACCCTACGGGCTCTGAACCTTCATACAGAAGTGTCACAAAATGTATACAAAAGCCTTTTCACTGCACAGTTTTCTGATAGAAATCTGGAACCCCTCTAATATCTTATTTCTCGGTTTTTATAGGAAAGATAAAGAATTCTAGAGGAGGAGGTAGATGGAGCTCATTTAATGATTTAATTTGAACAAAATGGCAGAAAACCTTCACGCCCACACTGTGAATGACTCAAAATAAATGACTGTACTTTACAATTTACCTCCAGAAATAAATGCTGAGGATAAAAATCTCATGAATCAAGACATAAAGAATAAATTGTACAAACATCCTGTACTTGACTGAGAGTGGTAAATTTGCTGCAATAAAACTCCGAGGTTGCTTGTATCTACGTATAATACTTTCGGCCCTCTAACTTCGAATTTCAACCTCAGGTCTTTAATGCAAGGTTCTGTGACTCTTAATCTTTCGCTGATATTTCATGCCGCCTCATTAATACTCCCGCCTGCTCAGATCTGTCTCCTGATTTTCTCTAGAGGGTTCTATAGATTCATATCCTTGCTTTATTTAATGGCGGTCATATCATGCAACTGCCCTTGGCTTCCTTCCCGAATTTCTTCCTCGAAAACTGTTGAGGGCAGTGCTCTGGACTTTTGCGAACCAAGCAGCAAATCGTGATGAATTTTCTAACGCAGCAGACCTGCAAAGAACACAAACCTGTTAAGAAACACCAGACAGGTGTTGGAGATGAGGATGATGGCGACAATGAAAACGAGGCTATATGGCAAGGAGATGTAGGGTGGCGAGGAAAACACAGTGGAGACTTGAAGGGGCGTAAGTTTTCCACGTAAATAGCTTAAACCTGATGAGTGAATTAAAACGATGAACAAGAATGGAAACACATATATACATAATGCAGCAGGGGAAAATACCATGGACACTCGGGACTATAACACATGAGTGTACGAAAAGCCGAGAGGAATATGTAACATGGACAAAAGTATGACAAATGTCAATGGAGGGGTGACGTGGAGCAGTGGGACCTGGCCACGGCGGAGGGTGATTTATTGGAAAATTATACAGTTTGACTATGCACGAAAATGCAAAGAGATACGATGGATTGCAATGGAACGCGGTGGGAACGATCATACGAGGTGGGGCCCGGAAGGTGCATCGCAAAATAGCAAATAGAAAAAATGCAATGGGGGGGGGAAGACGGTGGTGAAATTTGAAAACTGTGCTCTGCGCTTTGTGATGGAGGAGGAAGTGCGATGGCGCAGTCGATCACGTCGCAAATAATTGCGACGGATCAAATGGTCGCGATTGGTGAAAATGCGATCAGTGAAAATGCGATAAACGCCTTAAGGGGCAATGCCTGGTCATAGTGCTTGGTTTCATGGATGAAAAGAGGCGCGGGGCTAGTGAGGAGCGGGGCCGGGCCCAATATATCTTAACCACGGATTTTAACCTTTGTACAATGTACTTTGTGAGTGGAAAGGATAATGATAGACCATATATGAGGGTCTAAGGCCACGGCAGGGTTTTAAGAGGATCCTAAAAATGACAACAGGCCAAAAACTTGTAAGTATGGGCTGACATGTACAACATCGGCTCCATCTGGGGACGTCATGTTCATCCTTGGACATGTCGAGAACTTGCAGACCTTTGATCATTCTATATGTAGATTCCGCCCTCCAGCACTTTGTGTTTTCTCCAAAACTCATTAGCACACATTCCTTATTAATAGTGAAAACCAAAGCAAAGTCTATATACAATATAGTACAATAGGCATACTCTGCCTGAATTAAAATTGAAAGTAGGGCTTGAGAAATTGGCCGTTTACAGGGGCGTCCAGCAAATCACCCTGTAGGTTCTCTAACATAAAAGTATTGTTTCCCCCTTGATTCACAATTTTGAATGGGCCAAACCACAACGGGTCGAATTTTGCATGCTTGCCTTTCTCTGCTCTTCGAACGTCCCATCTGAGAACCAAGTCTCCAATTTGGAATTTCCTGTCTTTCGCATGCCGATCAAATACATTCTTCATTTTCTCCTGATATTCTATCAATCTCTGATTTACTTGGTTCTGTGTTTCCTCTAATTCGACCAATTGATTAATTCTTCTGACCATGTCATCTGGTTCTTCTTGACTTTCCTGCATGAAACGCGTCACTAGCAAAGCTAATTACACAGGAAACATGACTGCTCGACCATATACTAATTCATAGGGAGATTTCCCTGTTGCTCTCTTGCTGGTTATCCTATTCGCCCATAGAGCAAATTTCAATTAAGAATCCCAATTCTTCTGATTCTCATTTATCATTTTCTTCAAGGCCTTCACCAGGGTTTTATTAGAAGATTCTGCCAAGCCATTCCCCTGTGGATAATAAGCTGTTGAATGATTCAATATAATGTTATACTGCTGGTAGAAATTTACAAACCTGGCAGACTTGAAAGCCTGTGCATTATCAGTTACAATTCTAGAAGGATAGCCAAACCTGGATATGATATTTTCCTCCATAAACTTGATTATCACAGCATCTGTAGCATTCCTTGCAGGTATGGCTTCCACCCATTTTGTAAAATAGTCTGTGGCTATTAGTATCCATTTGTGTTGGCCACTTGATGGGGGATGTATTTCTCCTATGAAATCTAATCCCCATTTTTGAAATGGTTCATTCACATGAATAGGAATCAAGGGCAAAGTTGTTAATTTCTGTCTTTCTGCAAATCTTTGGCACTTGTCACATGCCCTAACCCAAGCAAAAGCATCTGTAAATAATTTTGGCCAGTAGAAGCAGACCTTCAGGATTTTATGAGCTGTAGCCCTCCAGCTATAATGTCCTCCAAATATTCCCTCGTGAAATTCTGTCATTATATTTTCCACTTCATTTTCTGTGAGGCATAAAATTAATATGCCTGAAGGGTCTTTCCAATATAGCTGTCCATTAGCAATTATGTATTTCTGGGATTTCATTCTTACAGCTCTGTATTTTATCTTATCACAACTTGGAGGATAGCTAAGTGTTAAAAGATATTCAACTATTTCTTTATACCAAGGACTAGTGAGATATTTCATGTGTATCTTTTGAGTGGCCATCTCTAGTCCTTGCTGTTCTTCTCCTTTCTCCGAATATTCATTTGCTATCATGGATAAATTAATGCCCAAGGCTTGATGATTTGATTCAGATAACATTTTAGCCAGTCCCTGTCCTTTAACCAGCTTAGTAGGCCTTATGTCCAAATCATATTCTTGTATTTTTGCAATCCATCTTCCTCTTTTACCTTCGCTATCCCCCTAAACAAGAATGTCTTTAACAGCTGCTGTGGGAACATATGCAGTAATGTGAGATTGAAAAACATAGGTTCTGAAAGCTTTGAGGGACTTTACCAGGGCATATGCCTACTTTTCCAATATGTTGTACTTCAATTCAGCATCATGCAGCACTTCACTGAAGAAAGCTATAGGCTGCTGATGTCCATCTTCATTTTTCTGCAACAATACTCCAGCAATTGTATGGGGTGATGCAAATGAAAATATCATAAATGGCTTTGCATAATCTGGCCCAGCTAGCACAGGAGCTTTAGCAAATGCCTGTTTTATCCTGGTGAATGCATCTCTAGACTCCTGGGACCATTTTACTTCACTATATTTTTTCAACATATCAGTTATATGCCTAACTATCTCAGCATAGTTAGGAATAAACCTTCTCAGAAAATTGATCCGGCCTAGAAACACCTGTACTTCTTTCTTATTCCTGGGTAGAGGAATGCTATTTATTACTTCAACCCTCTTAGGGTCTATTTTCACACCATCTTTTGTTACAATTTTCCCTAAGAGTTTTCCCTCATCTAATGCAAATAAAGATTTTTGAGGATTGAGGGATAGGCCATACCTTCTGCATTTTTCAAAAGTTCTCCGTAAATGCCCAATATGCTCATCATCATTCTTTGAAAACACTGTGATATCATCCAGATATACCACCAAAAACTTGTCCTGCTCTCCAACAAAGGCTATGTCCATTGCCCTCTGAAAAGTGGCTCCTGTGTTAATTAATCCGAATGGCATTCTGGCATACATAAATGTTCCCCATGGTGTAGTGAATGTAGTTTTCTTCTGATCTTCTGGGAAAACAGCCACCTGATTATAACCAGAAAATCCATCCATCGTTGACATTCTGGATGCTCCCACCACTTTCTGCAGGATGCAGTCCATCTTAGGCAGTGGGTAGTTATCCTTTAAAGATGCTCTATTTAAATTCCTGAAATCCACACACAACCTTATTTCGCCATTCTTCTTCCGAACAGGGACAAGGTTTGCTACCCATTCTGAGTATCTCAATGGCACGATTATTTTGGCCTTCAGTAGCTTCTTGATTTATTTTTCGATAGAGGGAAGTAGCAGAGGATTTATCTGTCTGAGCTTCTGCTTATAAGGCTTTGCATCTTCCCTCAAAGGAATTTTATGCTGTATTATATTAACATCAAAAGTTTTTAGGTCCTGATAGGACCATGCGAATACATATTTATATGATTGAAACAACTTCAAGTATTTTTCTTTATATTCTTCTAGGACCCTTTTGGACAATTTTACAATTTTAGGATCAACATAAGTACCCAGATTTAAATCTCCCACTTGATCTTCTTCTATCACCTTGTTTGGCTGCAATGGAATATCATCTTTGTTAAATAATCTTTCTAGAGGCACCAGACCTCTAGTTATAACATTTCCTTTCAGTTGCAGCACTCTATTACCTGCTATCTTCTCTTCCCATCTGTTTTCTGCAATATTTTCAGCTTCCTCTTCTTCATCATAATCATCAATCTCCATATTATAGAATTCTCCCACTGTCTCTATAAATCTCTTCATCTGTTCATCATCTTCAAATACTTTCCAGTGCTTAATATTATCTGGGATAGATGGCCGGTAACGTACCTCCACTTCATATCTTAAAAGTGGATTCTGAGGAGGACGAAATGTACTGGCAGCTACAGCAAGAGAATATGCTATTCTGTTCTGCTCCCTGGGCATGAACTGTATGTTAAATGCTGAGAAGAAATTCTCCACTGTGTCCCACACTTCGTTTCTGTAAGCTCTCAGCCGTGGATGCTTAGTTTGACATTGATTTCTGATCTGCATTACCACCAGCTCAGAGTCTCCCATGACTTTTAGACTTTGGATGCCCATGTTTCTAGCTGTCTGCAGTCCCAATAATAGTGCTTCATATTCGGCTACGTTATTGGTAGCTTCATATTCTAATTTAAAGGATAGTGGGACCCATTTTCCTGTAGGAGAGATCAATAACACCACAGCTCCATTGCCTTCTCTAGAATTTGCTCCATCAAAATGTAAAGTCCAAATTTCTGATTCCTGATTTTCTTTAGGCTGCTCAGTTTGAATTTGACCAAAAAGGGGCTCATGGAGAAAATTTTGATTTTCTTCCAGCATCAAGCATGAGAAATCTCCCTCTTTATTATAAACTGGGGAATTCTCTGAGCATTCAACCCTAGTTACCATCTTAAAAAATCTAGTCTCCCTGTATAACCTCCTCTCCTGGCCTCCAAAGACTGGGACAGTAGCATATGTTAAATCCAATTTGATTGACCCACCAATTTTTGTGCCCTAGGACCTTGACAGCAGCATGCCAAAGCGGGCTGGGATATCAGCAACCACAATGTCCATGACTACACTCTTTGCTGGAATTTGGGCCAAATTGACCACTAAATCTTTGATCATTCCCAAGCATTTAACCCTTTTGGAATCAAATGAATATAGGTCTTTGTAAGGTCTAGTAATTTGCAGTCCTAGTTGTTCCATGACAGACAAAGGCATAAGATTGTGGGAAGCCCCAGAATCTAACATACAATTGTGCAACAGCAGGTCATGAATAACTAGGGACACGTAAAAGGGAGGAGTAGAGGGGTCTATCTTCTCGACATGTGGGCCAAAGACTACCATGGGTCTTTCTTCCTGAAGGTTTAAACTATCAGGCACGATTGGTATTTCAGGAGGAAGTATAAAGGAAGTAACCTGAGACTGATATACAGGCTGTTTTAATAGTTTAGTCAAGGGAACTGGAATCTTAATTTTCTCAAGTTCTTTTTGTAGATTAAAAGCAGAAGGGGGCTTCTCTATTACAAATTCTTTAAATTCTTTATTTTTAGCTGAAGATTTAATTTCTTTCGACACTGACTCAATATTAAGAGGACTGCCTATTTTTGAAGAAGAAGGAATCTGATCATTAGGCTGCGGGGGAGCATTTAGAGGGTTCTTACCTTTCTATATGTTTCTCTTTGTTGCTAATTCCTTCTGAGCAAGTGCTTCTTTCTGAGGTGGCTCCTCTTCTTGATCTTGAGTTCGGGTCCTCTTTCTTGAAGATCTGAGATCATATTTGACATTAAATTGTGCTTGCATGAAATCAACAAATTGCTTAAAATAATGATCAATCTCTGCTTCTTCTTCTTCTTCTTCTTGCAATGGGCATTCTATATCGTCATTATTTGAAAAAGAAAGATTTGAATCTTCTAATCCATAGGCAGCATCTCTAGTGGAGGCATCTGATGGACCTTCTAGGTACAAGGGGTGTGGTACCTGATCTTGCTGCTCCTTTGTATCTCTCGGAAATATCTGTAATGGGGGTATCTTATACTAGGGATTGTATCCTCTGTTCGGAGCATTATAAAAATTCTTGGGAGCTGAACTCTTAGCCTCCAGTTCAAGCTTGACCATCTTCTTTATCATTTTTCTTATTTCATCCATTTTATCTGAATCCTTTTCCTGATTAGAGGAGGAAACTTCTTCTTTGCCTCTCCTCTTAGTATCTTGTTCAACTTTTCCCTTTAATTTCCCAGTAGAGGCAAATTTTGCTTCTAATTCAAGAGCATCTGATTGTGCATCGTCCAAAGTGGCAGGTTTTCTTTCCCTCAAGGAGAATCCAAAGTCTAAGTCAAATGTTTCTATGAAAACAACTTTGGCAGCATTCTGACTAGGCTTCATATCAGCAGGGAGATTTAGATATAACTTATTAAATCCCTTAATAAACTCTGATAATCCTTCATTATGTTTCTTCTTAAGAGTATTAAATTCAGTGAGACACTGTCCATGATCTTTCTTCTCTCCCCATTTCCTGAGAAAATTATTCTCCATATCATCCCAGGTGGTTACTGAACGGTTCCCCAATGTCTTGAACCATTTTCTGGCTTCACCCTCCAAATATTGCACGAATAATCTTAAGACCACATCCAAATGTTCAACATTTAAGTTTTCTGCAAAAGAGCAGAAAGTCTCAAGTTGTTTCTGAGCATCAATTTCATTTTCTCCATTAAATCTCGGCAGTATCTTCAAATAATCCTGTGGCATATCATTTAGCACTTGGGGTAAGGCCAGAGGAGCATATTTATTCAGTAGAAAAGTAGGTACATTAGCCATTGGAGGAGGTGGGAGTTGTGCAACAATCTGAGCTACAGATGAAGGAAAGGGAGTAGGAGGAAGTGGAGTATGTGTAGAAATGGGAATATATTGCATGGAAGCCTGAGGCGTAGCTGGGAATAATTCACGGTTAACAACAGCTACTTCTGTAACTTCTTTAATTTCCTCAGCCTCAAGAGTAGGATGGGAATCTTCTTCAATCCAGGCACTTCCTCTACGTGGAGTTTCTGAGTAAAACTCAGGATTTTCTATTCTGATTTCTTGAGAAGAAGAGGGCGGATAATCTTCAACGGAATATTCAGGTTTTTCAGCACGGACTGATTTCCTCTCCTTCCAAACTCTTTTGTGAATAATCTTCTCTGGGTCAGACACGTAAGGTGTCTTTGACTGAAATGTATCTGACCTCAAATGCGGCCTACGAGGAGCCAGGACTACCAGTAAATTTATCAAATGAAAGCAGTGGAGTCGCCAAGGTGAGAGATATACAACTCTTCAACTCTCTGTGCTCACCTGATTAGAGAGTGAAAACAATTTGTCGAGGCCCAGGGAAGCTGATATTCTCAAATTCGTTCCCCGGCAATGGCGCCAGAAAGATGTTGTCGACAATTTTTTCACCCCTAGAGACAGTCTAGAGTTTCCATAGACCAGTGCCTAGGACATCTTAATATAGAAAGGAGCTCATCATATAGCTTGGGTTGTCAATCCAAAAGCTCTCTTACTATCTCTTGTTGAACAAGGGAATTATTTTAAATGGGACCAATCTCTCTCAGAAGCTTATACAAGGATAAGAATAGTGTAGGAACATCATGTAAAATTCCAATACAAAGGCATCAGACAGTTAAGAGACAGCTTACTGTAAAGAGGGCCAGTTCAAATAACATGCCACAGAAATCAAATATCAGAAAGTGGATGCAGTGAAGAAACATGAAGAAGATATTAGTTAACATGAGACTGATACCCAGATACACAACAGAATCACATATGGGCTTATCCAACTAAGAATCCATACATGACAATGGCGTTTTAAAAGCACCCTCGTCAAGTAGCTAATATAGCAGAAAATATGGATAGGATGAACATGGAACAATATATCATGACTAGGCCTATTTAAAGCGCTTGACTAACCCCAGTATGGGCATCAACTAGGATGAATCCTTACTCAAGATTAGTGAGCCACTCGCATTCTAGAGCATGATACAAGAAGACAAATAGCATGAAATGGAATATTGTATTAACACATAAGAGAAAATTACATACTGTGAGATACCAAAGACCAGAATCCTCATTACAGTTATAACTCCTCCTCACTGAGACCCTACGGGCTCTGAACCTTCATACAAAAGTGTTACAAAATGTATACAAAAGCCTTTTCACTGCACAGTTTTCTGATAGAAATCTGGAACCCCTCTGATATCTTATTTCTCGGTTTTTATAGGAAAGATAGAGAATTCTAGAGGAGGAGGTAGATGGAGCTCATTTAATGATTTAATTTGAACAAAATGGTGGAAAACCTTCGCGCCCACACTGTGAATGACTCAAAATAAATGACTGTACTTTACAATTTACCTCCAGAAATAAATGCTGAGGATAAAAATCTCCTCATGAATCAAGACATAAAGAATAAATTGTACAAACATCCTGTACTTGACTAAGAGTGGTAAATTTGCTGCAATAAAACTCCGAGGTTTCTTGTATCTGCGTATAATACTTTCGGCCCTCTAACTTCGAATTTCAACCTCAGGTCTTTAATGCAAGGTTCTGTGACTCTTAATCTTTCGCTGATATTTCATGCCGCCTCATTAATACTCCCACCTGCTCAGATCTGTCTCCTGATGTTCTCTAGAGGGTTCTATAGATTCATATCCTTGCTTTCTTTAATGGCGGTCATATCATGCAACTGCCCTTGGCTTCCCTCTCGAATTTCTTCCTTGAAAATTGTTGAGGGCGGTGCTCTTGACTTTTGCGAACCAAGCAGCAAATCGTGATGAATTTTCTAACGCAGCAGACCTGCAAAGAAAACAAACCTTTTAAGAAACACCAGACAGGGGATGGAGATGAGGACGATGGAGACGATGAAAACGAGGCTATATGGCAAGGAGATGTAGGGTGGCGAGGAAAACATAGTGGAGACTTGAAGGGGCGTATGTTTTCCAGGTAAATAGCTTAAACCTGATGAGTGAATTAAAACAATGAACAAGAATGGAAACACATATATACATAATGCAGCAGGGGACAATGCCATGGACAATCGGGACTATAACACATGAGTGTACGAAAAGCCAAGAGGAATAGGTAACATGGACAAAAGTACGACAATGTCAATGGAGGGGTGACGTGGAGCAGTGGGACCTAGCCACGGCGGAGGGTGATTTATTGGAAAATTATGCAGTTTGATTATGCATGAAAATGCAAAGAGATACGATGGATTGCAATGGAATGCGGTGGAACAATCATACGAGGTGGGGACCGGAAGGTGCATCGCAAAATCGCAAATAGAAAAAATGCGATGTGGGGGGACGGTGGTGAAATCTGAAAACTACGCTCTGCGCTTTGCGATGGAGGAGGAAGTGCGATGGCGCAGTCGACCGCGTCGCAAATAATTGCAACGGATCAAATGGTCGCGATTGGTGAAAATGTGATCAGTGAAAATGCGATAAACGCCTTAAGGGGCAATGCCTGGTCACAGTGCTTGGTTTCATGGATGAAAAGAGGCACGGGGCTAGTGAGGAGCGGGGCCGGGCCCAATATATCTTAACCGCAGATTTTAACCTTTGTACAATGTACTTTGTGGGCGGAAAGGATAATGATAGACCATATATGAGGGTCTAAGGCCACGGCAGGTGTTTTAAGAGGATCCTAAAAATGACAATAGGCCAAAAACTTGTAAGTATGGGCTGACATGTTCAACAGACTCTAAACAATATCTTATTCTCTTGGAGCACTTCAGTTAAGTGCACAGATGTGGCATAGGAGCTGACAGTAGGAATTACGCTATTCCTAAGGGTTAAGTGGAGCTATTGCATGGATACTTCAGTTAGAACTCATGTGACAGAGTTTGGTGGAGTTGATTGAGGAAGTTAATGGAGTTGTGTTCAATTTAACTAATCTAAACATAGTTGAGCTATTTGTATCTAGTCTAACTGATTGATACAATTAGTGAGAGTGGTGTGAATTAATTATTAAATTAATTCACTAATTATAAACTCATTAATCAACTAAAGAATACATAAGTTAACTTCAGTGCATGGACAGTTTCAGTGGAGACCAGTGCAAAGATAGGTGAAAGGGCAAGTGTGACTATCAATTGTGACTATAAGTGATGCATGGTTTGCGTCCAAAAATCAGTAGATATTCCTATAAAGACTACGTGAGCAAGTCTGGGGTAATAAATTCTCATCAAGAGGCATTCTTCAACAGGGATTGCGCAGTAGAGGCAGGCTAAAGGCTGGCAAAGATCGGTGCATGGGATTTGCAAGATCAAGCTTGATTAGTGTGTAGTAAGTGGAGATTATACTGAGAGATTGTGAGGAGATTTGTATAATGATTTTTACATGATCTCTATGAAATATATAATATACAGATAGTTGGGGGTTTTCATCTTTAAGCTTTCCCATTACATACTGTGTTCATATGTGTGAATTTTTATGGTTTTAATGTGTGCATGCAATTGATTTTATTTCCGCATGTAATGATCAATGGTAGAAGAGATTTTGTATTGTGCATGAATTCAAATAGTGTGTGATCAGGAGAATCTCGGTGAATAATATATCAGTTATTCAAATTTCTACAAAACATTCCTGTTCCTCCTCCTACTAATGCCATCTACCATAAATCAGAAAGTGAACTTGTAGATCAATTCAAAGAAGAACAGACTGGTAACCCAATATGTTTAATGGTGAAATTATTTATGTTGACGATTCTCCAAATTTTGATCAATCTAATGATGATGATGTTCTCCAAATGGAAACTAACCTTGCAGAGAAATGAACAGTTGATTTGTGGGATGAAGTTCGCTATCATCAACTTGAAAAAAGTAAGCAGCTAATACGGGTCACCTATGACACTGATGAGGAAAGCCTTGAAAGTTTAGAAGTAAGTGAGGAGTCTCTGAATCTTTTCTCTACTTCGCTTCAGTCCATCAGAAATAACTTTCACATAATTGGAATTTAGCAGTCTTTCAGCTTTGATGTTGAGGTTGAGGAGGATGAGGAAATTCTTGAGCAAGTTGTCAATGAGGAGCCTTCTCCTAAAATGGTTGAGGAAATCATTTGGAACATGTAATCCTCCTTTACTCTAGAGTTGCAGCCACCAAGTTCCTTTGAATTAAAAATTTCAAATGAAGGCATGGAAATTAATGATCACAAGAAATTTTCTTCACTTCTTTCTCGAGAATATTTGTTGCCAAGGAGTGCTCCTACTCATCAACGTGGTAGTTTTCACACAAATCTCAGCTCACTCTATCAAAGCACATCAGGTTTGTTAGAGGATAACATTTCCATATATGATGAATCTACCAGTTCAGAAGATCATGAGGAAGAGGTGGAGTTTCTTTCCCAAAGGAGTCCTAAGCTCAGCTAAGTGGAGGAAGAAGTAGTCCTGGATCACATTTATGTTCCAGATCTTCACATTAATGTATTGTTTCAAGATCCCTTTGCTGATTTGTTAAAGACAGTTGAAGAAGGAGTGAAAAATGTTATGAGCAATTTGATGCAAGTATTAAAGAAACTTTTAGGAACTACTGTTCAAACACAAGTGAGGTGGGAGTGGCCTTTTGATTTTGTCAAAACCCTCGAAAAATTGAACCAAGATCCCTCATGGTATCATCTGCTTGATTGGTTGTGTTGGAAAAGAGAGTTCGCCATCTGAATGTATATCATGTTTATGTTAGATTAGGATAGATAGGTATGCAAAATAAGCTCAGCCTTGTGAGCATCATTTTAGTTCTAGATTATTTTGTAAAAAATGAAGAAACAAAAAAACAAAGAAAGGTAGAAAAAGAGGGAAAATTTAAAGAGGAGGTATAGCCCCATACCCAAAAAAAAAAGAGTACTACTGAAAGTGTGAAAGCCTAAATGCCACTACTTGTTCCAAAAATTCGTGTTCAGTCATATAGCCTAATCATGGCTGAACATGTTTTCAATTTATTGCTGATAAGTTAGTGAAAGATAGTTAGTCAAATTATGCAAAATTGACTTATAAAAATATAGATTAGGGAAGAAAGATACTGGTTCCACATGCTCAAAACACAACGAAGGAGAAAAATGGGGATGAATAGCAAACAATATATCATAGCCCTGATTTTTCTAGTCTTATTTTGTACAAAAATAACATTTGTGTGCAACTTGTTCTTATGCCACAAACCCATGGTAAGTCATAATGTCTAATCCTGATTTAAGCCATGTTTTCAATTTCATGTTTATAGCTTAGTGAATGAATCCTTTCAAACAGTTTAATCTTGACACTGAATAGTCTAGGTAGAGAATAAAAAGTTCATTAGCATAATTTGAACTTTTGGAGGAAATAAGATAGAAGTAGATAGTTTTTTTTCCTTTCAAAAAGAAGAAAATGGCAATGGTTTTCCAGTCCAAGTGCACCCAAGGAAGAAAAAATGTTCGGCAAGTAGGTTGGGTAGGTAGAGATGAGGCTGACCTTATCTTGTTTTTCAAATTTATTAAGATCATAGCTTCACAACAAGTATCAGCAAGTGAAAAGAGGTAAACATATGCCCAATGGATAAGGCACTGGTCTCTATCAAGCTAGAGATCTGAAAGTTCTAGAAAACTCCTAAAAAGGAGCTACCCTCCCCAAGTGGAGACACTGTTAGTTATCCATAATTTTCACTATCTGAAGATGACTAAGTATTGGTTCTAGATTTCTAGAAACAAAGTTCATGAACACTGTGAGTTCTATAAATCTCACTACCTTCCTTATCCTTCAGATAAATTTTTCACTATTTCATCATCCCAACATGTCAATGCTCAGCTCACCCATCCCAGAAGACCCATCATGGGCTCATGTCACTCATTTTGTCATTTTTGTGTCACCTTTGGCCTCATCCCTCTATTTTGTTTTTCCTAACTCCTCCATTGTCCATCTAGGGCTTTTAAGGGCATTTTTTCTTGGTTTCATGATCTCCATGGTTAAGAATCAAAAAGGCTTGTATCTTGATGCTATTACACCTCCTCCTATCCTTAATATACCTTCATAAACACTTCCCATCACTCTTATCCCCCAAATTCATCATTTTTCTACAAAACCTAGTCTATTGCCACAATTTTCCACTTTTTAAGACTAAGCTTGTGTTTTTCCCTTTTCGACCCCTTCCCCTAACTAAATCCTTGAAATTACACTTTCATATACTACCTAACTTCTATCCCTATCCCCCAAAATTTCCCCAAGAATTTAGACAACTCTTAACCCCTTCATTCCCCTCCCTCTACAAGGCAGTCTTAAATCCCCTACACCAAACCCTAGTTTCCTCTTCCAACTAAGCTAGGGTTTGTTATGGAAAAGAGGCATAGGAGTAGAAGATCCATATGGTAGGTCATATCAGCAATCATGAAGCCATACCAACTCATAAACATCATGCCTCCATCATTTTCCAAGAATTCATTCCAAGGGCCTAGTCATTTGCCACACCCGGGGCTAGTTTTTCTTAAAAATATGTTTTTGACCAAAAAAAGATGAATTTAGCAAAAGTGAGAGAGTTTTTTTTCCATCATAGGGAAAAAAAGGAAAAAATCATTTAGTTTTTATATATGTATCATGGTTTGGTAGCAATATCAAAAACACAGGTGTCCCATGAGAATTTCTGCACTGCTGGAGTGACCTTGGGAAATAAGATTTTCTCACAGCTGGAGTGTCCAAATGACTTAGTGATGATTCAAATGTCAACTAGAATTGAAGATATGTCTGATGAGATATCAGGAGCTCAATTTGGAATTGAGGAAGATATCCAAATGTGGCCTGCACCAGCACTCTGCATTTATGCACCATCATTCAGCACTTTTTGACCAGTGTTGGGAGAATCCATTTTTGGATAGGTAAATGGACACCAAATGGAAAACCAAAAGAAGTTTAGGAACATAGACTCAACAAAATTCCAACGAGCTATCAAGGAGCTCATTCTGACACTGGGAAGGCCTCCAAATGCCCTTCGCAAATTGGCACTGTGGACAGAGGGAGTGGCACTGCACATAGAGGAAATTTGGGCAGGGTTGCTAAAAGGTGGCCAAAATTCAATTTTTTTTTCTCCTCAAAGTTTTCCCCAAGCTCCTGCACAAGTTGAAAAAGGTTGGTGGTCACGTTATTTTCCCTCCAAGTGTTCTTGGGAAGATGGATCGAAAGGGTTAGGTGAAGATGATAAGTCCTCCTTCACAAACAAGTAGATGGCATTCAAAGAACATCCAAAGTACCCTTTAGGGTTTTTCAAAGCATCATCGCTTCACTGCACCAAAGGAAGAAAGTGGTAAAGGGTATCAGTATAAGAGGTTGAGTTTCCAAATGCTCAGAAGATCTTCAAAATGATCAAAAGAAATGCAAGCATGAGGTGAAATACCAAAGGAAGGACCAAAGATATATCACTATCAAAATGGTCAAGGGAACAAACAAGTAATTAGTGTAAAAACAAAGTAGGGAAGCCTCTGGAAAGGGTTTCCTTATCAAAAGTACATTCTGCAAAAGATAGTTAGCCATGAGTGACATTTCTATAGGACTATCAAACATGGCTACCTACCGGAAGATTGATGAGATCAAACAAACCTAATGTTTCTCATGATGATGGCACACATAAAGACTAAAGGAGTCGTTGATGCCTAATTCTAGGGTTTTCACACCAAGAGGTTTTCATTGCTTCAAAGTGAAAACATGACATAATGTCAGTTAAAAGAAGGTCAAAATTCTTCTCTTCAGTCTCATCCACCAAGAAGTCAAAGGCATAAAATATACATGACTGAAGTTTCTAAGGAAAAGGTGCCAAAATGATCACAAGCTTATGTTTCCAGGTATTGAAATTCATGAGAGGGATAAAGTGAAGAAAACCTTCAAAAAGGAACACTAATGTCACTGTCTGCCTTTTTCCTCAAAAATTTGTCAAAAATGACCTTCTACTTTTCAAGAATTGATTCATGTTTCCAAAATCTGGGTAGAAGGCAAAGCTTGAGCTTGTTAAAGAGTTTGTAAATCCAAGGGAAAACATCAAAATGCTCCAACCAAAGCAAAGACCATTTTTTGAATTATTCCACCTAGATGACAAAGGACCAAAAGGACAGCAAAAAAAGGAGAATGATAACAGTTGGAACATTTTTGGGTTTTTTTCTGCAAAAAATGGTTGAATTTTTTGGGCGCTACACACCGACGGAGGCGCTACACACAGAGCTGTCGGCGTTGCGCACAGAGGAGGCAGACACAATGCAAAAAATCACTTCACTATGCACCGGAGATGCGGTGCTACGCACCAGCAGAGGCACTGCGCACATGCCCAGGTCAGACCCAACTTGGCCACCATTCAACGACACTACACACAGGGAGGCCTGACAGGCCCGATAAACTTCCTGAAGCCGCCCACACCTGACCCAGCACTACGCACAGGCCTTCCAACCACCCGAACCGACCCGACGCTACACACAGGAAATGCCCGATAGGAATGCCCAGTCAGGTGGCATTGCACACAGAGAAATTTTGGCCAGATTTGCCCAAAAGTGGCCAAAATCACTTTTTCTCCTCAGATTTTCCCCTGGTTCCCGCACAAAGTTTAAAAAGTCTTAAGGCACATAAAATTGAAGAGAACAGTGAGGCTGAAAGAAAAGGCAGTGAAGACAGTAAAAAGGATCATGGTCACAGTGAGGATGAAATGAAGAATCAAAATGACAGTGATGTTGATATAGATGCACCACACACTGATGACCAAGATAAAAATAAAAAAAGAGATATGGAGGTTGATGTCATATCATCAAAAGATGAAAAAAACCTTCCAAGTAACCATGAGGACAAAACAGAGCTCAAAATGACCTTGATTGTCATGACAACAGTCATGACAGTAAATATGACAGTGGTAAAATTCAGAGTGTTGAAGGTAGCAGTAAGACTCACAACTCTCCCAATGGGCAAGATGATGATGCAAAAAGTGATGGGAGATCTAGCAGTAATGGTAATGATACCAAGAAGTCAATCCCAAGTACAGAAAAGGGTGGTTCTGATGAACAAAACAAGGACCTAGAAGATAACAAGGGCAATAATGAGGCTGGCAGCAGAAGTGATAGTGAACAAAAAATCTTCCTCCATGGTAGATGATGAAAGAAAGAGTGATGAGACAAGAACAAAGTTTGAAGAAGTAGGCATTGATAAAGAGGATGATCATGATAGTATAGCAAGTAAAAGACAATGTAGCCAAGAAGACAGTCATTACATTAGTCATCCTCCTGATGATAATCTAGATGATAATAATGCAGAGAATAAAGAGGAAATGAGTCCAAATGATGAACAAAATGAAAAGAGGGAAAAGAGAATGACATCCTTTGATTTTGTGTTGAGGCTTCTCAACAGGTGTCCAAGACCTCTTCAGGGACCTCTCCACCAATTTTGGGCCAAATTAAACAAAATTTCGTTTTTTTTGAAATTTTGAGGCCTTTATACGCAACACCCTTTGCACTACACACAAATTTGGTGCATCCTCAGCTTGAAAACTGTTGATATTGCAACAAGATGAGGAGCTTAGTGGAAATAAGTCGCCTTCACTAAGTGGGCCCGCAGGGTATTTTTGGCGCAAAGTCTATTTTTAGACTATGTCTATTTTTAGACATATGGATCATGTTCTATGAGTTGCAGGATGTTATTTGTGGATGGTTGGTCAAGTCGGGAAAAATAAATGGACTTCTATTTTTAGACATACTGGGCGGAATCTATTTTTAGATTGCCATTCTAAAAATATATATGTCGAATATTATTAGCTCTTAATAATATTTGGACTCTAAAAATTATCTTATCCTCTTGGAGCACTTCAGTTTGATGCCTGGATGTGGCACATGCAGCTGACAAAAGGAATTACGCTATTCCTAGGGTTTAGTGGAGCTATTGCATGGTTGACTTCAGTTAGAACTCATGTGAAAGAGTTTGGTGGAGTTGATGAGACAGTTAATGGAGTTGTGTTCAGTTTAACTTAGTTGAGCTAGTTGTATCTAGTCTAACTGATTGATACAATTAGTGAGAGTGGTGTGAATTAATTATTAATTAATTCACTAATTATTAACTCATAAATCAACTAAATAATACATCAGTTAACTGTAGTGCATGGAAAGTTTCAGTGGAGACCAGTGGAGAGGTAGGTGAAAGAGCAAGTGTGACTATCAGTTGTGACTATACTGGTGCATGAGATGTGCACACACATTGATGGAGAATCCAATGAGGATTGTGCAGTACATATTGGTGGTATTCAAACTTGGATCTCATGCTTATCCATATTGGATTGCGCAGTAGAGGCTGGCTAACAGGTGGAGCAAATTGGAGCATGTGTTTTGTATAATCTGAGCTTGTGTAGTGTGTAACAATTGGAGATAGTGCTGAGAGCTTGTGAGGAGTTTGTACTATGATTATTACATGATATCTATCATTATAATATACAGATAGTTGGGGGTTTTCAGCTTTAAGCTTTCCCATAAATAATGTGTTTATATGTGTGATTGTTTATGGTTTTAATGTGTGCATGCGATTGTTTATATTTTCGCAAATTGATGATCAATAGTAGAAGAGGTTATGTATTATGCATGAGGCTCAAATAGTGTGTGATCAGGATAATCTCGGTGAATAATTTAACAGTTATTCAAATTTATACATGGTATCAGAGCAGTATTGATCATTGGAGCAATTGCAAAACGTTGAAGCGGTTGAGTGTTGTGCTGGTGGAATTCGAATTTGCAGTAGTGTTTTCTTGGTGTCAAAGTTGAGATTTCTTTCAACGAATTGCGATTGGAGTATGCCCTTGAGGGTAGCTTGAATTATGTTGCATGGAAGGACAGGATGGAGGCGGTGTTGGATGACAACGGGTTGAAGGAGTTCATAGATGCTGAAGTCCCAAAGCCTACTTCTAGTGATGCTGCCGTAATTGAGGCTTGGCAAAAGAAGACAGCAAAGTGTCGAAGGATTATATTGGAGGGCGTGAAGGATCACATAGTGTCCAGCCTGCATGGTAAGGCTTCTCCATTCTTTATGTGGAAAGCCTTGACAAATTTATTCCAAAGCAAGAGCAACCAGAGGAAGTTGGCACTCAAGGATAAACTCAGACACATAAAGATGGAGAAAGGCGACAGTAAGCCCAAGTACCTCACGAAGTTCATCCAATGTAGGGATGAGCTAAGAAGTGTGGGGGTGATTTTGGATGACGAGGACTTGGTGAGCTTGGCTCTCCTTGGGATTCCGAATATTTGGCATTCCTATCAAGACTCTGTCAATGGTCGGGAGAAATTTCCACGATGGGAGCGACTTTGGTCGGATCTTGTGCAAGAGGAGATAAGGCGGAGTACCAAGGATGGATCATCATCAAAGAACTCTGATGAAGAGAATTGCACTTTGGCTGCCAAAGCAAAGAAGGGGAAGATCAAGAAAGATTCTCATTCCGGTGCGAAAGGCAAGAAGGAGGACATGTCCAAGGTGAAGTGCTTTCACTGTCACCAACATGGACATTATGCCACAAATTGTCTGCAGAAGAAGAAAAATAAGCAAGATGCTGGATCTGCAGCTGGAGAGGCCTTAGCCTTGCATTTTGAGCTGGATTTTTCGCTAATCACATGCTTGGTCTCAAGTGTGGTGGGATCAATATGGTTTCTGGACAGTGGTGCGTCTTTTCACATGACAGGAGATCGAGATTTATTTACTGATCTGGATGAGAAAGATCTTGGAGTGCACATCGAGATGGGTGATGATGGTAAATACAGTGTGACCGGTATCGGTACCATTTTCTTTGAGAGGGAGTCTGGTAAACCCTTCGTATTGAAGGAAGTGATGCATGTTCCAGGATTGAAGAAGAATCTTATCTCTGTGGTGATGTTAGAAGACAAGGGATATGATGTTGTCTTTAGCGAGGGAAAGGCTTTCCTGCACGGATGGCTCAGCTGGTGGATGAGAGGATAGGGTTCAAGTTAAGAACCTTTATCAATTGGGTAGATACATTTGGTAACAATGGCAGGGCCAAGGCGAAGGAGTGGTGAGCCGGGATGATGGCGAGTGTCGCCTTGCAGAAGATTTGGCTACCGCCACCATGGGCTTTGAAGAATCTTTGCGACAAATTTCTACTGGGCTTCCTAAAGGCACTCTTGCGCAGTCAGATCAGTGCAAGGGGTGTACCTTGGGAAAATTTGTGAAAGCCACCTTTCACAAGAAGGATAGTCGCGCCACAACGATCCTTGAGAGAATTCACACAGACGTGTGTGGACCTTTCTTAGTAGCTTTGACAGCAAAGCACAGGTACTATGTGATCTTTGTCGATGATTTTTCTCATAAGTGCTGGATCTTCTTCATGCAGAAGAAGAGCGAGACATACTCAAAGTTCTGTGAGTTCAAGGCACTGGTGGAGAAAGAATCGGAGAAGCAGGTGAAGGCTATTAGGAGCGATAATGGTGGTGAATTCATCTCTGGCGAATTCAAGGACTTTTGCAACGCAGAAGGAATTCGAAGAGAGCTCATAGCACCTCATAACCTACAGCAGAATTGGGTTGCTTAGCGGAAGAACAGAACGGTCGTGGGTGCTGCACGGGCGATGTTGCATGATCAGGGCCTACCCATTCACTTGTGGGTAGAGGCATGTAATACTGTAGTATATGTGCAGAACCGTTGTCCTCACAAGATACTTGGCATGAGTACACCCGAGGAGGCATTTTCTGGTAAGAGGCCTGATATTTCCCATTTGAGGATTTTTTGGTTCACCTGTTTACATTCATGTGATGAAGGATGCTAGGAAGAAGCTGGAGCCAACTACAGAGGTTGGGATATTTTTAGGGTACATTGATATGCCCCACAACTATCATGTGTATTTTCCAAACAGTCACAAGACTGTTGTGCGACGAGATATCAAATTTCAGGAGGAGAAAGCCATGAAGTGTTCGCTTGAGAGGGAGCTACACTTGCATGCAGAGGAGGAGCTATTATTTCCTAAGGATGAGCCTAAGGATGTGGATCAGCCACAAGAGGAGGTTCATGGAGTGGAAGAGACCACTCATGCAGCACCAACCATCAGAGGGCGGAAGCGCACTACAAAAGCTAAGCGACTGGCTCAAGATGCAGAGAAGGTTGTAGGAACACCTACATCACAGTGCAGACAGAGACAGTCACCTGACTGGTATACTAGATACATGGCTCTTCTGAGCAAGTGTATCATGACAGAGCCATCCTCTTTCGAGGAAGCTATGGGGGACCTCGCATGGGTAGATGCCATGGTGGAAGAGTATGATTCGATTGTCAGAAACAGTGCATGGGAGATTGTCCCGAGACTGGAAGGGAAATCAGTGGTGGGTTCAAGATGGATCTACAAAGTGAAGAAGGCAATTGACGAGAGTGTGGATAAGTACAAGGAAATATTTGTTTCCTGAGGCTTTTCATAGATAGAGGGGATCGATTATGAGGAGACCTTTGCACCTGTCACAAGGTATTATTCCATACGGACGATTCTTTCTCTCTCAGCGTAGATGGGGTGGCACATTCATCAGATGGATGTGAAGACTGCATTCCTCAATGGAGTGATTGAGGAGGAGGTGTACATAGAGCAGCCCGAAGGTTTCGAGATCTTCAGTAGTGATTCGCATGTGTGCAGGCTCAAGAGAGCGCTATATGGGTTGAAACAAGCACCTCGTGCTTGGTACACACGGACAGACAGTTATTTCACCGGACTTGGATTCTCCAAGAGTGAGGCGGATCCGATCCTATACCAGATGGTGGTGGAGGGTAAGTTGCTGATCATTGTATTTTATGTATATGATTTGATTTTGACAGGTGATGAGCTGTTGATACACTCATGCAAGGAGGATCTTGCAAAAGAGTTTGAGATGAAGGACTTGGGCCTCCTTCATTATTTCCTGGGATTGGAAATTTGGCGGTAGAAGTGTAATTGAGTATTTGTTTCTGGGGGTAGTGTGCAGGAATAATGGAGGATTCAACATGGGCGCAAACACAGTGATATCCTCTTCCTGGAGGTTGGAGGAAGGAGGATGCTACTTCAGCGGAGGTAGTGGATGCCACTGTCTATCGACAATTGGTGGAGTCGCTTATGTATCTGGTCAATACACGACCCGATATGTGCTATGCTGTTAACCAGCTTTCGCAAGCTATGGTTAAGCCTACCAAGCTCTACTGGAAGGCATGCAAGCATGTATTGCGTTATCTCAAAAGTGTCGGGATATGGATGCGAGTGGAATCGTCGGATGAGGTAGTACCATGTTGGCCCACGGATGTAGATGGGCGAGGGGGCAAAGGACAGAAAAATATGCGGGAGAGGATTTTTTTTAGTATCGGGTGGCCTTGATTCTTGGTACGGTAGGAAGGAGAGTTCGAAGTGACACTTGGTTAAGATTCAGCGAGAGTATGGCCGAGCGGGTTGGCTGCATGCGAGGCTATATGGATGAGGAAGGTCCTGGTCGGGTTGTTCGGGTCACACTTGGACCCTACTGTGATTTATTGTGATAACCAGAGTTGCATTAAACTCTCTTCTAATCCGGTATTTCATGATAGATCCAAACACATTGACATCTGGTATCACCATATCAGAGATTGTGTGCAGCGGAAGATCATGTTACTTTCATATATTCCCACGGAGGATCAAGATGCTGATATCTTGACGAAGGCGCTCACCAGGAGAAAATTCGAATACCACAGAGGCAGGATAGGGGTGGAAGATAATCCTTATCTTTTTGAGAGGGAGTGTTGATATTGCAACAAGATGATGAGCTTAGTGGAAAGAAGTCACCTTCACTAAGTGGGCCTGCAGGCTATTTTTGGCGCAAATTCTATTTTTAGACTATGTCTATTTTTAGACATATGAATCATGTTCTATGAGTTGTAGGATGCTATTTGTGGATGGTTGGTCAAGTCGGAAAAAATAGATGGACTTCTATTTTTAGACATACTGGGCAGAATCTATTTTTAGATTGCCAGTCTAAAAATAGATATGTCGAATATTATTAGCTCTTAATAATATTTAGACTCTAAACATTATCTTATTCTCTTGGAGCACTTCAGTTAAGTGCACAGATGTGGCACAGGAGCTGACAGAAGGAATTACGCTATTCCTAGGGTTTATTGGAGCTATTGCATGGTTGACTTCAGTTAGAACTCATGTGACAGAGTTTGGTGGAGTTGATGAGACAGTTAATGGAGTTGTGTTTAGTTTAACTTAGTTGAGCTAGTTGTATATAGTCTAACTGATTGATACAATTAGTGAGAGTGGTATGAATTAATTATTAATTAATTCACTAATTATTAACTCATAAATCAACTAAATAATACATGAGTTAACTGCAGTGCATGGACAGTTTCAGTGGAGACCAGTGGAGAGGTAGGTGAAAGAGCAAGTATGACTATCAGTTGTGACTATACTGGTGCATGAGATGTGCACACACATTGATGGAGAAGCCAATGAGTATTGTGCAGTACATACTGGTGGGATTCGAACTTAGATCTCATGCTTATCCATATTGGATTGCGCAGTAGAGGCTGGCTAACAGGTGGAGCAGATTGGAGCATGTGTTCTGTATGATCTGAGCTTGTGTAGTGTGTAACAATTGGAGATAGTGCTGAGAGGTTGTGAGGAGTTTGTACTATGATTGTTACATGATCTCTATCATTATAATATACAGATATTTGGGGGTTTTCAGCTTTAATCTTTCCCATAAATACTGTGTTTATATGTGTGATTGTTTATGGTTTTAATGTGCGCATGCGATTGTTTATATTTCCGTAAATTGATGATCAATAGTAGAAGAGGTTATGTATTATGCATGAAGCTCAAATAGTGTGTGATCAGGATAATCTCGGTGAATAATTTAACAGTTATTCAAATTTCTACATGGTATCAGAGCAGTATTGATCATTGGAGCAATTGCAGAACATTGAAGCGGTTGAGTTTTGTGTTGGTGGAATTCGAATTTGCAGTAGTGTTTTCTTGGTGTCGAAGTTGAGATGTCCTTCAACGGATTGCGATTGGAGTATGCCCTTGAGGTCAGCTCGAATTATATTGCATGGAATGATAGGATGAAGGTGGTGTTAGATGACAATGGGTTGAATGATTTCATAGATGCCGAAGTCCCAAAGCCTACTTCTAGCGATGCTGCCGTAATTGAGGCTTGGAAAAAGAAGATAGCAAAGTGTCGAAGGATTCTGTTGGAGGGCGTGAAGGATCACATAGTGTCCAGCCTGCATGGTAAGGCTTCTCCATTCTTGATGTGGAAAGGCTTGATAGATTTATTCCAAAGCAAGAGCGACTAGAGGAAGTTGGCGCTCAAGGATAAACTCAGAAACATAAAGATGGAGAAAGGCGATCGTATGCCCAAGTACCTCACGAAGTTCATCCAATGCAGGGATGAGCTGGGAAGTGTGGGGGTGACTTTGGATGATGAGGACTTGGTGAGCTTGGCTCTCCTTGGGCTTCCGAAGAGTTGGCATTCCTATCAAGACTCTGTTAATGGTCGGGAGAAATTGCCAGGATGGGAGCGACTTTGGTTGGATATTGTGCAAGAGGAGAAAAGGCAGAGTACCAGGGACAGATCGTCATCAAAGAACTCTGATGAAGAGAATTGCGCTTTGGCTGCCAAAGCAAAGAAGGGGAAGAGCAAGAAAGCTTCTCATTCCGGTGCGAAAGGCAAGAAGCAGGACATGTCCAAGGGGAAGTGCTTTCACTATCACCAACACGGACATTATGCCTCAAATTGTCCGCAGAAGAAGAAAAATAAGCAGGTTGTTGGATCTGCAACTGGAGAGGCCTTAGCCTCGCAGTTTGAGCTGTATTTTTTGTTGATCGCATGCTTGGTCTCAAGTGTGGGTATCAGTATGGTTTCTGGACAGTGGTGCGTCTTTTCACATGACAGGAGATCGATATTTGTTTACTGATTTGGATGAGAAAGATCTTGGAGTGCACATCGAGATGGGTGATGATGGTAGATACAGTGTGACCGGTATCGGTACCATTTCCTTTGAGAGGGAGTCTAGTAAACCCTTCGTATTGAAGGAAGTGATGCATGTTCCAGGATTGAAGAAGAATCTTATCTCTGTGGCGATATTAGAAGACAAGGGATATGATTTTGTCTTTAGTGAGGGAAAGGCTTTCCTGTGCAGTAAGGCAACTGGTGAGACCCAGAGGATAGGGGTTCGAGTTAAGAACCTTTATCAATTGCAGGTAGATGGCTGTGTAGCAATGGCAGGCAAGGTAGAAGGAGTGGTGAGCCGGGATGATGGCGAGTTGTGGCACTGGAGATTGGGCAACCTTCACCATGGAGCTTTGAAGATACTACAGCAGATTTCTACTAGGCTTCCTAAGGGCACTCTTGCGCAATCAGATCAGTGCAAGGGGTGTACCTTGGGAAAATTTGTGAAAGCCACCTTTCACGAGAAGGATAGTCACGCCACGACAATCCTTGAGAGAATTCACATAGACGTGTGTGGACCTTTCTGAGTAGCTTCGACAGCAAAGCACAGGTACTATGTGATCTTTGTTGATGATTTTTCTCGTAAGTGTCAGATCTTCTTCATGCAGAAGAAGAGCGAGACATACTCAAAGTTCTGTGAGTTCAAGGTGCTGGTGGAGAAAGAATTGGGGAAGTAGGTGAAGGCTCTTAGGAGTGACAATGGTGGTGAATTCATCTTTGGCGAATTCAAGGACTTTTGCAGCGCAGAAGGAATTCGAAGAGACCTCATAACCCACAGCAGAACGGGGTTGATGAGTGGAAGAACAGAACGATCGTGGGTGATGCACAGGCGATGTTGCATGATCAGGGCCTACCCATTCACTTGTGGGTGGAGGCATGAAATACTGCAGTATATGTGTAGAACCGTTGTCCTCACAGGATACTTGGCATGAGTACACCTGAGGAGGCGTTTTCTGGTAAGAGGTCTGATATTTCCCATTTGAGGATTTTTTGGTTCACCTGTTTACATTCATGTGACGAAGGATGCCAGGAAGAAGCTGGAGCCGACTGCAGAGGTTGGGATATTTGTGGGGTACACTGATACGCCCCACAACTATTGTGTGTATTTTCTATACAGTCGCAAGACTGTTGTGCGACGGGATATCAAATTTCAGTAGGAGAAAGCCATGAAGTGTTCACTTGAGAGGGAGCTACACTTGCATGCAAAGGAGGAGCTATTAGTTTCTAAGGATGAGCCTTAGGATGTGAATCAGTGACAAGAGGAGGTTCATGGAGTGGAAGAGACCACTCATGTAGCGCCAACCATCAGAGGGCGGAAGTGCACTACAAAAGCTGAGTGACTGGCTCAAGATGCAGAGAAGGTTGTAGGAGCACCTACATCACAGTGCAGACAGAGACAATCACCTGACCGGTATACTGGATACATGGCTCTTATGAGCAAGTGTATCGTGACAGAGCCATCCTATTTCGAGGAAGAACATGTGGAGGACCCCGCATGGGTAGATGCGGTGGAAGAGTATGATTCGATTGTCAGAAACCGCGCATGGGAGATTGTCCCGAGGCCGGAGGGGAAATCAATGGTGGGTTCGAGATGGATCTACAAAGTGAAGTAGGAAGCTGACGGGATGTGGAGAAGTACAAGGCAAGATTTTTTGCCCGAGGCTTTTCACAGATTGAGGGGATCGATTATGAGGAAACTTTTTCACCTGTCGCAAGGTATTCTTCCATACGAACGATTCTTGCTCTCTCAGCGCAGATGGGGTGGCACATTCATCAGATGGATGTGAATATTGCGTTCCTCAATGGAGTCATTGAGGAGGAGGTGTACATTGGCCGACCGAAGGTTTCGAGATCTTCAGCAGCGAGTCGCATGTGTGCAGGCTCAAGAGAGCGCTGTATGGGTTGAAACGAGCACCTCGTGCTTGGTACACACGGATAGACAGTTATTTCACCGGACTTGGATTCTCCAAGAGTGAGGCGGATCTGAACCTATACCAGATTGTGGTGGAGGGTAAGTTGCTGATCATTGTACTTTATGTAGATTATTTGATTTTGACAGGTGATGAACTGTTGATACACTCATGCAAGGCTGATCTTGCAAACGAGTTTTAGATGAAGGACTTGGGCCTCCTTCATTATTTCCTGGGATTGGAAATTTGGCAGCGCGGTGGTGGGTACATTTTTCTCAAGGAAAGTATGTCCGGGAGATACTGGAGAAGTTCAAAATGCATGGCTGCAAGCCTTTTGATACTCCTCTTCCTAGAGGATGGAGGAAGGAGGATGCTACTTCGGCGGAGGTAGTGGATGCCACTGTTTATCGAAAGTTGGTGGGGTCGCTTATGTATCTGGTCAATACATGACCCGACATATGCCATGCTGTGAACCAGCTTTCACAAGCTATGGTTAAGTCTACCAAGCTCTACTGGAAGGCAGGAAAGCATGTATTGAGATATATCAGAGGCACATCGGGATATGGATTATGGTACAGACAGTTGGATGAGGTGAAGCTGTGTGGCTTCACGGATGCAGATTGGGCAAGGAGCCCAACGGACAGAAAGAGCACATCTGGAGGGATTTTCAGTATTGGGTCGACAACAGTTTCTTGGTACAGTAGGAAGGAGAGATTCATGGCACTCAGTTCAGCAGAGGCTGAGTATATGGCAGCGAGTTTGGCTGCACGCGAGGCTATATGGATGAGGAAGATCCTGGTCAGGTTGTTCGGTTCACACTTGGATCCTACTGTGATTTATTGTGATAATCAGAGTTGCATCAAACTCTCGGTTAATCTAGTATTTAATGATAGATCTAAACACATTGACATCCGGTATCATCATATCAGAGATTGTGTGCAGCGGAGAATCATGTTACTTTCATACATTCCTACGGAGGATCAGGATGCTGATATCTTGACGAAGGCGCTCACCAGGAGAAAATTCGAATACCACAGGGGTAGGATAGGGGTTGCAGATAATCCTTATCTTGTTGAGAGGGAGTGTTGAGATTGCAACAAGATGAGGAGCTTAGTGGAAAGAAGTCGCCTTCACTAAGTGGGCCCGCAAGGTATTTTTGGCGCAAAGTCTATTTTTAGACTGTGTCTATTTTTAGACATATGGATCATGTTCTATGAGTTGCAGGATGCTATTTGTGGATGGTTGGAAAATTCAGGAAAAATAGATGGACTTATATTTTTAGACATACTGGGCAGAATCTATTTTTAGATTGCAAGTCTAAAAATAGATATGTCGAATATTATTAGCTCTTAATAATATTTGGACTCTAAACATTATCTTTTCCTCTTGGAGCACTTCAGTTTGATTCCTGGATTTGGCACATGCAGCTGACATAAGGAATTACGCTATTCCTAGGGTTTAGTAGAGCTATTGCATGGTTGACTTCAGTTAGAACTCATGTGACAGAGTTTGGTGGAGTTGATGAGACAGTTAATGGAGTTGTGTTCAGTTTAACTTAGTTGAGCTAGTTGTATCTAGTCTAATTGATTGATACAATTAGTGAGAGTGGTGTGAATTAATTATTAATTAATTCACTAATTATTAACTCATAAATCAACTAAAGAATACATCAGTTAACTACAGTGCATGGACAGTTTCAGTGGAGACCAGTGGAGAGGTAGGTGAAAGAGAAAGTGTGACTATTAGTTGTGAATATACTGGTGCATGAGATGTGCACACACAATGATGGAGAAGCCAATGAGGATTGCGCAGTACATACTGGTGGGATTCGAACTTGGATCTAATGCTTGTCCATATTGGATTGCACAGTAGAGGCTGGCTAACAGGTGGAGCAGATTGGAGCATGTGTTTTGTATGATCTGAGCTTGTGTAGTGTGTAACAATTGGAGATAGTGCTGAGAGCTTGTGAGGAGTTTGTACTATGATTGTTACATGATCTCTATCATTATAATATACAGATAGTTGGGGGTTTTCAACTTTAAGCCTTCCCATAAATACTGTGTTTATATGTGTGATTGTTTATGGTTTTAATGTGCTCATGCAATTGTTTATATTTCCGCAAATTGATGATCCATAGTAGAAGAGGTTATGTATTATGCATGAAGCTCAAATAGTGTGTGATCAGGATAATCTCGGTGAATAATTTAACAATTATTCAAATTTCTACAAAAAAATTAAATTTTTGGATTCCTCTCATCATCATCAGTATTCTCACAAAATTTCTGATCATTTGGAGTAGTTTTTACCCCCTAAAAGGTCAACAAACATCAAACTTTTGACCATTCTGCCTCATTTTCAGGCAAGGTACTACGCATGGAACAATGTTGGGAGAATGGATTTTTTTGAAGGAAAATGGAACTCATTCATGAAAAATCAAAAATTTCTAGAAATTAGACTCATTAGGCTTTCCAACGAGCCATCACAGAGCAAAATCCGACATTGGGAAGGGGTCCAAAACTTAGTCACAAAAGTCCCTATTTTCTGTTGAAGTGGTGTTGTGCACAGAGACTGTCTAAGTGTGTTTTGGACCGAAAGTCAACAAAACACACTCATTTATTGCAAAATGATATTTTTGAGTTTTTTAAGGCAGAACACTCTAGAATTAGGTGCAAATAGTTATTGTGGAATTTATTTCTTAGGATATTATGTGCCTTGGGCCTTGCATGGTCTCTTGGCCATAAATGACATTTATGGTTGAATTTGACATTTTCCTACCATATTTAGGGTTTTAGTCCTCCTTTTATACATAAATAGAGCATGAGGCCCTTATGTATTTTGTTGGCTTTGATGAACTTGGAGAGAAATACATTGTTTCTATGAGCTTGGAGAAGAAATTGGTTTTGTGAAGTTGATGAATGGCTTGTTTGGCTTGATGATGGAGAATCTTGTTTGCAATATTCCGTAGCTTGGTGAATGGTAATGTCTTCTTAATTTGTTTATTTTTTCTTGTCTTTCATTATGTTTCGTCCTTCCATTTGATATAAATCAAAAAAGTATATGTTGAGACATGCTCTTTGAGGCACCTCAGTCCTCCTGTTTGTTATAGCCTTGATGTTTTCCTCTGTTTGGAAATCTTAAGGAATTCTTGATTTCTCCTTAGGTCCACCTAAGCTTGCTTTGTTTCATATATGTATTAGTATGCTAGTTTACAAGTATGATTCACAGTATGCCCTACTTATTTGAAGCTTTCAAAACTCTATCTTGAAACCTTTCTTTGTAATATTATTTGCTAGGTTAAGTCAGAGAGGTCTCATTCGATCTTGCCATTTGTCCATGCCTACCAACTTGTTTCAGAGTTCTTTATAGCCTGATTTATGATGTTTAGGAGTTCCCTCTTCATAGATTGAGTTATTTGTGTTATCTTATATGTTTTCCCAAATTCTGAAGGTGAATTTACTAAAGTTAGAAGCTCTTATGCTTTCTATGTTTCACTGGAATGTTTATCTTGGATATTTATCAGTTTAAGTATTGTTCATTGATTTTAATTGTTTTCCCTACCTCATGAGTTGTAGCTTTTAACTATATGTATTTAAGACCTCCTATTTTTTCCCAAACTTGATGTTCACTACACCTCACTCATTACCTTAAGGATCCATTTACCTTGCTAGATTGGCCCTGCAACACACTTTGATTCATCATTAAGACACTCATGACTGTCATTGACTCCATAGCCCAATGATTCAAAGACCTCTCACTCCACCTATTCCACTTGACCATCTTACCCAACCAAAAGAATCAACAAACCCTACACTTAAAAACTAGTCTAAAATCAAAAACCCTAAAGCAAAAAGAACACATCCTTTGCACCCAATAGAGAGATCCCTCTTTGAGTCCAGGAAGGCTAGGTCCTAAGACTCTAAAGACTGGTTCCATGTTACCTTGTCATTTGGTCTACCAATTTTCCAAATCATGGGACACTAACACCTGCCACCCTGAATTCTTTCCCAAATGAATTATTAGACTATGGCATACAAACATTACAAGTTGTTGCAAGATTGGTACTATGGAATACAAATTGGAGCTTCCGACATCTTCCCAAGTGCAGCTAGTTTTCCATGTTTCATGCTTAAGGAAGGTTATAGGTGACAAGCTCCCAGTTCAAACAATATTTCCAGAAGTTGATGAAGAATGAAAAATCATATTGGAACCTGAAGTAGTCACAGAAGCAAGAACTCGATAGCTATGAAATCGATCAATTTCAGAGTATCTCATAAAGTGGAAGAACTTAACCACTGAATATTCCCCATGGGAGGATGATAATTTTATACAGAAGCATCCAAAATTACTCAAGCATTGAGGGAAACACTTTTTTGAAGGAGAGGGGAATGTTAGGTCCCTATAATACTAGTGTATTCCCTTATTTTTTTGGTTAGTGTACCCCTTTATTGTTATTTTTTTTACCCATGTCATCCCCATATTGTTATTATTATGCCCCACAGAAGCCCACTATTGTTATTGTTTTGTGCTTACATTATTATTTTTATGTAGGCTCTAATTATTTCGGGACCCCTAAGACTCCTATATATATAAAGTAGGTTTTTTCATTTGCATCATCCAATAATTTTTCATTTATGTAATGTAAAGGAGGTTTCCCCCTCAAAGAGGTTGATTTCTAATTCATTGATCTATCCTTTCTTCTATTTTGTGAGTTGGTTGCATAACATTGACCTTATTTCTATGTCTAACTTGTATTAAGAGCCCATAAAATTAGCCCATAAACGGAAAGTCAAGACCAGTGGCACCAGTGCCCAATGGATTTATGAGCCCAATTTCCTAGTGACCTTGGAAGCCAAACCACAATTACAGAGCATAGACTACTTAGAACCCCCTAAATAGAAAACCAATTTTTAACCAACCAATTTTCATTCCACCTTTTCCACCTCAAAAGATGGAGATGAATGGGGATATAAAGACAATTAGTACTGAAATATTTCTTAAAGGATAAGGATATATATATATATATATATATATATATATATATATGTATGTATGTATGTATGTATGTATGTATGTATGTATGTATGTATGTATGTATGTATGTATGTATGTATGTATGTATGGAACAATGGTGAAACACAAGCACACATAATGAGAAAATATCGGGTATATATATATACATATATGGAACAATGGTGAAACACAAGAACACATAATGATAAAATATTGGGTTCTAAAATAGTAATTACCTACAGCAGTTTGAGATTCCCTCAGAGTCCAACAACATCCATTTCCATACTTTTCCTACTCATGCACTCCCCTTTTCAACTAAGCCTTAAGGTGGGCACCCTTGCATACATAGTCTCTAAGAAATTTATTTGTTCCCCTAATGTCCACCCACCCATTATAGGTTAAATGTTTTCAATTTAGTTGTTCCCCTAATGTCCACCCACCCATTATAGGTTAAATGTTTCTATTGTATTGTGGTTGTGAACAATTTTTGCCTCTACCCTTGATTTTGAAAACAATAAATGCCTATATTTTCTCCCTAGGATTTTTTTACACCCCTCTTCACCATATCAACACTACCCATTGATATCCATGCACCTTGGTATATGACTTCACCTAATTACAATAAACCTGTCATATACCTCTTTGAGGACCTCCTACTCTCTCTCTCTTGTAGCCAACCTTCATGATCACACCACGTCTACTTATATCGGTGTTGGTTTTCTTGAGCCTACTCAGGATTATGAAATTTTTTGGGGGTGCACTACCATGTCCCCCTTCCCATTGGTTAGGTGGGACCATGGCATGCCCCCCTCATCCCATCCCCTTCTTCAGCATCACTCACTCCATTTGGGGAAGAATTAAATTAGTGTTAAAAAGATATAACTATTAAATTAAAATATTTAGTAATAAAATAAAGAGAAACTAAACGAATTAACTAATAATTTATTTATTTTTAAATAAAAAACAAATTTCTTAAAAAAAATTAATAAAAATATATTTTAAAAGCTAAACTTAGGATTTTAATTTGGTGTACCTTTTTGTTTATTTTTTTATTTCTAAGTCATGTGAGTCCCGATATTTCTGCATGCTTAACCTTTGTCTTGAGAAACCACAACAGAGGGGCATAAAATTCATTAAAATACCTCAGTATCTCACTTGTCCTAGGACACTCCAACGTTTAACATGGCTGAATTTTCACCCACAGAGTTTCCAACCGGCGACCTTCACATCATGGAGTGCCTGAATAATACACCCCATCACCATCTATTCTATGATCTATGGGTTTTTATTGGTTTACCCTAAAAATATGCTTTATTTTAAATTATTATACATCTCAAAGTAAAATAAATTAATAAAATTAATTATTCTTACAAATATTTATTTTTGATAATATACAAAAATTAAGATAACTAATTATATTTAAAAAGAGTGTACGAATCCCCAATGGGGGTGAGCACGGAGGTCGATGGGAGGATAGGAGTCATTTTTCCTTCACATGAGGTAGAAATGAATAATGAGGAGGAGTATCTATGCTTCGGGAAAATTCCGAGTGAAGGTTCTCGATGCAGGGTTATTATATGGGGCAACTGAAATGGTTGGCATTACGCTGTGAGGAAATAAACCAAGTAAATTGGAAAACCAAAACCCATGTAAAGAATATCTCCCGCGACTCCCTTTCCATATTTTTCTAGCAGAACAAGTCTCTTGATCATGCTCTATCCACTCTTTGTAGTGTTTATGTATCTAGTCTCTAGTGTGGTCCTTTTTTTTTATCTTAACATAAATATAGGTAGAATTTGGGGGAATCGTGGAGCAAATTTTGAAATCAAAGCTTAACCTAGAGCAACCAAAGGATTTCTTAGCATGGAGCTATCCTCCTCTCAGGTAATTCCATGTTTTTTTGGTCTCTTTCAGGTGTTGCTCTTCCATTTATTTATTTGGAGGCATGTCTCTTAGAACTGGGTATTATCTTGGAAGGATCCGATGGGGATCTTAGCTAGCTTCCTCCTTCATTCCATGTACCATTGGAAACTCAAAGTAGCTTTTGATTCAGCAAAAGGCACTCCTATTCTCAACCTTTTCAAGCCCTCTCATGTCGACTGTTAGGATAATAGTTTATGGAGAGTTTCAGAGCCTTGGGTGAGTCTCTTCAATGGTTTGGTGAGGAAGGATACACCTTCCATGGTTTGAGGGGGGAGAGGATCATTTCCCATGTTGTTCAAAAGAGGATGGCCTAGGCGGGGTGGTGGGAACCAGGGACATAAAGTGCAAAAGGTTGATGGAGAATTGGTCTCTCCTATCATGAATTCGCCTGGTCGAGTGGACCTACCTGCCCCTTTTGACTCCATCGAGGCACAAATCCACCGTCTACAACGTTCATTCAATTAGTTATCCCAATCTCAAAATTAGTACCATGCATATTTGGTTAGTTTCATGGTTGAAATTATTAACAATTAGTGTTCCATTTTGGACTGACAGGTCACTCTCATAAAGAATCAAAGGCATCTCCAGAACTGCATTGACAAATTTGAGACTCGCTGGCTCACATGGAATCTCACATCCATGAAGCCTTCCACCACCGATATATTGAAGACAGAGCTACACAGGTCAACCCCACCCCCCTACTCAAATTAAAGGATGATTACTAGCTGTATTTACTTTTTGGATAGATTTTGTTCATGGTGGGCTATAGATCTAACAAGGCTCTTGTTTTGTCAAGTTTCTTTATGTTTTGTTATGTTTGTACTTAAAGACAAAAAAATATGGTAGGAGTGAGGCCATTTTTGCATCCTCCCAGAACTCCTCACGATTTATTTTTCTCATGACATAATAGAAATATGTTGTCTTACAAAAAAAAAGTGTACCGAACTTTTTTTAGGCATAGTCTAACTAATACAAGAAATGGTTTTTTCTCACAATTTGACAATACAATTTTGAGAAAGATTGTGATTTCTTATTATTTAAAATGCATCTATTTTTTGTGACTAGGTTGAACCTAGGTCGGGGCTAGCCATTTTATTGGATGGAATAAGACAAAATTTTGAATGCATAAATGAGTTCAACACCCCAGAGGAAAAACCATCAAGGCACTAGAGCTTTGAAAATTAAACAACTTAAAATGATGATTCTTAAAATTTTCTCTTAAATTTTGGACAGAATGGACCAAAAAAGTCCCATAAAAGGTTGAGTTCATCTATTAGTTAGACTACACACTTCTTTTATATCACTGATGTATGTGTAATGTTAATATTTTTAATATTATTATATAGTAATTATACAATATACTTGGAATAAAGTGTATATATATTTCCCACTTTTGTTAATACTATCTTTTTGAAAAACAATTACTCTCCAAATATTTTAAACTAGACCTCACATTCAATGATTTGATTTAGTGGATCAATATTATAAATGTTTACTTGAATAAAATAAATCATTAATAATTCCTCAATAATAAATACAAATAAGGATTCTATATAACATGCATCTTCAATGAAAAAAGATTCACAAAAATAATCATGAAATAAATCATATTTAGGGGAGTTATGCATAAGTTGGTGCCGCACATATATACATATTACCGTCTCTTGTTAAGTTGGTTCTTACCACTGGGGATTAGTGTATCCAATAGATTAGTGTCTACGAAGATCTAGAAAATTATATTGGCATCTACCAGTTTCTGCACTAGCGAGGAATGGTATCTCTGATAGGTTGGTGCCTAAAATTTATTATAAAATGAATTTTTGTGGTTTTCTACTAAAAGGGTTTTTGTTAGGTCCCCGTAATTTGTCAGATTGGAAAGATAAAATGAACATGGGTAACATCAGACCAGTCTTTGGAGTCCTAGGACCTAGCCTTCTTGGACTCAGAGAGGGATCTCTCTATCTTGCGCAAAGGATGTGAAATTGTTTGCTTTTAGGGTTTGATTTTAGGCTAGTTGTTAAGTTTAGGGTTTGTTTGTTTGTTTGGGTTGGGTAGATGATCAAGTAGAGGATATGGAGTGGGATATTTTCAAGTCATTGGGATATGGAGTCTACAAAGGGTTATGGAAAGTTCAACAATGAATCAGGGTGCATCACAGGGGAAATCTAACATCGTCAAATAGATCTTTAAGGTAGGTGTGAGATGAAATGAGCATCAAGTTTGTGAACATAGTAGGGGAAAGGGCAGTTAATAATCCTTTGTCAAATACCTTTAAAAAAGAAGGGTATTTAACACTACTCAACATAAATAAGTAATCATAAGACAGGGAAAACCAATAACTCTTTGATTAAACTTAAGCAAATAAGCATTTAAGATAAACAATCTAGTGAACTATAGAAGGCAAGAAACTTATATAACTTCTAGTAATTTCACCTTCAAGATTATAAAACATTCAAGATAGACATATAACATCGATCAAAGAAGAGGGAAATCCTAGACATCATTGATCACAGTCATAAATACCTCCAAAGCAACCTTTTAAGAATGGACAAAGGGCACGATCAAAACATAAACCTCTTTGGCTAAAATTAATCAGTGATACTTCAAAGAAACATCTTAAGAACAATGTTTAAGTAGCATCAAATAAGCAGGGTTAACCATAAAACATCTTTGATATCTACTGTATTGAATCATTCATAAGATAAACAAGCATAAGTGGGTCTAGAGAGAAACTAAGAATTCTCTAAACTTACCTAGCAGAAGAAAACATAGAAGCAATGAAGGATAAACATAACTAAGGTGCATCTAAACAACATTTCTTAGTCTAAAAATTTTGTCCTACTACAATAGAAGGATGAGAAAAATGATAATACAAGAAAAAATGAACTAAATAGGAACACATCACCATTTGATAGTGCTCAGGGATCCTGCAAGAAAGCCTTCTCCAATGTCAAACAATCCAAACCATTCACAAAAATCAGAGCCAATTTGTCTTCAATCTCCAAAACTATGTATTACTCACAAGATTCATATCAACATCCAACTACAAATAGGCCTCAATGTTGTATTTAACAAGCAAGGAGGACAAAAAACATAATTAGGTCTCTAGAAGCCCATTAGTTAATCATAAATGTCGTTTTTTTCCTTTGAGACCTTGCAAAGCCCAAGGCACAAAATATGTAATGAAAAATATCTTTGTGAGCATTTTTGGCAAAAAAAATTGACATTTAGGCTCCCCAAAGCCTCCAAAATGTTTCCTAGCATACTTGTTTGAATTTTTGACTGTTAGGGCATAGCACTGAGATTTAAGGATGTATTTCCTGGCCAAGGCGTAGCACATGCACAAGAAAACTGGGTCACCTTGCAACCAAGTTTTGAAGGCCTTCCTGATGTCGGAATGGGCTCTGTGATGGCTCGTTGGAAGGCCTGTCAAGTCTCATTTCCAGAAATTCCCATTTTTTTCTGATTGGGCTTCATTAACCTATCCAAAAAGTAAATCTCTCAAGGCTGCTCAAGGCGCAGTGCCAGTCCTAAAAACTAGGCAGAAAGGTGAAATTTGGGGTGTTTTTGAGCCTTTTGAGGGACCAAATCAACTCCAAATGACCTGAAAATTGGTGAGCATGCTATAATTGAGCAGAGGATTTGAAAAATGTAAATTTATACACCTGAGGATGCCTGATGGAAAAGCGTAGCGCCAAGGGTGTCGCGCCTTCAAGCTTTAAAATCAACAAAAACAAAAAAATTTCAAAAAGTTCCCAAAATTTGTAGATATATTCTTTATGGGGTTTGGGAGGCTTGTAGAGAAGCTTCAGCAAGAATCCCAAGGTTTTCTTGGTCTTTTGCTTCCTTGAGTAATTGAATTTTGGTAAGGGATCTTTTGAGCTTGGCCCTGGCAAATTGATTTTTCAAAGCATAATGCTTGGTCATCTTCTTTTAGAGGTCAATATACATTTTTTCATATTCAGCTGCTTGTTTTCATTCTTATAATACTCAATTTTATACATTTCCATGCCAAGGCACCTTTCTAGATCTCTGACCTCAGCATCCTTTCTTTGGAGCAAGATGCTTGTAACCCTCTCCTCATCTTCATTTTCACTGTCAAGGTCAATAAATTCATATTTTTGTTTAGTTCCAAGCTTACCTTTCTTATCTCTGATCTTTTGTTTGCCTTTGTCAATTTTCTTAGTGTAGGTGGATAGCATGGTCCCTTGCCTTTTAGAGGCAACAAACATATGCCTTTCTCCCCTTTGGTATGTTGAGGCAAAAGGTTTGATTGTGGTCATTTTCATGTCTTCCTCATGGTTTCCATCTTGACTGTCATTATCATTACCTTGGCTGCTAGGTGTACCATCATTAGTATTTTCATCATTGTTTGCCTCCTCACTAATTTTGCATTGTTCTTTGCACCACTATGGGTCTTACTGTCTTTGGCCTTTCTCTCTGAACTAGCATCACTGTCACTATGAGGCTCATTGTTTTCACTGCCCCCATTTCCATTATGACTATTTTCATGAATTTTTTTATCAGTGCCAACATCATATTTATCATCATCATCATCATGATTTTTACTCTCCTCTGTATTTGCACTGTTTTCTGCACTTTCATTTTGCTCCTCATTGTAGCTGCTTGCCTCATCATTTCTGTGATCTTCATTTCCACTCTCAGCCTCTTCATTTTCTTCACTTTTATCATCTCCCTCTGTCTCCATTTTTTCTGTTTCATTGCTTACCTCTGCCTCTTCATCACTAAGATCCTCATTGTTTTTACTGTCATCATGGATCCTAGTCGCATTTCCAACATCATCATCATTATCTGTTTCTTTTTCACTTGCTTGTTCACTTCCACTTTCTTCTTTGGGTGATGCATTAGAAGAGGGTGAGGAAGGATGATGGGATGATGAGGGAAAATTTTGTTGATGAAGGGGTTGTGGGTTTGTGAAGACCTCACGAGAAATGAAAACCTCCCATGGTATGCCCTTTTTCTCCAACTAATGTATCACAACCATCCTGATCAAGAAGTGATGGAACAAACTTTGCATTTGCTAGGAGTATTTCATCTTTTGTACAACATAGCACATATTGCCAATACTCTTATATAGGTAGTAGGGTAAATGAAGCATTTTAACCCTAGTAAAGTGCATGAGTAATCTGATATGATAGGAGTAGATTCTAAAGTACCTTCCCTTGCAGGTAAAATATTTCATGATGACCCTCATCAATGGAGCATACCTCTCCAGCAAGTGTGAAAAAGGTAAAATATATTTGCATCCTTCTTTGTATCTGGGCTTGAGAAATGGCTTATAGCATCTCATGTCTAACTTTTCTCTTTTGAACCATTTTTCACAAATATTAGGTATTCCAGTAGCGATAGAAATGACATCTGATGATAGCTCAAAGTCTAACCCTTCAAGATTCACTTGTTTATTGTGTAGGTTGAGGATAAACAACCTAGTGATCTCAGGGTGACTCTACACCTGTTGAACTTTTTCACAAAACTAAAAACACCCTACATTTTGGAAACATGTAATGATCATAGGAGAGGCTTTAAGCTCCATAGCGTCTTGGGGTTCAAACCTATTAACCTTCCCACCTCCGTGATTTTGCCTAATAGGCACTTGGCCTTCTTCACTACTAATATTCCCTCCTTCTCCTGACATTTTGATTTCTGCTGCCTTTAAACAAATCCTAGCTCTATTTTTGAAACTTGATATGAGGACTGATTTGGGATGATAGTGAAAGGTAGCCTTGGCAAGTGAGTGAGAGGAAGGCGTAGGTGTATGACTGAGTCCTTTAAGATTTGATGAATGGTTAACTTCAACTCACTGCAATTACCCTACTTCATACCCTATTTGACTGATAAATTCCTATTTGTAGATGATGGAGTTTGAAACAGGGTTTTTAGCATGAAGACTTAGGGTTTCTAATCCTTAGGGTTTGGCCAATTTCCTTAAACATTGAATCATCAAAATTCATTGGAGGACAAGGCAATACATTCACCTACCAACTTCTAATGCCCTTGAAATTCCTTCAGTAGCAGCTTGAAGGAGTTCTTTTGTTGTTTTTGGTATTTGTAGGTGGAGGAGAGCTTTTGGCGAAGGTGCAATGCCTACACGCAGAGTCAGGTCTGTTCTGCCCAATGCGTAGTGCCTGCACGCATTCCTGGGTATCACGCTCCCCAACGTGAAACATCTGCATGTCTTCCTACCTGTCGGGCTCCCCAACATTGTAATATTCCAAAATTTTAGCCTCCAAGCTAAATGAAATATTAGAGTTGTTTTATCACTAGGTAGGTGAATAAATGGGTAGGGAGGCCCATTAACCTCTTTAGAAGGATCAATAACACTCCTAATGTGAAAGGAGTAAGAATAAGAAGCTTATTTGAGCACCCTTGGGTGTGAAAAAATATGGGAACATGTTGATTCAATCAACTTTGACCAAGTCAACAAAGTTGTCTAGACACATTGAACCACCTTGATGGACAACGCAGCGTTGGTGGAGGACAACTTGCATGAGATTGATGGCACATGTGGATGGGACACAATGAGGAGAGGTTCACCTTATATATATGGAGAGGATGGGGGCCTTTGTTATTCATGCTTAGTACTTGATATTTGATCTTGTATGTTTAGACTTGGCATCCTCTTGTTGTTTAGCAGGGTGCAGTGCTACTGAGCATAGGGTGTTCCCGAGTGGGAATCCCACCTCTTCCATTGAGAGGCCTCTTGGGAGAGTTTGTCCTGTATTTATCCACATCTAGGCTTGAGGCCAAGCACCATTCTTCAGTCCCAACATTATTTCTACAACAGAATATTGCTGAGTTGTAGGGTGTTGCATTGGAGGCTTGTCACACCACTTTCAGGTTTGTTTATTAGTAGAAGGTGCATTCCTTCTCTTAAGAAATCAGCTAGGAATATTTCTGAGCATATTTCACATATTGGTAGAAGTTCAAAGCACTCCTCATCTCCTATAGCGCGGTCCCTTGCAGAAACTGCGTCATTTTGCATAGAGTTACTGCAGCAGGGTTAAGGCCCTTTTTTCTGAGCTAGTTTTCTAGGGAAAGGGCCAACCCTTCTCCCAGAAAGATAGAGGAATGGATTCTCATCCCTCCTTTGTATTATTCAGATATATTTCTGTAATTTTTCAGTGAGACTACATTTTCTGAAGCTGAATATTCATATTTTCTCTTTTGTACTCATGCTTTCAAGAAAACCCTTGCTGGGTTACCTTTATAATGCAATAAGGAGGTCAAATCTTCATTTTCTTGGAATATTGATCTATTAAGTTCCAGATCCATATTATTTTATCATTATACTATATAAACCCTCATAAAATAATGTTGTACATGCTTAAGTCTTTTTCTGCATAACATAAGTCATGGGATTTGGCTATTTTTAGGCTGATATGAAGTTGAGAGGTATGTTTAACATATCAAAAGGGATTTATTTCTGATCCCATTTTGTATGTGAGCGCCTAAAATCATATGATAATGGAACCAACCGTTATTTCACCCAGTAAAAATTCAAATATTTAGAAATAACATTTTCAGGGTCTAATTGTTGCATTTTCCCCACTCGGGAATGAGTAGAAGTTGTTCTTTTGCTGCTATTTCACTCATTTGATGGATATGTGTCTTTGGACACATCATATGAATATATTTGTCACTGAAATCCATTATTATGTTCAAGAGTTTTTGTAGCTCCAACTTTAGAATATCTTAAGATATTCTTATTGTTGTAGATTATTCCAAATTCAGGATATTACAGTGGTATCAGAGCATAGTTTTGGCTCAGACTGTGGATTTCAGCCATGATGCTATCAGAAGGAGGAAATATGAATATAAATAAGACTCCATTACATGGAGGAAGAATAGAGGATAGGCTTACACAACTTCTTCCAAAATCTATGCAGTGCATCAATGAAAATCTTAAGAAGTTGAGAGGAGAGATGGAATCTCCTGAGGAGTTTGGATCTAGAGCTAGATCTAGATTGGCACATGATAGGTGTGAGCATGTAGCTACACCCTATTATGCATAGCGTAGTCAAATGCCCAGATCTTCTATGAAAGAGATGAAAGAAGAGGAAATGTTGGAGAGGGGAACTCTTATTAATTTTCTGCAAGAGTATGAATCTCAAACTGAAAGGTTTAGAGATCATATTGCTTTCAAATATTTTTGAAAGATCAAGGTGGAGAAGAGCAAGCTGCATGACATGAATAGATTTTCTCTATCTACCTTCGATGGATCCCCAACTTGTTTAGCCAAAGCTTGGGTGGAGGAGTTGCATACTTATTTGCAGTAGCACCAAGTTTTTGAAGATGAAGCCATCAGAGTTGCAACACTGCTCTTTGAAGGTAAGGCCTATGCTTGGTGGATGTTTGAGTCATTTTCATTAAGAAATTTTAATACTTATTCTTTTGCAAAGTTCACTAAGAGATTGGTAGAAAGGTTTGATAAAAAAACATGAGATAATCAAACCAATGAAACTTTTGCATAAGCTGGGAGAACCTATAAACTCAAAACCACTTCATAAACCTATTGGATGAGATCACATATTGCATGATACCTTGCTAGAGGCAAGATCCTTGTTTCATAACCTTCGACCAGAGGGAATGAAGGTTCCTTTTGCAAAGAAGGATCCACTTATTGAGCAGTTACCTCCTATTCATATTAAAGATGAAGTGAAGGTTGGGGGTTACAACGCTGTCACATCTAGAGCATATCTAGTGCCTCATGCAGAGGAAGGAGGAGCACATGCTCTGATAGGAGGATTTCTTGTGTCATTGCAAGAAGTTCTCCAGGATATCACATATGGAAGGCAAAGTAAAATCAATGAGCAGCATGATGGTGAGATGATATTGATGGAAGGAGAAGGTAGGGAGGAAAGACATCATCATTTTATGAAAAGAACACACCCATATCTATTTCAGAGAGCTGGTGCAAGGAGGAGGGAGACTGGTTTGCACTGTGAGAGCAAGGGCAAGGTTTCCCAACCTTATGAACAATATTCTCTTTCCATGGATGTCTCACGACATGGAGGCATTCTACCAGGGAGGCCACCAGATTTGAAGTTGGTAAGAGGAATCTTGCCAGTTGATTCACCACTCTTGGATTTTGGAGAGGTGAAGAGTTTTGAGGGAGAATTTGGCATAGGGGATGTCAAAGTAGCAGGTAGCAACATGAGGGGAGCTTCACATGCCAGATCACCAGTGCTGTCTCTTGGGAGGATTGATCCATACTGGAGGTCTCAACTCTTGGTAGAGTACTCTAAGGATATTGGTGCTTGCATGATTCTTGATGACTCAGATGGAGATGATAGATACATGGTGGATGATGTGGTCATCTATTCTCATGGCACAATCTTCTTGACTAGAGCTTCTAGTCTTAAGGAGGAGATGCTGCATGCAGCACATGAGAACTTCTTTTCTATGCACTTTGATGCATATTCTTATTTGATGGAGGAGTTCATTTGGGAGGGCATTCAACATGAAATATTTCAGCATATGGAGAGATTCATATCCCGGATGGTGATAGAGAGGATTTCACAGGCATTTCCCTATTCTTTGGAGGTGAGGGAGGATTTCCAGTTGAGCCATTTCAGCTCAAGAACTCAAGTACATAATGGATAATGTACAATTTCACTTTATGTTTTGTACTCCTTTTATTTATATGAGCAACATATTGTACCAAGGAGGATTACTCCTTCTTTCATATTGTATAATGATGTACTTGAAGCCATTTGTAGCATTGAGATTGGCTATCTCATTTGTGGTTTGTGGGGGAAGCCACATGATTTTTGGTGTACACCATTGACACCACTTTGTACTTTCATGTTTATATCTTGTAAGATGATAGTGGCAGAAAAAAAGTGGCTGGAAAAGCACTTGCTTTTGTTTGATTTGATGCTGGCAAGGAATGCACTGTGTTGGTTCCCTGTGTGGGACCATGATCCACTTTTCGATTGTCATGTGACAACTTGTTTTTATTGGCTTTTTCTTCCATGTATTTTTTATATTTCTATGTTCATGGGAAGCTTTGTTTGGAGAGTGGGATATGAGTTGAAGATGCCCATTGGGAGAATGATTCTCCCTAATTTGCATGATTCATGTTTCAGGAGAGGCAATGGGCAGCCCATGATTTCCAAATTACATCTCTCTTCTTCATGTGGAAGGAGCCATTTGGAGAACTTGAGTTTTTGGAGGAGGCACTTCATGGTTTATTTGTTTAATGGGGTAGCTTGGGCCACTCTTGGAGGTCATGGTATTTCAGCCCAAGATCAGCAACAGCACCATAATTATCATAAATGGAGATAGAAATCACTTGGGTGGGAGGATCCAATCTCTCCATGCAGCCCCAACACATTGTATGAACCAGGGGTTGAGGATATTTTTGAGCTAACTAGATTGGCTCATTTCATTTGGATGATAGCATGGGTGTGGAAGTCACTCATTGGGAATAATATTCCCCATGTTCGTCATAATTCCTACCTTGAGGAGGCCATTGGACAGCAGGGAATTTTCCACTTACATCTTCCACCTTCCTATGATGTAAGCCATATGGTTTTGCATGTTTGGGAGGAAACATTGCAGGGCATATTTGTAGTAGATTATTTTGAGCAGTGGTGGAGACTTTCAATGAGGATGCCACAAGAAGAGGAGGGGAGGATTTTTTCTCTCCTTATGCAGCTGCTTGAGGAAAAGCAACATTTTGCAGGGAACGACTGTAATATTCCAAAATTTTAGCCTCCAAGCTAACTGGAATATTAGAGTTGTTTTATCACTAGGTTGGGGATTAAATGGGTAGGGAGGCCCATTAACCTATTTAGAAGGATCAATAACACTCCTAATGTGAAAGGAGTAAGAATAAGCATATTATTTGAGCACCCTTGGGTGTGAACAGAGATGGGAACATGTTGATTCAATCAACTTTGACCAAGTCAACAAAGCTCTCTAGATACATTGAGCCACCTTGATGGACAACACAGTTTTGGTGGAGGACAACTTGCATTAGCTTGATGGCACATGTGGATGGGACCCAATGAGGAGAGGCTCACTTGCTATATATGGAGAGGATGGAGGGATTTATTATTCATTCTTAGTACTTGATATTTGATCTTGTCTGTTTAGATTCGGCATCCTCTTGTTGTTTAGCAGGGTGCAGTGCTACTGAGCACAGGGTGTTCCTGAGCGGGAATCCCACCTCTTCCCTTGAGAGGCATCTTGGGAGAGTTTGTACTATATTGATCCACATATAGGCTTGAGGCCAAGCAACATTATTTATTCCTAGTATTATTTCTACAGTAGAATATTGCTGAGTTGCAGGGTGTTGCAGTGGAGGCTTGTCACACCACTTCTGGGTCTTTTTCTCAATAGAGGGTGCCTTCCTTCTCTTGAGAAATCAACTAGGAATATTTCTGAGCATATTTCACATCTTGGAAGCAGGCCAAAGCACTCCTCTTCTCCTACAATGTATTCCCTTGCAGAAACTGTTTCATTTTTCATAGAGTTGCTGCAGCAGGGTTAAGGACCTTGTTTCTGAGCTAGTTTCCTAGGGAAAGAGCCAACCCTTCTCCCGGAAAGCTAGAGGAAGGGATTCTCATCCCTCCTTTGTATTATTCAGCTATATTTCTATAATGTTGCAGTGAGACTACATTTTTTGAAGCTGAATATTCAGATCTTCTCTTTTGTACTCATGCTTTCAAGAAACCCTTGTTGGGTTACCTTTATAATGTAATAAGGAGGTCAGATCTTAATTTTCTTGGCATATTGATCTATTAAGTTCCATATCAATGTTATTTTATCATTATTCTGCATAAAACCTCATAAAATAATGTTGTACATGCTTCAGTATTTTTCTGCATAACATAAGTCATGGGATTTGGTTATTTTTAAGCTGATATGAAGCTGGGAGGTCTGTTTAACATATCAAAAGGGATTTCTTTCTGATCCCCTTTTGTATGTGAGGGCCTAACATCATATTATAAGGTAAACAAGCATTATTTCACCCATTAAAAATGCAGATATTCATAAATAACGTTTTCAGGGTCTAATTGTTGCATTTTCCCAACTCGGGAATGAGTAGAAGTTCTTCTTTTGCTTCTGTTTCACTCATTTGATGGCTGTGTGTCTTTTGACACATAATATGAATATATTTGTCACTAAAATCAATTATTATGTTCAAGAGTTGTTGTATCTCCAACTTTAGAATATCTTAAGATATTCTTATTGTTGTAGATTGTTCCAAATTCGGGATATTACAAACACGTAACGCTGAATGATTTTCTGGGCTGGTTGGGCTTCCCTAGGAGAATGGGTAGCGCCTTCACGAATGCACAACACATCTCCCTGAATGCGCAGCGCATTGCAATTTTGCACTGAAAAATCTCCTGAACGCGTAGCTCCGGGCACTAAACACGTAGTGCCTGCCTAAACGCGCAGCGGCGGGTAGACTTGCCCAATTTTTGACTAGAATTCCCAAATTTGTCTCTTGGATGCTTTTTTCTTTTTGCAATTTCACAATGAGTTGAGTGAAGGGAAAAAAGTTCTTTTATAGCCTAGGGAAATAAATTTATCTTAGGGAACCCACTTTGTTAATGTTTTTTGAGCTTTTTTATGTAACTAATCTTCTCTTGAACTTTTTGTTGTAGGTGGCTAAAAAACATTTAAATGGCTCTTTTTCCCTTTTTGGTGGTAGCTTGCTAAAAACATGAAAGGGTCCTTTTTCAGCCTGAGGGTCTGTTTCACTGCTCTTGACATATCAGAACCCTAAAAACTACCCTTTCTGCCATCTTGAAAACGAACACATCCCTTTTGTTCATTCAGTAATGGTAAGATATTTTTTTATTTTTTTTTGAGGGATTTCTTTCCTATAGCAGCACTGTCAAAAACCCCTTTTGACATTTCTGAGTATGGGTGACTTGAAACATGGTTTCTTCCCTTCTCACTGATATTCTTTACTTCTTTGTCCTATGAAACAGTGAGGAATTTCACTTTGGAAAACTATGGGATGACATACACAGTAGCCCTTTAAAATCTTCTTTCTGTTGTCATCATGGAGGTTTGACATCTTCATTTTACCTCCTTTGACCATATTACCAAAACCCTAGGTTTCTGGAATGATTTTTCAATGTGATTTACTGCACTAGATTCCTTCTTGGCACACTGCTAACCCAATCAGGCTCAATAATCCTGATTCTTCTTGAAAACAAATTTATTCCTCTCCTTTTGTTGTGAATGTCTTCTTTCGGTAAAAGGCCTATTATCTTACCAAATCTTTGTTATTGGTCACTTTAACACTCCTGCAAAAATGTTAAAATTTCTCATTTATCTCTTGCAAAACTTGAAATTGGTAAAGTGGCCATCTTAGGATATTTTTCTGATCTTTCTTGACAACCATGTGATGATCTTGTTTTTCATTTGAACTAGGTTCTAGCATAAGAAGAACATATATTAAAACACCAATGAAGACCCTACAACCTAGGAAACCCTAATTATCTAGTGGGAGGGCTTTAACTTGGTCTTTGACTTAATTTAGGCTTGGGATCTTCATAGTGTAAAAGCAGAGTTTTTGACCAATTGATGTATTTGAATATATAGAAATTGATGTAATTAATTGATTTAAAGAGCCTGTAGAGGTATTTTTGATACCATCAAGGTTTGAGGAACCTAATGAAAATGGGAATGAATAGGCTGATTGGTAACCCTAGATGGAAAGTGAAATAGTGAGGCGAAGGCAAAACAAAGTGCTGGGGTTATAGGTGGGAAAATAGAAAATAGATGAGTGGCATAAGCCCATAAGGGGCCCTTTAGGAATGGTAGGTTAACCATGGAATGATAAAATAGTAGAATAAATCAAAATTTTTGATAGGATAATGAAGGCAGTGAGATTTCTATAACTCACAATATTCAGGAATCTTGTTTTTAGAAATCTAGGACTGATATTTAGTCATCTACAGATAGTAAAAATTACTAATGAATAACAGTGGCTCCACTGGAGGGTAGCTCCTTTTCAGGAGGTGTCCAAGACCTCAGAGCTCAAAGCTCTAAGTTTTGAACACCAGTTCCTTACTTGCACTTAGCAGATTTCTTTTTTTCATTAGTTGATACTCTCTTGAAAGTATGATTTCAAGAAATCTGAAAACATGATTGCTTCAACCTCATTTCTACCTACCCATCCTACTTTGTCTAACATTTTTTTCCTTCCTTTGGGTGCACTTGGACTGGAAAACCATTTACATTTTTTTTTCTTTGAGAGCATAAAATAAAAAATATCTACTTGTACCCTTATCACTCCCAAGAGTTCAAATTATGTTGATGAACACTTTTATTCTCTACCTACTCTATTCATCTATCAAGATTACGCTGTTTGACAGACTTCATTCTCTAATCTATCAACATGAAATTGAAAACATGATTTAAACTAGGATTAAGCAATCTGATTAACCATGGGCTGTGGCATTGGGACAAGCTCCACATAGACATTATTTTTGTACAAACAAAACTAGAAAACATGAGGGTTGTGATCTATAATTTTTTAGGAATCCCTATCTTTCTCTTTGGTTCATATTTGAGCATTGAGAACCAACATATTTTCTTCCTAATCTATTCCTACTGACAAGCCAAGATTAAATGATTTGACAAGTCTTCTTTCACTAACCTATCAGCAGAGATTCAAAACATGTTTAGCCATGATTAGGCTAGATGACTGAACAACACTCTTTTTCTTAACAAGTAGTGGCATTTAGGCTTGCTCACTTTTAGCAAAACTCTTGTTTTGGTATGGGGTTGTACCTCTTCTTTTCTTTGTTTTTGTTTTTTCATTTTGGATCAGCATTCTAAGACTAAACAACTAAAAAGATACTCATAGTGTTGAGCTTATTTGCATTCCTATCTATCCTAATCTATCTTACATATATACGTATTTATTTGGTGAACTCACTTTTCCAGCATAACCAATCAAGTAGATGATTCCATGGGTGATTTTCATTCAGCTCTTTGAGTGTGCTGACAAAATAGAAAGGCCACTTACACCTCACTTGTTTTTGAACAGTAGTGCTAGCAATATTCTTTAAACCTTGGAACAAATTGTTTCTGACATATTTAACTCCCTCCAATGTTTTTAAGAAAAAAACAAATGGATATTAGAATAATACCTGGCTTGGAGGATTTAAAAGACCTTCATCCCAGACTACTCCTTCCTCCACTTGGCTATGCTTGGGATTCTTTTGGACAATAAACTCTTCCACTTCCTCATGATCATATGAACTGGTAGCTTCATGATAAATGGCATTTTTTTCCTCTAGCAAAGTTGATGTGTTCTGATTGAGTGGATTTAACTTTGTGTGAAGGCCACCATGTTGGTGAGCAGGGGTATTATTTGGAAATAAATCTTCTTGAGAAGGAGGTGCAGCAGCTCTTATGTGATCATAACCTTCCAAGCCTTCATCTACAATTTGAAATTCAATGGTACTTGGTGGCTGCAAATCTGGGGCTAAGGAAAATTCTATGTCACCAATGATTTCCTCAACCATATCAGGAAAAGGCTCCTCATCAGCAACTTGATCAAGAAGTTCATTATCTTCCCCAACCTCAACATCAAAACTGAAAGACTGCTGATTTCCAATCACATGAAAATTATTCTTGATGGACTGAAATGCATTAGAACAAAGAGGGAGAGATACTTCACTTTCTTCCAAATTTTCTAGACTTTCCTCATTAGTGTCATAGATGAATTTTATTGGTTGATTACTTTTTCCAAGTGGATGAAACTAAACTTCCTCCCACAAACCAACTACTGATTTCTTTGCAATATTAGCTTATGTTCAGATAACATCACTATATCAAACATCACGGATAACATATCAAACTTTGGAAAATCATGAAAACAGGTAATGTCACCAATCAAACATATTTGATTATTAGATTTTTTTTCTTTGGATTGATCTACACATCTGTTTTCTGATCTTCGGTAGATGTGATTAGTAGGAGAGTGAATAGAAATTTTCTGCTCATATGAAGGTTTAGAGGTTGGTTGCGTGTTCAGAATCTGATTTATTTCCTCTTCAGTTAAAATGGGAGTCATTTTTCTCTTTCTTTGGATAGAACTACAATAGTTATCTTTCTCTTGTGTAAGCTGATTTTGAGGCTGATTGTCTTCTTGAGCCTCTCCTAGAAGAGATGGTAAGTCATTGTTTGTGCCTTCAGAGAGATCTTGTGGGTTTTCTTATATTTTTTATTGATTTCTTCCTCAACTAACTCCTCTTGGTTTTTATGATAGTTAACTTGAGTATGAAATTCCTGAACCTCCTCTAATAGATTTTCAGGATGAAAATTTCCCAAATCTTCATCAATGTTTACAATATATTGTATGAGGTCTTCAAATTGATCACAACAATTTTCAGCTAATGACAGATATGGACAACTTTCTTTATAATTCTCATAAAACACCTTGTGGAGATATTTTAAGGAAAACAAACTACCCAGTTTCAGAACTTCATAACATTTTCTTGCCTTACCTTCTAATGTCCCCATGAAAATTTCATGAGGCAGTCCTCATGCCATTCAACTTTTAACCTCCATACATGTATATGAAATTTGATGAGATGTCACAAGGGGTCATCAAATTTTTCATCTTGAAACATAGGCAGGTTTGAAAACCAATTTATCTAAGGCATTTTGTACGGAAATCCAGGGATGTGATCTCTGTTCCTTGGAGCATATCTCCTTTGTATCCTTGGATCCATGTTTGTAAATCAGAAAGGGTTATTGTATCTTTTCAGCTAGTCTAGATTTCTCTACTAGTGGATTCTTTAGATCTATTGATATTTGTGGAGTCGCCAGGTGGAAGATTTCAACTTTGCTGTCCACCATAAGCAATACTAGGATTGATTAATGCATTTTTAGGGGAGTCTGTAAAGACTAATGGGGTGAATAGGGCTACTTAAGAACAACGGAGTCACCAGGTGGATGATGATTACAATTTCAAAGATTTACTTGTTCTCCACCATAAACAATTAAATACCAATCTAAGGATTTTTGTGGGTTTTCTGAGGTCCTAAGGAATACTTAGATTGTCACTGACTTAGAAGGTCCCACCGTGATCGCCATTATGTTAGGTCTTCGTAATTTTTTAGATTAGCAAGAGAAAATGAACAGGGGTAACATCAGACCAGTCTTTGGAGTCCTAGGAGATAGCCTTCTTGGACTCAGAGAGGGCTCTCCCTATCTTGCACAAAGGATGTGAACTTGTTTGCTTTTAGGGTTTTATTTTAGGCTAGTTGTTAAGTTTAGGGTTTGTTTGTTTGTTTGGGTTGGGTAGATGATCAAGTAGAATAGATGGAGTGGGATATTTTCAAGTCATTGGGCTATGGAGTCTACAAAGGGTTATGGAAAGTGCAACGATGAATCAGGGTGCATCACAGGGAAAATCTAACATCGTCAAATGGATCTTCAAGGTAGGTGTAAGATGAAATGAACATCAAGTTTGTGAACATAGTAGGGCAAAGGGCAGTTAAGAATCCTTTGTCAAATACCTTTAAACAAGAAGGGTCTTTAACACTACTTAGCATAAAGAAGTAATCATATGACAGGAAAACCAATAACTCTTTGATTAAAATTAATAAAATAAGCATTTAAGATAAACAATCCAGTGAACTATAGAAGGCAAGAAACTTGTATAACTTCTAGTAATTTCACCTTCAAGATTAGAAAACATTCAAGATAGAAATATAACATAGATCAAAGAAAAGGGAAATCCTAGACATCATTGATCACAGTCATAAAGACCTCCAAAGCAACCTTTTAAGAATGGGCAAAGGGCATGATCAAAACATAAACCTCTTTGGCTAAAATTAATCAGTGATAGTTCAAAGAAAGATCTTAAGAACAAAGTTTAAGTAGCATCAAATAAGAAGGGCTAACCATAAAACATCTTTGATATCTACTGTATTGAATCATTCATAAGATAAACAAGCATAAGTGGGTCTAGAGAGAAAATAAAAATTCTCTAAACTGGCCTAACAGAAGAAAACATAGAAGCAGTGAAGGATAAACAGAACTAAGGTTCCTCTAAACAACATTTCTTAGTCTAAAACTTTTGTCCTACTGCAATAGAAGGATGAAAAAAATGATAATACAAGAAAGCATGAACTAAATAGGAACACATCACCATTTGACAGTGCTCAGGGATCCTGCAAGCAAGCCTTCTCTAATGTCAAACAATCCAAGTCATTCACAAAAATCAGAGCCAATTTGTCTTCAATCTCCAAAACTATGTATTACTCACAAGAGTCATATCAACAACCAACTACAAAGAGGCTTCAACACTGTACTTAACAAGTAAGGAGGAAAAAAAACCTAATGAGGCATCTAGAAGCCCATTAGTTAGTCATAAGTGTCACTTTTGTCCTTTGAGACCTTGCAAGGCCCAAGGCACAAAATATCTGATGAAAAATATCTTCTTGACCATTTTTGGCCAAACAAATTGACATTTAGGCTCCCCAAAGCCTCCAAAATGTTTCCTAGCATACTTTGCTGACTTTTTTACTGTTAGGGTGCAACACTTAGATTTAAGGATGTATTTCCTGGCCAAGGCGCATCACATGCACAGGAAAACTGGGTCACCTTTCAGCCAAGTTTTAAAGACCTTTCCTATGTCGGAATGGGTTCTGTGATGGCTCATTAGAAATCTTGTCGAGTCTACTTTCCAAAAATGCACTTGGTTTTCTCATTGAACTTTATTAACCTATCCAAAAATTAAATCTCCCAAGGCTGCTCAAGGCGCAGCGCCAGTCCTGAAAACTAGGCAGAAAGGTGAAATTTGGGGTGTTCTTGAGCCTTTTGAGGGACAAAATAAACTCCAAATGACCTAAAAAATGGTGAGAATTCTGTACTTGAGTAGTGGATTACAAAAATTTAAAGTTATCCACCTGATGATGCCTGAGGGAAAAGCGTAGCACCAAGGGTGTTGCGCCTTCAGGCCTTAAAATCAACAAAAAACCAAAATTTTTCAAAAAGTTCCCAAAATTTGTAGATATATTCCTTATGGGGTTTCAGAGGACTTTAGATAAGCTTTAGCAAGAATCACAAGGTTTTCTTGGTATTTTGATTCCTTGAGTGATTGAAGCTCGGCAAGGGGTCTTTTGAGCCTAGCCCTTGAAAATCGATTTTTCAAAGCATAGTGCTTGGTCATCTTCTTTTGGAAGTCAAGATCCCTTTTTGTCCTCTTCAGCTACTTTTTTTCATTCTTATAATACTCAATGTTATAAATTTCCATGCCTAGGAACCTTTCTAGATCTTTGATCTCAACATCCTTGCTTTGGAGCAGGATGCTTGTAACCCTCTCCTCATCTTCATTTTCACTGTCAAGGTCAATAAATTTAGATTTTTGTTTAGTTCCATGCTTACCTTTCTTATCTCTGATCTTTTGTTTTCCTTTTTCAATTTTCTTAGTGCAGGTGGATAGCATGGTCCCTTACCTTTTAGAGGCAACAAACACATTCCTTTCTCCCCTTTGGTATGTTGAGGCAAAAGGTTTGATTGTGGTCATTTTAGTCTCTTCATCATGGTTGCCATCTTGACTATCATTATCATTACCTTGACTACTAGGTGTACCATCATCAGTATTTTCATCACTGTTTTCCTCCTCATTGATTTCTGCATTGTTCTTTGTAGCACTATGAGCCTTACTGTCTTTGGCCTTGCTCTCTATACTAGCATCACTATCACTGTGAGGCTCACTGTTTTCACTACCCGCATTGCCATTATGACTGTTATCATGACTGTTTTGATCAGTTCCAACATCATCTTTATCATAATCATCATGATTGCTGCTCTCCCCTGTATTTTCACTGCTTTCTGCACTTTCATTTTTCTCCTCATTGTAGCTGCTTACCTCATCATTTCTGTGATCTTCATTTCCACTATCAGCCTCTTCATTTTCTTCACTTTTATCATCTCCCTCTATCTCCATTTTTTTTGTTTCATTGCTTACCTCTGCCTCTTCATCACTAAGATCCTCATTGTTTTTACTATCATCATGGATCCTAGTCACATTTCCAACATCATCATCATTATCTGTTTCTTTTTCACTTGCTTGTTCACTTCCACTTTCTTCTTTGGGTGATGCATTAGGAGAGGGTGAGGAAGGAGGATGGGATGATGAGGGAAAATTTTGCTGATGATGGGGTTGTGGGTTTGTGAATACCTCACGAGAAATGAACACCTCCCATTGTATGCCCTTTTTCTCCAACTATGTAGCACAACCATCCTAATCAAGAAGTGATGGAACAAACTTTGCATTTGCTAGGAGTAGCTCATCTTTTGTACAACATAGGACATATTGTCAATACTCCTATATAGGTAGTAGGGTAAATGAAGCACTTTAACTCTGTAAAGTGCATGAGTAATCTGATATGATAGGAGTAGAGTCTAGAGTTCCTTCCCTCACAAGTAAAATATTTCATGATGACCCTCATCAACAGAGCACACCTCTCTAGCAAGTGTGAAAAAGGGAAAATAGATTTGCAGCCTTCTTTGTATCTGGGCTTGAGAAATGGCTCATAGCAGATCATGTCTAACTTTTCTCTTTTGAACCATTTTTCACGAATATTAGGTATTCCAATGGCGATAGAAATGACATCTGATGACAACCCAAAGTCTAACCCTGCAAGATTCACTTTTTTATTGTGTAGGTTGAGGATAAACAACCTAGTGAGCTCATGGTGACTCTGCACCTGTTGGACTTTTTCACAAAACTGAAAACACCCTACATTTTGGAAACATGTAATGATCATGGGAGAGGCTTTAAGCTCCATAGTGTCTTGGGGTTCAAACCTATTAATCTTCCCACCTCCGTGCTTCTGCCTCATAGGCACTTGGCCTTCTTCACTACTAATATTCCCTCCTTCTGCTGACATTTTGATTTCTATTGCCTTTAAACAAATCCTAGCTCTGTTTGTGAAACTTGATATGAGGACTAATTTAGGATGATGGTGAAAGGCAGCCTTGGCAAGTGAGTGAGAGGAAGGTGTAGGTGTATGACTGAGCCCTTTAAGCTTTGATGAATGGTTAAATTCAACTCATTGCAATTACTCTACTTCATACCCTATTTTACTGATAAATTCATGTTTGTAGATGATGGAGTTTGAAAAAGGGTTTTTAGCATGAAGAATTAGGGTTTCTAATCCTTAGGGTTTGGCCAATTTCTTTAAACATTGACTCATCAAAATTTGTTGGAGGACAAGGCAAGACATCCACCTAACAAATTTTAGTGCCCTTGAAAGTCCTTTGATAGTATCTGAAGGAGTTCTTTTGTTGTTTTTGGCATTTGCAGGTGGAGGAGAGCTTCAGGCGAAGGTGCAGCACCTGCACGTAGATTCAGGTATGTTCTGCCCAAAGAGTAGTGCCTGCACATGTTCCTGGGTGTCGATCTCCCCAATGCGTAGCGTCTGCATGTCTTCCTGCCTGTCGAACTCCCTAACGCACAGTGCTAAACATTTTTTTGGGTCGGTCAGGCTTCCCTAGGCGAACGAGTAGTGCCTGCACGAATGCGCAACACGTGTCCCTAAATGCATAGCGCAGTGAAATTTTGCATTGAAAAATCTCTTGAACTCACAGTGTCGGGCACTGAACGCATAGTGCTTGCCTGAACACACAGCATCAGGTAGACTTGCTCAATTTTTTATTGAAATTCCTAAATTTGTCTCTTGGATGCTATTTTTCTTTTTGCAAGTGCATAATGAGTTGGGTGAAGGGAAAAAAGGTCTTTTATAGCCTAGGGAAATAAATTTATCTTAGGGAACCCACTTTGATAATGTTTTTTTAAATTTATTATGTAACTGATCTTCCCTTGACCTTTTTGTTGTAGGTGGCGAAAAAACATTTAAATGGATCTTTTTACCATTTTGATGGTAGCTTGCTGAAAACATGAAAGGGTCCTTTTTCAGCCTGAGGGTCTGTTTCACTCGTCTTGACATATCAGAACCTTAAAAACTGCCCTTTCTGCCATCTTGAAAACTAACACATCCCTTTTGTTCATTCAACACTGGTAAGATTTTTTTTTTAAACATTTTTGGGGGATTTATTCCTTATAGCACCAGTGTTAAAAACCCCTTTTGACATTTCTGAGTGTGGGTGACTTGAAACATCGTTTCTTCCCTTCTCACTGATATTCTTTACTTCTTTGTCCTTTAAAACAATGAGGAATTTCACTTTGGAAAAATCTAGGATGACATACACAGTATCCCTTTAAAATATTCTTTCTATTGTCATCATGGAGGTCCGATAGCTTCATTTTACCTCCTTTGACCATCTTACCAAAACCCTAGGTTTCTGGGATGCCTTTTCAATGTGATTTACTCCACTAGATTCCTGCTTGGCACACTGTTGACCTAATCAAGCTCAATATACCTGATTCTTCTTGAAAAAAAAAATTCTTCCTATCCTTTTGCTATGAATGTCTTCATTTTGTAATAGGCCTATTATCTTAGCAATTATATGTTGTTGGTCAATTTAACACTCCTGCAGAAATGTCAAAATTTCTCATTTATCTCTATCAGAACTTGAAATTGGTAGAGTGGCCTTCTTAGGAGATTTTTCTGATTTTTCTTAATAACCATGTGTTGATCTTGTTTTTCATTTGAAATAGGTTCTAGCATAAGAATAATAGACCTTAAAACACCAATGAAGACCCTACAACCCAGGAAATCCTAATGATCTAGTGGGAGGGTTTTAACTTGGTCTTTGACTGAAATTATGCCTGGGATCTTAATACTGTAAAATCATAGTTTTCGACCAATTGATGTGTTTGAGTATATAGAAATTTATGTGCTTAATTTATCTAAAGAGCCTGTAGAGGTATTTTTGAGACCATCAAGGTTTGAGGAACCTAATGAACATGGGAATGAATAGGCTGATTGGTAACCCTAGATGGAAAGTGAAAGAGTGAGGCAAAGGAAAAAAAGAGTGCTGGGGTTATAGGTGAGAAAATATAAAATAGATGAGTGGCATAATCCCATGAGGGGCCCTTTAAGAATGGCAGGTTAACCATGGAGTGATAAAATAGTAAAATAAATGAAAAATTTCTAATAGGATAATGAAGGAAGTGAAATTTTTAAAACTCACAATATTCAAGAATCTTGTTTTTAGAAATCTAGGATTGATATTTAGTGATCTACATATAGTAAAAAATACTATGACTAACAGTTTCCATGTAAATCTTATTTTCCAGGTTCTACAACTAATATGTCTCATACTTCATTTTTTTACTATTGCTCTTGAATTTTTAAATAAGTAAAAATTGACTTATATTGATATAACTCTCCCCCACCACCACCCCCTCAGTCACCTTGCCTAAGTGTGCGCTCAAAAATTAGTATCAGAGTGGGTTCCTTCATAAATAGTCTAACCATTAGAAGGTAGATATTAGAAACACACATGGCTAGTCAATAATTCTTTTCCACAAACAAACCTTGATTGTTTGATGGAACAAACTATGATTTCTGAAATATAAGGATGTAAACTTATGTAATGGCCCTTGGAATTGTATTTTTTCAATCCATTGTGCATAGTTATAATGCTCCAACAATTCCACCAACATGTTATGTTGGAAAGGATAATGCTATCCCATGTGAACTATCAAATTCAATGTTTTTCAGGGTTATGCATTTTCAATCAAAAAAATAAATTTGGGACAAACTTCAAATATCCATCAAGGTGATCACAAGGTTAAGAAGGAAAAGTTGCAAAATCACAAAAGAAAAATTTAGAGTTTGAAAATGAAGGATGAATAAAATGGTGCAACTTATCTCCTTCATGTGGAAAAAATTGTCAACACCATTAGAGGACTTAGTGAAAATGTTGAAGAATCGATGATTTTACAAAAGGAATTAAGGCCACTACCATTAATTTGATGAAAATTTTTCCATTATTTAAGAAACAAAGGAACCTGATAAACTGAAAATGGATGAGTTACATAGGATTCTCACAACATATTAAATGAGGATTTAGAAATAAAAGCCATCAAATTAAGAAGTAGGGTTCAAAGATTCAAAAATATGAAGAATAGAAAGCATGAAACAAGTGAGAGCTCGAGTGGTGAATTAAACACTTAGGAAGCACATTTCACGAGAAAATTAAAAAAGGGACACGAAAAATAAAAAGGTAAGCTTCCTTTTAAATAATTTAAACTATGGAAAAGTAGGATATTTTCCATATAATTATCTATATGCAAAAGATGAAATTAGTGATGAGGAAGAAGACCATAACATATAGAAAGTAAGAAAACATCATCAACACAAAAGGAACCACTAAAGGGACAATAATGGAAGAACTATTATAATCAAAGAATATTTTATACTCAAAAGTGGTTAGTGACTTATTTGAGGAGAGTAGTGATAGTAGCGATAGAGAAGAAACTTTTTTTTTATGGAAATTGAGACAAATATTGATGCCATGGAAAGTTAGGACAAAGGGAAATAATTGACAGATTGTTTGGAATAATAAAATTATGAAACATAGGGGTCATGGATCTTGAAGAACTCATTTCTGCCTGAAGAAATATAAATAAGCTTAAGGAAAATCATTTAAAGAAAAAGAAGAAGCTATATAAATATGAGTAAAGGATTTTGATGTCAAAAAAAAATCACAAAACCTTGAAGAAATAGAGAATAGTAATATCATCATAAAGATTCAACTAGAAGAGGAAAAAATGATAGCATAAATGGTGGAAATAAAACCAAAGGAAAAGGAAGAAAATTATGTTAGGTCCCTATATTTCTAGTATAGTCCCTTATTGTTGTTAGTGTAACCCCCTTATTGTTATTATTGTACCCTTGTAACCCCCATATTTTTATTATTGTTCCCTTAAATTATTATTGTTAAGTCGGCTAGGATTACATTGTGGCCCCATGGACTCCTATATATAGAAAGGAGGTTTTGTAATTTGAATCATCCAAGAATTGTTCATTCATGTAACGTATTGGAGGTTGCCCCCTCGAAGTGGCTTATTTCTAAGGCGTTTATATTTCTTTTCTTATATTTCTGGAGTTGGTTTCACAACATTTGGTATCAGAGCTTTGGATTCTAGGGTTTTCGCTGCTCCAAACTAGTCATCGTGGAATTTTCGCTATAAATTTTTTTCTACGAAGGTTAAGAATCTAAAATTTGTAGAGTGCGAAGCCAAATTCCTAAGGAACATCTTCGCAAAATTTCAAAGCTTGGTTCGCAATATTTTCAGAGATATGATCTATGGAAGTTAGGGCTTTGTGCAGGCTCCTGAATTTAACATAAGCAGGTCATCGTGGAATTTTCGCTATAATTGTTTTTCTACAAAGATTCTGAAGCTACAAATTTTTGAGAACAAATCTGAAATCCCTAGGAACATATTCACAAAATTTTAGAGCTTTGTTTGCAATATTTTCGGAGATATGATCTGTGCAAGTTAGGTATTTTTCAGGCTCCCGAATTTCATCTCAAAGAGGTTATCGTGGGAAAATATTCATAACTCTCTCTCTGAGCATCGGATTGGAATGCTGTAAAAAGTGGCCACAAGTACATGGACTTTAGTTTCTTGTATATCAATTTCAGAGAAAAAGGAGGAAACGAGAAGACGTTGCAAGTCGTACAACTTCACTCTACTGAACCAGTCCATAATTGGGTCATTGTGGGAGATTGGACATATATTTTCCTTGAAGAATCCAAATCAGATCAGACCTGTGACATTTGAAAGAAGCTTCAGAGGGATACTGCAAAGCTGAATTTCAGATATTGAGGATCCGAAATTATATAGATAATTCAATTTCAATATAGAGCTCCTCAAAAACAAGTAAAAGGTGTGTATTTTTTTTCCTGAATTGCATAAGTCTTGTTTGAAGAATCATGTTGAATTGATTCCAAGGGCATATTGTAGAATAGATATCAGTATTGGATTCTAAAATGGCCCCTAAAAAGAATTCAACACTCATTAAGCCTTTATAAGGCTCTACTATGACTCATGAGGATGAAGAATGGAAACATAACATATCAAAATTACAAGAACAAGTGCAACAAATTTCGCTCTCACAAAGAGCAACAAAAAATGACATGGAAGTTTTGAAGAAAGGCGTGGAAACTCAGATGGATGGTTTGAAGAAAGGTGTGGAATCTAAGATGGATGGTCTGAAGAATGACATGGAATCTAAGATAGATGGCATGGAAGCTGGCATGGAATCTAAGATGGATGACATGGAAGCTAAGATCGATGAGAAAATGGAAAACATGAAGAATGATCTAAAAGAAGACATGGAAGGTTTGAAAAATTTGATACAAGAAATGTTTCCTAATGGTGAAAAGATAGTAGAGGAAACTCATGATGAGAACAAAATAAATGTTAGTTGTGATTTCATAAGATCTAATGTTGGTGGGAAGAACCACCATATTCCAAAAATGGATATGAAGAAGTTTCATGGAAAGGATCCTATAACATGGATACTACAGATGGATCAATATTTTGATCTCCATAATGTGCAAAACACACAAAAGGTACGCATTGCAACTTTACATTTAGAAAAAAATACATTTGTATAGGATTGATATTTGTTTCATAAAAATTATAACTAATAATTTACAGAGGAAATGATAGCACATTATGAGGATACAAAGAGAAACACCTTCTTAGCCAATTGATAAATCTCAAACAAAAGGTCGTAGTGGGGGAACATTGAGGACTCCAAATATTAATATAAGGTAGCTGATATTCCGTAGAACACATGATTGATCTCTTCATTGGTACTTAAAGTATTAAATATCCAACCGGTTCTGGTTTGAACCCGATTTATTAGGTAGGTATCTTATTTGAAAGAAAATTCAAAGCAAACTAGTGCACATGAAGCAATACTCACTTCAAAAGAGGAAGTGTTTCTATCAGATTCCACAACCTACAAGGTTGACACCACAAAATTTGGAAGGAAAAAGAGAAAAATGGCTTTGCTACAGTTGTGATAGAAAATACACTAAAGGTCTTAACTGTGCTGAGAAGAAATTATTTTATATAGATTCTAAAGAGCGGGAAGAAAATGAACAAGAAAATTAAAAAGCAGAGGATATACACCAGGAAACAACCCTAGAAGAAGAAGAAAAGAGTCTGACCATTGTAATGCATTGGCAAGAATTACCCTCAAACTCAGATAATGATATCAAGAAGAAAAGGTAATAAAGTTGATTGATTCAGAATTCAAGACTTATTCTATTAAAGCAGCCAAGTGAATTGAATTGTTTCTGCTATCCACACCTAACTGTCAAGCATACAAAAATGAGGAACACAAACGCCCTGTGTACTTTGTAGACAAGCTTTTAACCATGTGTGAACATGTACTTTATATTCCAATGCTTTCCATTCCGTGGGAGTGTGCCGATACAACAGAGTAAATAAGGTAATCTTTTGGGATCAGATGAATTTTCAAGAAATTTTCTTGAAAATTTTTTCAAAAGGAAAGGAAGTCGAATTATGGGGTATTGCAGGGAAGCTGAGAAAGATAATAAGCTCTAATGTCATGATAAAGATTCTAAATAAAGAACAACAAGGCATAATTTGACAATTATGCTCACTAGAAGTTCCAACATCAGAATCATCTATTTATGTAGATCTCCAAAAAGTCTTGGAAAATCATTCCAAGGTTTTTGAAACTCCCAAAGGACTCCCACCTATTCATGATAATGATCATGCTATTAATTTGATTCCAGGAAGAGTTCCTCCAAACATCAGGCCTTATAGATATCCTTATGTCCAAAAGAGAGAAATTGAACGTATGATTGCAGAAATGTTAGAGGTGGGTATAATTCAACCTAGTCAAAGCTATTTCTCTGCTCCTGTAGTATTGGTACACAAGAAGGATGGATCATGGCGCATGTGTTTGGATTATAGGGAGCTCAGTAAGCTCACCATTAAAGATAAATTTCCCATTCCTGTGATTGATGAATTATTGGATGAATCACATGGAGAAATATATTTTACCAAGTTGGGTCTTCGTTCAGGATATCATCAAATTAGAATGAAGACTAAAGATATTTTGAAAACAGAATTTCGAACTCATGAGGGTCATTATGAATTTTTTTTCATGCCTTTTGGCCTTACCAATGCACCTTCTACATTTCATAATGAGAATTCATCAAACCTTCCTGTATACCAGTTAGCATTTTTGTTTGATATACTAATCTACAACAGGTCTTGGAAGGTTCATGTTCAATGATGCTGATGTGGTGCTCTAACTATTAAAAAGAGAAACAATTATATGCAAAACATCCAAATGTTTCTTTGGAGTACAAGAGGTGGAATATCTGGGTCATATTGTATCTCACGAGGGTGTTAAGGTAGACCATAACAAAATTAAAGCCATTAAGGAATGGAAAGTCCCCACAACCATAAAGTAGTTGCGAGGATTTCTCGGGTTAACAGGGTATTATTGAAAGTTTGTTAAGAATTATGGGAGAAAGTAGCACCTCTTAACAACATTATTGAAGAAAGATGAATTCTCATGGACTCCTCACAACTTTTGCCTCTTGAACATCTTAAAGATAGAATGTGCCCTAAAGATTTGGTCTTAGCTAATGCCTTGACTTCAAAAACCTTTATCAGGAATGCATTCGAAATGGAATTGGTGTTGTTTTAATGCAAAAAGGAAGACACATTGCTTTTGAAAGTTGTCCAATCAAAGGAACATATTTACAAAAAGCTATTTATGAGAAGGAAATGTTAGCAATGCTACATGCACTAAAGAAATGACGACCTTACCTAATGGGAAGACCCTTGAAGGTAAAAAATTATCATGATAGTCTTAAAAACATTTTGGAACAAAGACTATCTTCAAAAGAGCAACAAAAATGGGTCACAAAGATGTTGGGTTATGACTTTCAAATAATCTACAAAAAAGGGAAGCTAGAAGTTGTTGTGAATGCACTCTCAAGAAAGAATGAAGAGGTAGAAGCATTTCTTTGTGCCATTTCTATTATCCAATTAGATTGGATAACCAAATCAAGGGATGAATGGAAGAAGGATGAAGAAGTATGGACACTCATTCAAAAGTTGGCAGCAGATCCAGGCATCTAATATTCCAAGTTTGTATGTAATGTTTGGTTTTCCAAACTAATGTTGAGATAATTAAGACTCGGTCTTCTACAACCTTTATCCATTCCAAGTCAAGTTTGGGAGGAGATTTCAATGGATTTATCACAGGTTTACCTAAGTCCGAAGGAAAGAGTGTCATCATGGTGGTAGTTGATAGACTTACCAAGTATGCACACTTTTGTGCATTATCTCATCCATTTAAAGCAAGCACAGTTGCTACTACATTTATGGACAGAATTCAAAAGCTACATGGAAGCCCAAGGGTTATTGTGAGCGACAGAGATCCCATTTTTACCGGAAATTTTTGGACGGAGTTATTTTCTTGTTTGGGTACTCAATTAGCTCATAGCTCATCTTATCATCCTCAATCCGATGGTCAAACTGAGATAGTAAATAAATTTTTGGAAGGATATCTTCGTTTTTTTGTATATGATAAACAAACACAATGAGTCAAGTGGTTACCTCTCGCTGAATGGTGGTATAACACTTCCTTCCATACTACAGCAAAAATGACCCCATTTATGGCACTTTATGGATATCATTCACCATCCATCACATCATCTTTAAGAGAAAATTCGAAGGTTCAAGCAGTGGAAGATCACATAGAGCATCAACAAGAAGTTCCCCAACTCTTAAAGGACAACTTGAATTTGGCACAAAATCGAATGAAAAAACAGGAAGATCAACATCGCAGCGAGAGAAGTTTTGATGTAGGAGACTGGGTATTTTTACCGCTACAACCATACAAACAAATGTCCCTCAAGCAAGCTAAGAAGGATAATAAATTATCACCAAAGTACTATGGTCCTTACAAGGTGTTGAAAATATTGGTACTATGGCATACAAATTGGAGCTTCCTGCTTCTTCACAAGTGCATCCAATTTTCCATGTTTCATGCTTAAATAAGGTTATAGGTGAAAATATTCCAGTTCAAACAATATTGCTAGAACTTGATGAGGAAGAAAAAATCATATTGGAACCTGAAGCATTCACGGAAACAAGAACTTGACAGCTACAGAATCGAGAAATTTCAGAGTATCTCATCAAGTGGAAGAACTTACTCACTGAAGATTCTACATGGGAGGATGAGACTTTTATACAGAAGCACCCAGAGCTGCTCAAGCATTGAGGACAACACTTTTTTGAAGGAGAGGGGCATGTTAGGTCCCTATATTTCTTGTATAGTCCCTTATTTTTGTTAGTGTAACCCCCTTATTGTTATTATTGTACCCTTGTAACCCCCATATTGTTATTATTGTGCCCTTAAATTATTATTGTTAGGTCGGCTAGGATTACGTTGTGGCCCCATGGACTCCTATATATAGAAAGGAGGTTTTTTAATTTGAATCATCCAAGAATTGTTCGTTCATGTAATGTATTGGAGGTTGCCCCCTCGGAGTGGCTTATTTCTAAGGCGTTTATATCTCTTTTCTTCTATTTCTGCAGTTGGTTTCACAACAAATTACAAGAAGGTAGAAACTGAAATCGTTTCCTTAAGAAAGTAACTGGAAAAAATAACCACTTAATTGAATACAATCTTGAAATTTGAAAGGAGTATTGAAATTAATGACTTCAACAAAACCATTCACAAACCAAAAGTGACCAATTCATAGCTAAATATTGAGGTTTCCCATTTCTAGGTCACCATTAATGAGATTCATGAATAAGCTACTCTACTTCAAGTAGATAACAACCACATGTTTGATTCATATCATGATTCCTTATTTTTGAAGCTCATAAAGAAGGATGACACCATTTCTTGACTACTAGGTGCTAAGAACAAGGTTGTTGATGAGATTCTAGAATCATCTGTTTAGAATACAACTATTTCTAAGTCAATTGATGTTTTCCCCTTTTATTCATCTAAGGAATTACTTGTCACTAATGATGTTTATAATTTTTTTGAAAAATACATGAAAATTATTTGATCCTAACTTTTGAGAAGAATTATATATAATAGTGGAAGACTAGGAATGAATGGATAGGGAATTATTTCCCCTATTTCTCCCAAGATATAGACATCTAGAGACATGCTTGGATATAATGTTGCTACTTATTCATCATCTACACCTAGCCTTATCAAATACAAAGAAGTGATATTTTTTGGAGATGGTATTCATATTGATGATCAACCCCCTACTAATTTTAATGAACAAATTGAGGATTTTTTCTAGCAATTAGGAATGTTGTTGATGACATCGTTGATAACATATTCATAAATTATACCTTTCCCCTATGCCAGTAAAATAAAATAAAATATCATTACAACTCTCCTCATAGTAAATCAAATACATTTGAGAAAAAAATGTAAGTTTTAGAATACTAGCAATCATGATTCATATCTTTACAAAAGCATTGTGAAAGGATTAATTATGGACTAGTCCCAACTATTCAAATTAAATGTGGATATATTGATGGATAGTCATGGAATTATTTGAACAATAATATATATTGGATCATTATATTTTTTTTTCATCCATCTCGATGATTTTAGAGTGGAGAAATTGGAGGAATAAACTCACATGACCATTTCTTATGGTGGGACCCAATTTGGAAAATTTGGGGTAAAAATTAATTGCTTTAGCATGCACCTCGACACACAAATAGATTTCTAATGATGCATGAATCACTTCAATCAATTTCCATATGAAAAAATTATGCCACTTGGAACTTGACCCCTTTTTTGACAACCATCATTCAAGAAGATGCCATTTGTCACAACGATGGTCAAAAATCCATGTGAAAATTTAATAACAGAAAAATTATAACCATGGTTATTGGAAACTTATTCCAAGATGAATGTTGGGAAAGACATCCTAGTGTGGGTGTTCATTTGATTTATTATGGCTAAGGAAATTGGAAATGGAAATGGCAAAGGATTTAGAAAGGCAAAGTGAGATTAGTTGACATTTATTTATGAAAATAATGAAATTTGGAGAAAAGGAAGGTGAAAGGTTACAGGTTGCATGTGAGGAGGAATATGAAGGAAAAATAAAGGAAAATGAATAAATTAAAGGCCTCATCAATAAAAAGGCTTCTCAGGATCATTTCATGGCTTTTGGTTCACTCAGTTTTGGAGGTATTGCAATATTGGACAATGAGAATTTTCTTGGAGCACTTCAACATTGGATAAATAAAGGAAAATATGGTAAAGAGGAAGCAAAATATCAAGCAAGCAAGAGAAGGATCAAGAAAATACATTGGATTTACTTGGAGGTATCGATTTTCATGTATTATTTCATTGCTAGATTTGTCATGCATGGTTATGCATGTGTGTCATTGGTTCTCTTAATGCCATTGGTATAGGTTTTTCCAATTGTGACAGTGTTCTTTAGCCTTTCCTTACAATTTATGGATAGCCATGGTGTGATGGGTGTTTCATGTTTTGGCTAAGATGGATTTTTGGATGGAATCGAAGCTAAGTGGTGTTGTATTATAATTATTCAAAAGGCCTAGGAATCCTTGGATGGGATACATAGTACAATATGGATGTGAACACCTCGATTGAGCCTAGGGATCCCTTTACTAGTGAATGGCAGGATACATGGTAAATCTAATTAGTGAGTACCCTTGATCGGGCCTAGGAATCCTAGGTTGGGATACATGGTAAATCCTAGAGGGTGGAGACCTCATAGGCTTAGGAATTCCTTTACTAAAAATGGTAGGATACACAGTAAAATCGAAAGGTTGAGACGTACAAATTCCTCATGGTTTAGGTAGAGAGATCCAGAGGAATCCATGTTTGTTTATGGCGTATTTTTTTAGGTCCCTATATTACTAGTACAGTCCCTTATTTTTATTAGTGTAACCCCATTATTTTTATTGTTGTACCCCTGTAATGCCCATTTTGTTATTATTGTGCCCTTACATTATTATTGTTAGGTAGGCTAGGATTACATTGTGGCCCCATGGACTCTTATATATAAAAAGGAGGTTTTATCATTTGTATCATCCAAGAATTGTTCATTTATGTAATGTATTGGAGGTTTCCCCCTCAAAGTGGCTTATTTATAAGGTGTTGATATCTCTTTTCTTCTATTTTTGGAGTTGGTTTCATAACATATTGATCTAGTGAGGATCGTGGTAAAGCACAGTTATATTAATGAGGGTGGGGTGGATTAGCCTTGGGAAGCCCTAGTTCATTTGTTTGGTTTTGAGTCTTGCATTCATGCTTGGAATATGGCACGTTGGTGATTAGCTGAAGAGAGATTTGGCTTAGCCAATCTATGGTCAAGTGGAACATAGTAGTCCCATACCGGGTTGGATTTTGCATTCATCAATAAGAGTTTTTTTCCTTGGTATTTTACGTGCAAATGTATTGGTTCATATGTGGAATTTATGGTTGTTGTATCCTTGATATTTTTGTTAGTTATATGTTGGTTATGAGCATGTTTTATGACAATGATAATATATGTCTCTCATCATTTTTTGATTTATAAATGACTGAACAATTAATATTTGACCTAATAGATGATAATGGAGCTATTGTGGTAATATATTAATGCTTCTTAGCAATTCAAAGATAAGTATGAGACCATTATGCTTAGATCTGTTGTTTAAACCTATAAAATGCATATTTGCGACATTTTTTACGAAATGCCTATCATGGCTAGTAGGGGTCATTCAAGTCCTTGTTCAAGTATTTGCATATGGATTATTGTTTCAATGTTACTTTTGACTTCTGGAAGTTTCATGGATTTCTGGGTATTGGCCTGAGTCCTGGCCTTGAAAAAGTGGCACATAATGCGGAGTCACTGGCACAAAACTACCTAGAAAAGTCCCTAGTTTTAGGCATTCCTTGTTGTGGGAGAAATTATAGGGTTTCAGCCGCATGCATTCCCATGTCAAGGGAGTGACTGATGCTTTAATGGAGCAAAATGTAAGGCTTTCTCAGAGGTTGATCACCTAGAATGGATGAATGGCTCATGAGGGTTCTGCAGCATGTGTAGAATTCCATACTGGTTGTGTTGTGTCGGTTCCACTTCCTTAACTATACATGGGTTGTTGAATCAGATCATAGTATCCTCTTGTCACATGTTTATCCCATAGGACTGGTTAACTTAGGTAAATGTGGGAGGAGGGTTTTACAAAGTGGTATCGGAGCATGGTTCACCCCTTGAACTGGATGGGTGATGTGTTGTTCATGCATTCATGTTCGTTACATATGTGTTCGTTAAACTTATGGTCCATGTGCTTCTGGTGGTCATGGTTGTAGTGGTGTCACCATGTGAAAGTTAATGGGGATTGCTGTGGAATGTGTCTTCATGAGTGTATGATTTTTTATGCATGTCGGTGTTTATATGTTTTGTTCGTACATTGATATGGTTGTAGTTGTAATGCTTGAGGTTATGATGTGTGGATTTTATGGTCATGCATTGATGAATGGATTGTGGTTACGATGATATATATATGATATTATTATTTTTATATATATGTATTGTGCTAATCTGTCCTATCTTGCAGATGAGATATCATCCTGGAAATATATTGAGGTACATTGGTTTGTTTATGATTTGTTTTAGCTGATATAATATGCCTTCCATGAATAGATAAAGATGACTAGAAAGATGGTAGACTATAGAGATTCTCACTATGAATCATATCCGCAATGTGGTTTTGGGAAATCTTATAACTTAACAGACACATTGAGGAATTTGAAGGAAGAAATAAGGAGTTGTAAAGAAGATTATAACAAAATCATGTAGGAACAGGAGAAACAAGCAGAAGTCAATGTATTAATTCTTCAGAGTTTGTCAGAATTGTATAGATAGGGACCACTTCAGGTTAGCTATGGACAGGCGGATGAGACTAATGGGCCATATGGCAGTAGGTCTCATGGTGGGCATGGATAAAATAGAGACGATGAGATCATAGGTGGTAGATTCTTGGATACTTTAGATAGGAGAGGTGACGGACATAGGTACTATTATAGTTCTAGTTTTGACAGACACTATGATCATCATCATTATCACCCTTATAGGAGGAGTGACACAGGATACTTTCTAGATGAGTTTAGGAAAGCTAAGCCACCTACCTTTGATGGATATTTTAACAAGTTGGAAGATGTATAGGCTTGGTTACTTGGGATGAAGAAATTCGTTCAATTGCACAGTTACAAAGATAATATGAAGGCTAGAGTAGCTATCTTCAACCTAAAGGGTAAAGTAGATATATGGTGGAAAGATGTGAAGTGGGTCAAAGACATTAATACAGAAGAGTTGAGTTGGCATGAATTCAGGAGAATTTTCAGGAAGAAGTGCTTGTTAGAAAGGTACTACAACAGAAAAGGAAACAAATTCCATGCGCTTAAAATGGGATGGGTGACATATGAGGAATATGTGACCAAGTTCCTGGAGCTATTGAGGTATGTCCAATATATTAAAGATGAAAATACTAAATTTTAAATTTTTTTCAGTGGATCTCCATTAGAATTTAGAGATCAGATTGAGTATGATGAGCCTCGATCACTTGAGGAAGTTATTGGGAAATTAAAGCATTTCTTTGAATTGTCAAAGCGTGAGATTAAAAACAACGTAAAATTTGAAACGGGAACTATAATCTCAAAACGAGAAATCTAGCCAAAAATATCCAAAAAAAGGTGAAAACAACCTAAAAACAAAAAATGTTGATGATGGAATACTAGAATGCTGGAAAACCTTAAAATTTTGACAAATTTTCAACCATGACATTATGAAAAAAAATTTGACTAAAAAAACTTTAAAAATTAATACGTGAATGAAAGAGTCAATATTCGAGGAGTAGTTTTTTTTAATGCTAAAATTATGATGACTTCAAAATCTTATTCTAAGACAGCTTGACACATTGCAACAAAAATTTAAAAGACAACCATAAAATTGATACACCATGTAGGCAAACTCGACCCATTAAAATGAAAACTTTAATATCAAACACGAAATTGACACATTGTGCGGGCAGACTCGATCTTTTACAACGAAAACTTAAAAATCAATAATCAAATTGACACATAATGGGATGGGGTTTCTAGTTGAAGATCAACACAGACCTTATAGAAAAAAATAAAATAAATAAATATATAAAAATGAAAAATATAAAAGAAAACAAAAAATAAAACATTGAAAAAAATGTACAAAAAGAACACAAAAAGTTTAAAAATAATAATATCTAAATAAAAATATATATAAAAACATAAAAAATAAAAAATAAAACATGACAAAGTAAAAACAAATAAAAAAATTTGAACAAAATAAAAAGAAAAACACACAAAATTTTAAAAAATAATAAGAAGTAGATAATAATATATATTAGAACATAAAAATAAAATAAAAAACATGGCAAAAAAAATACAAATGTAAAAACATAGATTGAAAAAAAAAAAAAAAAAAAAAATATAACATAAAAAAGTACCAAAACAACAAAATTAACTTTAAAAAAATTTAAAATAACTATAAAAAATAAATAAACAAAAAAATATTTTAAAACAAACCTAATCTATAAAACAAATTAGAAGAAAACCTTAAAAAAACAAAAAAAAATACAACCAATTTTAGATAATTAAAAAAAACTATATATGTATTTTTTAAACCATTAAAATTAAATTAAAAATAAAAATATTTATAAAAATTATAACAAAAATTAACTAAATTTAAACACAATTTAAAAAAAAATAATTAAAAAAAAATTAAAAATAATAAAAAAACAAAATAAAAAACAAAACATACTTAAAAAAAATTAACATTTGAGAAAAACATAAATTAAAATTAAAAACATTATAATATAAATTAAAAACACAAAAAATAATTAGTAAAAACATAGTTATTAAATAAATAAATAATTAATTAAAAAAAAACTGTAGTAAAAATCATTTTTGAAAACTAAATTAAAAAAATAGTAAAGACAAATTAAAACAAAATTAAAATTAAAGTCACCTAGCCCAGCAGCTTAGTGGCTCTGGGCTAGCAAGTAAATTCTCATAATTGTCCTGCTAGCCTAGGGTCGCTCAGCCACTGGGTTGGGTGGTCATGGGAGTCACGCGAGCATCTCTCATGGTCGCCCAGCCCAGCAGTCGAGCAGCCATGGGTGGCAGGCCAGTCTCTGAGAGTCGACCTGCCGCCGAACGGCTGAGCGGCCCTGGGCTGACAAGCCAATTCTCATTATTGGCATGCCAACCTAGGGTCACTCGATCGCTAGGCCGAGGTGGATTTAATTTTAATATTTATTAAAAAAAAATTAATTAATGTTTCTTTTTTTAAACTACTTAAAAAAAATAATGTTTTATTTTTAATTATTATTTTCTTAATTTATCTTTGAATTATGTTTTTCTTAAATAGTTTTTAAAATTTTTCTTATGTTTTTCTTATGATTTCTTTTATTATTTTTAATTTGTTTTCTAAATTTTTATTTTTTTATTTTTATCATAATGTTTTTAATTTTTTTTTTGTTTTTACTTTAATTTTAATGTTATATTAATTTTTTTATGGTTTTTTAAAAATTATCTAAAATAGGTTCTATTTTTTTATTATGTTTGTTTTGAATTTTGTTTTTGTATTTTTATTTAATTTTTATTGTTATTAAATTTTTATTTTCTTGTTTTTTTAAATTAAGTTGGTTTTTTTGGTACATTTTTATGTTATTTTTTTTTTGTCGTTTATGGTTTATATTTGTGTTTCTTTTGCCATAAATTTATATTTGTTTTTTCTTTTGACCATGTTCTTTTAAATTTTTTTATGTTCTAATATATATTAGTATCTACTTATTATTTTTATTATTTTTCTTTTTTTTCTTTTTATTTTCGTCAATATTTTTTTTTGTCGTGTTTTTATTTTATTTTATTATGTTTTAATATATATTTTTATTTAATTGTTATTATTTTTTTAACCTTTTGTGTTTTATTAATAATTTTTTTTCAATGTTTATTTTTTTTTTCTTTTATATTTTTCATTTGTATATATTTATTTATTCTTTTGTTTTATTTTATTTTTTTCCATAGGGTCTATGTCAACTGGAAACCCGATCCATTATGTGTAAATTTGATTGTTGATTTTTAAGTTTTCATTGTAAAATATCAAGTCCGTCCGCACAATTTGTTAATTTCATGGTTGATATTAAAGTTTTCTTTTCAATGGGTTGAGTTTGCCTACATTATGCCAATTTGATGGTCGTATTTTAATTTTTTGTTTCAATATGTCAAGTTGTCTTAGGCTAAGATTTTAAAGGCATCATATTTTTAGCATTCACAAAGAAAAACTTGTTTGAAAAACCCTTAAAAAACTAATATCTTAGGACGAAAAACACTAAGAGACAAGACACTTGAAAATTTGTTAAATAATCAACATTTAAAAAAAAATTGTGTATACTTAGGATATAGTTACATTTTAAGTCTCAAAATTGTCTTTAAAAAAATAAATGTTAATGTTTTTCAAAATCTAAACGAAAATCATCAACATTTAAAAAACTATTAACATTTAATACATTTGAAAATTTAAAGTGTTAAAAATAAGCCCTCTAAAAATAGGGGTCGATGTTGCATCAACACTTTTCAAAATTAGCATGAAAATCACTAACATTTAAAAAAACAAATTACACTTGATACATAAGATAATTTAAAGTGTCAAAAATATGCTCCCAAAAAATATATATTCTAGATAAGCGCTTTTCGAAATCGCATTACTTTTTTGCTACCTCAAAAGAGTGGATACTCGTTTCCATTCCCGTTTCAAAGTTCACATTCTTAAAATGTAAGTAAGGATGGAAAGGGAAAGATAAAGGTAAATGTAAATGGAAGTAGAAATGAGCAAGGCCTTATAATTTAGAAGAGAACAAAAATTTTGAACCTTACAAGAATTTCAACATAGCTAGACAGGGACATGGGTCACATCCTAGAGGGAAAAATAATAGAGGTGATGGTACCAGATGATTGGAATGTTGGATATGTGGTAAGGAGCATCTCAAGAGATATTTTTTCACAATATCAGGGTGATATGCCTTAGATTTATAATTCACATGAAGCACAGTCTGTTGGGGATGTTGGGAACATAATTCCTCGTATCTATGCAACGATGGATAGCAGGAAGGTCGATCATCAACCATCTATCATTAAGATGGATGGTAAGATTTGTGATCAATTTTTTTCTATTTTTATTGACCCTGAATATAATTATAGTTATGTTAACCTTGACCTGGTGGATAAGTGTGGTTCGAATAAAGAAGTGTATGGAAAATCTTGGTTAGTGTAGATGGATACAAGTACAAAGAAGAGAGTCCATGATTGGGTAAAAGAATGTACATTTGAACTTAAATGTATTCCTACATCAACATAGTTGAATGTATTTCCATTGGGATCATATAGTATGTTTTTGGGTATGGACTGGTTATATCTTCATGGTACCAAAGTGGAGTGTTATGAAAAAGCTATTGAGTGCTTGGATGATAATGGAATATAGAGAATATTATAGGGTAAGAAGAAAGAAACATAAGTTAGGATGGTGACATCTATGTAGGAAAAATGCAGTCACAAAAAAGGGTGTTTGTTATTTGCAGTGAAAAATTCTAGTGATAAAGGTAAGGAGGATGAGGATGCAAATATATTGCATAGGTACTCGATATTAAATAAGTTTCAGGATGTGATCCCAACACACATCTCAACTTTTCCGCCTCCTAGAGAAGTCGAATTTTTTATTGTGTTGGTACCAGATGCAAGACCAGCATCAAAGGAATCGTACAAGATTAGCACTCCAGAGTTAGTAGAGCTGAAATTACAGTTGAAGAAAATTATTGACAAGGGATGCATTAGGCCAAGTGTATCACCATGGGGCATACCAATATTGTTTGTGAAGAAGAAGCATGATACTCTCAAGTTATGCATTGATTACAGGGAGTTGAACAAGGTGACCATCAAGAACAAGTATTTGTTGCCAAGGTTTGATGACTTATTTGATCAGTTGAAGGGAGCAGCAGTATTATAAAATATTGGTATATCCATATATCATCAGGTATGCATTAAAGAAGAGGACATTTACAAGACAAATTTTCATACTAGGTATGGGCATTATGAGTTTTGTGTAGTTCCATTTGGCTTGTCTAATGCTCCAGATACCTTTATGTGCTTGATGAATAGTGTGTTGAGTTTATATCTCGACAATTTTGTTATTATATTCATTGATAAAATATTTATATATTCTAAGAATGAGGAAGAGCATGTCGAGAATTTAGCAATAGTGTTGAGATTGTTGAGAGAATTTTTTGTATGATAAGCTTAGTAAATGCAATTTCTTTCAGAGAGAGGTACATTACTTGGGGCATGTAGTCTCTAAGGATGGCATAATAGTGGATTCATAGAAGATAAGAGTTATCATGGAGTGGGAAGCTCCTAGAAATTTGGACGGGGTAACATCATTCCTCGGGCTATCAGGTTACTATAAGAGGTTAATAAATAACTTCTATTGCATTGCATATCCTATCACATTGCAGTGAAAAGGTAATAAATTTGAATGGATAGAGGAATTTGCAACCAGTTTTGAACAGTTGAAGCAGTTATTGACAAATGCTCCAGTGTTAAATATTGTAGATCTAGATAAAGGGTTTGTAGTGTGTACAGATGCTTTCAAAAGAGAGCTTGGTGAATTTCTTATGCAAGAAGGATGGATAGTATGCTATGTGTCACAGAAAATTAATGAGAACGAGAAAATTCATCTGACACATGATCTTGAGTTAGCAACGATCATTCATGCATTGAATATGTGGAGGTAGTATATGATCTGAAAATGAGTTGGATAACTTTTTATGCTTTTCAAGAACCTCCCTCTCAGTTAGATAAATAAAATATCTAGCTTGTACTTGACTTTTGCAGAAATTTTTACTTGAAACAGGTGTATGTTTTTTGGCTGTTTAAGTGCCTTAAGTCCATTTTTTTTGCTGAAATTAAACATGTATAACATCCATATAATGAATAAAATAAAAATCGACACATAATAGCAAATTTAATCTAGGAGTTCACCTGAATATCATGGGCTACGTCTCCTTGAGCTCTTGTCATCTTGACTTGGCTCTTTGGGATTATGGAAATTTTATTTTACAAGCTACAAAACTCAAATCCAATGGTTACTGAACTGAACCAATGGGCTTATAATACCATATATATTCCTTTCATGGCTGTCATCACTCTAAAAACAGATTTAGGCTCCCTTAGAATTGATTCCTTCTATTGGTGCTCTTGAGCTACCGTGAGCTTCTCTATGGAAATCACTCCTTTAGAATTATTTTTCTATCCCTAAAAACTCACCTACTATCTCTATCACATATAAAACCTCCAAAATGGACTGATCATTTCCTCAAAAAGAGCACTGCATCCCCAAACTAGGCCTTCCACCACAGTTTTCCCTAGGCTTCCCAAAACTTCCCTGTAGGTTCTTGACCTTCAGAAGTATTCAAATGGCTTTGAAAATACCTTTATTGGATTCAAAATTCCAAAAATATTCAAAATAGACTATTGGTTCAATGAAAATGGCCTCCGACTGCTCCGGTTTCGCCTTCAATACCTGGTTGCACCCCCTGGCACTAGAGTCAAATAAAAAATTCTCTATGGGTTCTCTACCTCTAGAAGTCCTAAAAATCTTCTGAAACCTCCATAAATGGATTCATAATTCTCATTACTGTCATAAATGACTATTGGTTTGCTGCATAAGGTCTCTAGCTGCCCTGGCTAGGCCCTGAACTACTGCTAGCACATGCTGGCCCTAGTGGCCCCTGGAACTTCACTGAAGCTTATCATCCTTAAAAATTCCTCTACAGGCTCTAGAAACCACAAAATTAGTTCTATAAAATTTGAAACATCCAAAATTGACCATTGGATCTCTGCATAAGGCCTCTAGCTCCCCTGGCTAGGCCTCAAACTGTTGCTAGCCCATGGTGGCCCTCATGGCCCCTAGAACTTCTCTAAAAAATCTGCTCAAAAGTTCTCTGATGGCTTTGAAACCTTCACCAATGAGTCTGGAATGTATGAGATAGTCAAATTTTACTATTGGCACTCCAAAATTGGTCGAATCTTGCTCAAGATAGAGCCTAAACAAGATTTGTCCAGTGTCCCCTCGAAACCCTCCACTAAAAATGCAAGAACTGGACTTAATTGTAGATAAGTTGGAAATTTCCGAAACTTGGTGGCCGCCGCTAATTCTCTACCATACCACATGGCAGCCTCCTATTGGCCTAAACTCAAAAATTCAACTCACTGTCGAATAAGACTATGCCACTTGTCCATATATTACTGCTCCAAACGGAATATTTTGGGGAATATTTTAAGGAATATTCTATGAATATTCCCTGGAATATTATTTTTTTGAATTTTCCCAATCCAGTCAAACTTGTTCAAAGTCCAAAAATTTTAGTTTACTGGACTTTTCAAATTGCAATAACTTCTTCATACTGTGTCGGTTTTTCGAACCGTTTGAGGTGCCAGAATCAGGAAGACGATATCTATCTAGTCGCTTAGGTTTGGAACACTTCTGAACACTTTGAATTTTGAGCTATCACTTAGGTCCATGATCCAGTTTTGATCACACTTCCCTATTTGGAATCTTTTGGACCCCAAAATACTGATATACTGATCTGTACAGTAGATGAAATTACATCACCCTCTTCTTTTCAACCTCGTTACACTTGCCTTGCATCGCTAGTGCCTTTTAACCACAACTCGAAGGTAGTCAACACTTCCCTTATTGGATGCGCTTGTCCTCCTATCAAGAACAGTCTTCCTTTCACTCACTCAAAAATTTATAGCGAGAAATTTACAGAAGGTACCTGAACATCACTTCCTTTATCATCAATCCAAGGTGGCTCAAACAAACGTGAGATTACACAGAAAACATGCATACATAACTGAAATTTGCATATGTACAAATGAGTTTATGTCTCACTGTGTTAAGAAGTCAAACAAATTCTCACCAAGCCACTTCCATGACGAATTTTTCTACTGCAAATCTTCTTCATGTGAAACATCCATTCTCACATCAATGATGGAATCCTTGGTTCCAATTTCACCAGCATTTCTGTCCTCTTGCTGCAAATGCTCGGGACGATTAGTTGGATGTAATGTCCAATAGTGGGAAACAACATGTCCCTTTCTCTGGCAATGTGTGCAAGTCTTATGCACCTTCTTTGAAAGTTGCTTTTGCCTCAGCTGCTTCATGTATGCCTTCATCCTCTTCCAGCATCTCAAAACAACATGGTTACATAGACCAAAATATGCACAACAAATCTTTCTTCCATTCAAGCATGAAGAATTGTCATTCCTTGCAGGAACATTGTCAACTTGAATATGGGAAGAATTATACCTCGCATGTTGCTTTGTATGCCAATCCTTTTTAACTTCTTGAGGAGATGGACTTGTAGAGGCTCCAACCTTTCTTTGAAGACTAACATCAGTGTTTATGTCTTGATAGTTGTCTGAAATTTCATGTTCGCCATAAGCTACATGTATACACACATCTTGCTTCAACATAGGCTTCAAACAATTGCAATCAACTTGAAAACAAACATGACATGTTTGTGGTTTAGAACTTGCGACAAAATTTCTTCTTGAAGTTGTCTCACTTGCCTTCATGGCTTTGGAGTTTTCGCCATTACATTGAACATTACCAAGACAAAATTTCTTAGGTCGTCCCTCAACCAAAATAAGATCACTCATTCCTTGTGCATGCTTGCCTAAACCCTTGCCTTCATAGACCATTTTAAACATTAACTTGGACCCTATACCTCTAGTTTTATTTTCAAATGAACCAACACATCTATTTGAAGAGGAAATTGAAGACAAATTTGAGTGAATTACCTCTTCTTCATGCATGTTCTTGGTTAAGACCTCTTGGGCTTGATGGAGCTCCATATCCATCTCATGCATTCTTTAGAGAATTTCTTCCGTCTCTTGCTTCATAGCAACCAATGTCTCATGAATTCTTTTGCTTTCTCTTCTATCTTAAAAAATAATTTGCACCATGTCCTTCAGGATGTAGAAGTTTCGCTTCATGTCTTCATCGAAGAATATTGTGAAGGAAGAGGATTTTGAAACCTCACTTGATGAATTTTTCATTTTTATTTCAATGAACAAAATAAATTCAATCAAAAATTCACAAAGCTTTCAAAACAATTTGAAAAATCTTCTAAACAAAATGGCTGTAGAGTCAAGCTCTTCTTCAAGTAGCCTTTTGCAAACAAGCCCTTCTTGTGCTTCAAGGGTTGTCTTGAGGTCCTTTGGGTAAGGGAGATGCCTTCAGCCCTTTCTTCCTTTTTTTTCTCTTCTAACCTTAGCTATCATTAGCTCTCCCTTAACCTCTAGCAAACTCAAACAACAGTTAGTTTGCAAACAGTCAAACATTCAAATTATTTGCATTGTTTAAACACCTTTAAAGTCAAACAAGCAAGCTATTGCTCTGTGAATAAAGAAACCAAGTGCTTTGATACCAACCTGATATGAAAATGGGTTGGATAACTTATTATTCTTTTCAAGAACCTCCCACTCAGTTAAACAAATAAAATATCTAACTTGTACTTGACTTTTGCAGAAATTTTTACTTGAAACAGATGTATGTTTTTTAACTATTTAAGTGCCTTAAGTCCATTTTTTTTACTCAAATTAAGAATTTATAACAACCATATAATGCATCAAATAAAAATCAACACATAACATCAAATTTAATCTAGGATTTCACCCGAATATCGTGGGCTACATCTCCTTGAGCTCTTGTCATCTTGACTTCGCTCTTTGGGATTATGGAAAATTTATTTTACAAGTTACAAAACTCAACTCCAATGGTTACTGAACTGAACCAATGGGCTTATAATACCATCTATATCCCTGTCATGCATGTCATCATTCTAAAAATAGATCTAGGCTCCCTTAGACTTAATTCCTTCTTTTGGTCCTCTTGAGCTACCTTGACCTTCTCTATGGCACCAACTCCTTTAGAATTCCATGAAACCTCACCATCTATCTCCATCACATATCAAACCTCCAAAATGGACTGATCATTTGGTCTAAAGGAGCACTGCATCCCCAAACTAGGCCTTCCTCCATGGTTTGCCCTAGGCTGCCCAAAACTTCCCTGTAGGTTATCGACCTTCAGAATTCTTCAAATGGCTCTACAAATCCCTTCATTGGATTCATAATTCCAAAAATAGTCAGAATAGATTATTGGTTCACTGAAAATGGCCTCATGCTGCTTTGGTTTCGCCTCCAAAACTTGGTGGCAACCCCTGGCACTAAGGTCAAAGAAAACTTCTTTGTGGGTTCTCGACCTTTATAAGTCCTCAAAAGCTTCTGCCACCTCCATCAATGGATTCATAATGCTCATTATAGTCATAAATGACTATTTCTTTTTTGCATAAGGTCTCTAGCTGCCCTAGCTAGGCTTCGAACTTCTGCTGGATTTTGTTGGCCCTGGTGGCCCTGGAAATTCACTGAAGCATCTCATCCTTCAAAAGTCCTCTACAGGCTCTGAAAACTAAACCATTAGTTCCAAAACATCTGAAACATCCAAAATTGACTATTGAATGTCATAATAAGGCCTCTAGCTCCCTTGGTTAGGCCTTAAACTACTGCTGGTCCATGGTGGCCCTAGTGGCCCCTATAACGTCTCTGAAGTAAAAAATTTCTCAAATTTCCTCTGATGTCTCTATAACCCTCAGCAATGAGTTTGGAATGTCTGAGATAGTTGAAATTGACTATTGGCACTCCAAAATTGGTCGAATCTAGCTCAATATAGAGCCTAAACAAAATTTGTCCATTGTCCCCTAGAAACCCTCCACTAAAAATGGAGGAATTGGAGTTAACTGCAGATAAGTTGGAAATTTCTGAAATTTGGTGGCCACTAAAAATTCTCCACCATACCTAAAATTTAAAATTTAATGTGACCGTTGGGGTGGCCACATGGCTGTAAACTTTGCAGTCATACGCATTAAATGGGCAGAGATTTAAACATCATAGATGGTTTCAAAACCATGGCAATTAACTACATGTGAACGGTTTCAACTATTAACCCCAGTGGTTATTGGGGCTTAGCCGCTAGGCTTAGCACGACGGATGTATGGGAGGGATTGGCCCCTCCAAAACCCCAAATGGAGAACCATTAAAATTTAAATTAAACTGTGATGCATATAGTGTTAAGTAACACCATAACATAGACGGTAAGTCACAGGCGTGTTTGGCAGCAGGTCTCGAGGTCAAACCCTGGGGACCCCCAAAAATTTTACTCCACAAAACTGGGCCACGTGGTGGCCTCCAGGCCTCCCATGTGGTTGCCTCCTATTGGCCTAAACTCAAAAATTCAACCCACTACTGAATAAGACTATGCCACTTGTCCATCTATTACTGGTCCAAATAGAATCTTTTAGGGAATATTATGAGGAATATTCCCTGGAATATTATTTTTTTGAATTTTCCCAATCTATTCAAACTTGGTCAAAGTTAAAAAAATTTAGTTTACTGGACTTTTCAAACTACGATAACTTCTTCATACAGTGTCAGTTTTTCGAGTTGTTCATGGCACTAGAATTAAGAGGACAAGATCTATTCGGTCACTTAGGTCTGACACTTCCGAACACTTTTAATTTTGAGCTATCACTTAGGTCCATGATCCAGTTTTGATTATTATATTCTTGGAAGGAGGTTTTTATTGATGAGTGTTCATAGTGGGTTGAGATATTTGTTTGACCAATCGAATCTTAATTCCAGGCAAGATATATGGTTGACTATGATCAGTGAGTTTGAAATCGAGATCACCTACATCAAGGGTAAAGAGAACAGGGTTGTGAATGGTCTTAGCAGGTAGATATAAGTGAATCATATAGTAGCTATGAGTTCTTATGGGACAAACTTATAGGATATGATTCCACAGAAAGTTCAGTAGGATGAAAAGTATAGAGAGATTATGCACAAGTTATAGTAGAGTATAAGTACAGGTACTAATCCGAGTCCGTCAGCTACCAGATTTACCCATGATATTTTAATTTTGTGATGTGGTTATAATTGCACTAAAAAAAGCATTAAAAGAACACATATGAATTATTTAAGCAAGAGGAAACAAGGCAAAAATCAACAACATAAGAACATGAGATGTTGATAACAGATTTCACCCAGTGTGGGCTACATATTTGTTGTCAAAATGGGGTAGGCCGCTTCATATAGTGCTGGAAATGGTGATCATGTACATGGGATATGTTTTCTGTCATACAAGGATATATGCCCTTAACATGAGTGGCTTGTATCTCCACGAGATGTTCCACTACAGGAACTCTCACTCACAATAGGCCTCCTATCAACATGACATAATCTCACACAAGGTGGCGATGTTGATCCCTTCAACAAGGTTACATAGGGATCACAACAATCCATGGTGAATACATCTCACGTAAAGTAGAAACATAAATCCTGCAAGATACATCAAGCAAGGATCTAAACAACATATTACATCTCACAGCAAATGATAAAATAGGCACATGAAATCAATACTGCATATACGTCAACCACTGAAGTTGGCAGAAGAAGTGGATGCTCAACTATTGAATCTAGTTGCACCATCTAATTCATGGCGTCGAGAGGCATAAATTCAACTACCCACACTTGGGAATCTGACACCATCACTCCAATCTGGAAAATGGCTGAAAAATGGGAAGCTTTGCTGCTGAAACAGAAATCACCATTGGATTCCTGTCATTGAGAGGTGTAAAATCGACATAGAATTTTTCAAATTTTGACCATGGCAAGTTCGGGACCTCAAGGAATATTTTTGATGCCCCTCAAGATTCCATGGGCAAGGTTTTTCCCCTCTGGCCGCTCATGGTTCCACACCTACAATAAAAAAATTATTATTCGTTGAAGAACGTGTCAGTCTGCTCCATGTCCTGCCTCTATGTTTCTCACGACTGCATTGGCCTCCCTATGCCCTCATCTCTCATGTATTCTCCATCATTCTCCATGGTTTCCTTGAACCATTTGAATGGAATTTTATAAAAAAGTGTGAGGGTGAAGAAGAAAAATTGTGAGGTTGGCACATTGGTTGGCATAATCATATTAAGATACTTGTTGTTGGGAGGTTTTGGGTTAAAATACCATTGACTCCCAATATTGTTTTAAAGCCCAATTTTAGTTTTAATATAGTTTTTTCAAACTATATAATATATGGAATTCGTATGTCCTTATTTTAAAGCCTAATTTTAGTTTTAATATAAAATTTTAAAACTATAATATATATGGAATTCTTATGTCCATGTTGTAATGACTCTCAAAAACATGAGAATAAGACAAAAAATGGATTTTGCACAGCCACTTGGGCCTAATTTGAGGTGTCATTTGGCACCATGTTATTGTTCCATGTTGCAAGCCCTCATTGGTCCACATCATATGCCACCTCTACCACCTACTTGCCATGTGTTCACTTGTGGTGCTGCAACATCACCTTTTTTTGGGTCCACCCATTTTGTTGATTGGGCTGCCATATTATCTTTGTCAGTCCCACTAGGCCTACCACATGTCATCCATATGGTCTTCCACATGGCAGAATGTTGACTTTGACTTGTTTTTTTTATGTTTGTTACAAACTCCAAACTGGAATAATTTTCTCATACATACTCATATTTGAGTGTCATTCACGCCATTGGAATTGTGGTGACGAGCACTACAGTATTATCCTGGTTAGAAATAATTCTGAACACTTTGAATTTTGACCATTTCTGAGCTCTCTTGGTCTTCTGAGGGTGTCTAGAGCCACCTGGATCAATCCTCCCCACTGAGGTGCTTTTGGTCCACAAAAAGCATGAAAACTATCTACAGTTGCTTTGTACCTCGTCTGCACCACAATTGTCCTAAAAGGTCACCCTTCATTCTCCTTCAACTTTGTTCTTCAGAGCCATAAGTGATGAGCCAACACCTGCATGCTTTGCAAACCTGTAGTACAATCTTATTACAAATTACCTACGTAATTACATGACCAATTATGATCCAAGCATCCATACTTGCCACAACTTTATAACACACACTCCGTGGTCAATTTTACATCAAAATGGAAATCAATACCCTAGATACAGGCCAAAAAATCATTGTCGCTTAAAAAGTGATAGAAAGCACATCATCACTTTTACATTTTAAATTGCAACACATGATTTACAAAGTAAGGCCAAAACAAGCTAATACATCTATAAAAACCATCTCTCACTTATCAAAGTGAATGGATTATATTCTTGTGGTGGATTTTCTTGTCGAGAAATTGTTTCATCTGGTTCATGCATGTACACTTTTTCTTTGAGAGGTTGCCCTGGATGGAGCCTCCAACACGTGGCTCTTTGATGGCCAATTCCATCACAATGACTGCAATGAGACTTCTTCCTCGAGACCTGCTTTACCTTCTTATTTTCCCATGGTGGAGAATGCCTTTCACACCTCATCCTATTTTGTGCTATCACTCTTTTCCATCCCTTAGCAAATACATGGTTATGTAATCCACAAAACTACATTTTTTCTAATGCCATGATTTATGTTCATTAGTAGCAACATGATTATAATCAAAATGAACATTAAAATACCAATATTTGTTATACCTTTCTTGTTGGTCTCTAGTGCAATCATGGTGACAAGAACTTGCCTCAGTTCTTTCTTTGCAATGTGTGTTGTCATAGGATGATGGTGAAGTGTTCCCATCATTCTATTTCCCGAATGGTTTCAACCATGCGTTAGAAGCTTCTGACACCTTTGAGGGATTTCCTTCAGTGTATCCCAAACCTATGAATCGAGGTCTCTGCACAACCTCCAATGGTTGAGTTGTGCCTTTTCCATTAACACCAATTCCTCCTCCTTTATATCCCATATTGGTGAGGAGTCTCATGCCAGTTATTGTAATGGGTATCTCCACATTTCCAATACAAATAATAGCATGCGAATTTGAAAATGAAGAGAAATTAGCATTTTTTACCTCAACTGTTGATTAAGAAACAGGGGATGATGGCTTCTTTAAGCCTTCGTTGCACTTCGATTTCTCCAAGGCCTCTTTCGCGGCTCGTAACTGAAGTTGCAATATTTTTTTCTCTTGTTTCTATTCTCTTATTAGCCTCCTTAATTTATCATTCTCTTCTTGAAGACTTTGATTGATATCCTCATTCGAATGATGAGAAGACGATTAAGGAGACCAAGAAGATGCATAAGCACTGGAAGATGTGTATGAAGCATCATTCTCTAATCTTCATTTATCCTCTTCCTCTATTCTCTTCTCATAAGCATCGTACATTATGTCCACCATTTTGGACATCCTCAGCATGGCATCGTACATGTTTTTTTCATCCTCCATTGCTTCTCATTCAATCATTGTTCACGCTGGAAATTCACATCAGTGAGAAGAACTCTCTGATACCATCTTGATCTAGGTCTGTCAGCTACCGAATTTACCCATGATATTTTACTTCTATAATGTGGTTATAATTTCACTTAAAATATCATTAAAGGAACACATATGCATGCTTTAAGCATGAGGAAACAAGGCAAAAATCAACAACATAAGAACACAAGATGTTGATAATGGAGTTCACCTAGTGTGGGATACGTCTCTGGCCCCGATGTCAAAATGGGGTAAGCCACTTCATATAGTGTTGGAAATGGTGATGATGTACATGGACTACGTTTTCTGTCATACAAGGATATATTCCCTCAACATGAGTTTCTTGTCTCTCCATGAAACGTTGCACTACAGTAACTCTCACTCACAATAGGCCTCCTATCAACATGACATAATCTCACACAAGGTGATGACGAGGATCCCTTCAACAAGGTTACATAGGGATCATGACAATCCATGGTGAATACATATCATGTGAAGTAGAAACATAGATCCCACAACATACATCAAGCAAGGATCTAAAAAACATATTACATCTCATGGAAAATGATAAAAGAGACACGCGACATCAATACTGCATATACCTTAACCCCTAAATTTGGTTGAAGAAGTGGATGCTCAGCTGCTAAATTTGGCTGCACCATCGAATTCGTGGCATCTAGAGGCATAAAATCGATTTTCCACACCTGGGATTCTGACATCGTCACTCTAATATGGAAAATGGATGAAAATGGGAAGCTCTTATGTTGAAACGGAAATCGCCTTTGAATTCTTGTCTTCGAGAGGTGTAAAATCAACATAAAATTTGTTGAATTTTGACTCCGACTAGTTTGGGACCTCAAGGAATATTTTTGATGCCCCTCAAGATTCCCTAGACAAAGTTCTACCCCTCTCGCCGCTCATGGTTCCGCACCTGTGATAAAAAAATATTATTTGTTGAAGAATGTGTCGGTGTGATCCACGTTCTAACTCTGCTTTTCTCACAGGTCCATTGGCCTCCCTGTGCCCTCATCTCTCATGTATTCTCTATCATTCTCCATGGTTTCCTTGAACCATTTGAATGAAATTTTGTAACAAAGTGTGAGGGTGAATAAGAAAAAGTGTGAGGTTGGCATAATCATATTAAGAGACTTGTTGTTGGGAGGTTTTGGGTTCAAATCCTATTGACTCCCAATATTGTTTTAAAGCCCAATTTTAGTTTTAATATATTTTCTTAAAACTATATAACATATGGAATTCATATTTCCATATTTTAAAGCCCAATTTTACTTTTAATATAGTTTTTTCAAACTATATAATATATGTAATTTGTATGTCCATATTGTAACAACTCCCAAAAACATGAGAATATGACCAAAAATGGAGGTTGCACCATCCAAGGCCACTTGGGCCTAATTTGAGCTACCATTTGGCACCATGTGATTGGGCCATGTGGCAAGCCCTCATTGGTCCACATCATATGCCACCTCTACCACCTACTTTCCATGTGTCAACTTGTGGTGCTACCACATCACCTTTTTGTAGGTCCATCTATTTTGTTGACTAGGCTACCACATTAGCTTTGTGAGTCCCAATAGGCCTACCACATGTCATCCATACGACCTGCCACGTGGAAGAATGTTGACTTTCACTTGTTCTTCTGTTGTTTGGTACAAACTTCAAACTACAATAACTTTCTCATACAAAATCAGATTTGAGTTTCATTTGTGCCATTGGAATCAAGGTGAAGAGAACTAGAATATTGTCATAGTTCGAAAAAATTCTGACCACTTTTAATTTTTACCATTTCTGATCCCTCTTGGTCTCCTAAGGGTGTTTGGAGCCACCTTGATTAGGTATAGGTAGTAGTATAGGTTTAGGTAAAGATGCATAGGATGTGGAATATCATCTCTCACTAGATGGCTTGATCATATTTAGGGACAAGATATATGTGCCAGACAGTAGTGAGATCAAGAAGACTATTTTGCAAGAGTTCCATGAAAAAATATATTGAGGTCACTGAGGATAGTAGAAGACATTGAGAGTAGTGAAGAAATTTTACTATTGGCTGAATTTGAAAAATCACGTGGAAAATTTTGTGGCTAAATGTTTGGATTGTTAGTAGGTAAAGGAAAAAGTGTAAACATCTGGGAGGATTGCTACAACTGATTGTAATTCCAAAGTGGAAATGGGAGTTCATTTCCATGGATTCAATTACAGGTTTGTCAAGGACATATAGATACATGATTCTATCATGGTTGTGGTGGAAAGGTTGACTAAGGTAGCACACTTCATTCCAGTGAAGACTACGCATTCAACTAGTGATGTGGCACAAGTGTTCATTAGAGATGTGGTTAGCTTGCATCGTGTTCTGAAGAAGATTGTGTCAGATAGGGATGAAAAGTTCACTTTCAAGTTTTGGAAGAAGTTCTTTTCATATTTAGGTATAGAATTTTCCTTCAGTACAACTTATAATCCTCAAATAGATGGACAAATAGAGATGGTCAATAGGATATTGGAGGACATTTTGAGGATTTATGTGATTCATCGACAAAGTATATTGGAGGATTTCCTTCCATTGGTTGAGTTCACTTATAACAATGGTTACTAGGATTCACTAAGGAGGAGATTGTTTGAGACATTGTATGGGAAAATTTGCAATACTCCCATCAGTTGGAGTGATCACGTGAACAAGGCATTGATTGGACAAGACATGTTGGCAGAAGTGGAATAGGAAATGCATGTAATAAAGAATAATCTAAAGGAAACATGGGATAACTATAAAATATATGCAGAATGAAATAGATTGTTTAAGGAGTTTTAGGTTGGGGAACAAGTGTACTTGTGCATCAAGCTGAAGAAAATATCCTCACGGATTGGATCATGTGACAAGTTTCCACCTCAGTTTTATGGACCTTTACAGATTCTTGAAATGATTGGTCCAGTATCCTATCTGCTTGCACTACCTCCAATAGTGAGATTCCATGATGTTTTCCATGTATAATTTCTTAGTAAGTATGTTAAATATGTTGATCATGTGATTGATTGGTTTGGATTGCAGGTGGAGCTAGAAGGACAATTTGTTGGGAGAAATACTGAGAAGGGGGGGGGGGGGGTGAATCAGTATTTAGGGCTGAACAATATTTCTTTTCTTTCTCTTAAAACCTTAAGTTACAGTACTGCATCCAACATGTATGTACATATATCTTATTATGTTTTTACTTAGAGCATTGCATCAGATAAGAATTAAGCATGAATAGAACAAATCATCAAACATACAACACATATGAACACCAGGATTTAAGGTGGAAACCCAATTTGGGAGAAAACCACCGCTGTCGTAATCACAGTCTTCAATATTTATTATAGAGAAAACTTCTTACAATATATGCTAGTGCAGACTTATACCAGCACGCAGGCACCCACCTGCAGAAGGCTACAACCTTCTCTCATTTACCAGCTACCACTGGAAGGGAGCTACAACCCCCTCTCTGAAGGCTTTGACCCTCAGCACTACTGGGGACCTTGTTTCATCAATTTTATACTGGATCCACCAATTTCCATATGACATACCTTGCAGGTTACCAGATTTATTTATCTTCTGTATACTCACACCAGTTCTTCATGATATCGTCTGTGATTCAAACCATAGATTTGTCATCATCAGATTATATTCATGGGTGCATCGTGGTCTCAGATTTTTCAGTTAAGAACAGAGCTCGCCCATACAGATATTATTTTTAGAAAATTTTTCTACGACCCTTCCAATGCACACCCCGTTCTTTATTTTTCTTTTCCTTATATGGTCTTCCCTTTATTAAAACCATGAGTCAAAACCACGAACAGCTAGTGGTACGCCTTTTAGTTTGTCCCACGGGGCCTTTGATTCCTTTTTTTTAATTTATTTATTAATTTTAAAGAAATTGATAAATAATTATATTTACAAATTTTTGAATTCCCAAGCCTTATATCTAAAGTTTAACCCTTCGGACTTTAGAGAAACATCCAACGATTCCAAATAAATTAATTCTTGCGATAAACCTTTGATCCCGGGCCCACATACATAGTTAATAGCCAATCCAATACACCCATCGTACCACATTAAACCTCGTGCAAGTCCCGCGTCCAATCACCGTTAGATTGACAAGCTTCTAGATCAACGGAGTATATGCATATCGCTTCGACCTCCGATGCCGAACGTTAACGGGCGATGACCCACCGTACCTATGTTAATATTCGCGCACCTTCAACAAATAATGATCGTTCAATGACCTCTTCCCAGATCAACGACGCTTAACGATATCGCTGGGCGTCCTGGGTCAAACTATAACGCGCGATGGCGCATAGTAAAAAGCGGTTTTGTAAAATCGTACAAGGACACGTGTTGAGTATTCTATGGAATCACTCCTCATCCGAAAATACCACTTACTCCACATAGGTGGTGCGATGAAAACCGTAAGCCACCTTTACTGTTCATATGGTCATGGTTCCGCTCATCCACGCTGGGTTCCGACGCCTTTTTTTTTTTTAAAGTATTATAATAATTAAATTTCTCTTCAATGATTTGCATTCTGTCGTCACCAAGTGTTCCGCTACTCCATTAAACTGCGCCATCTCCCATCAACTCCCTCATCAAATAAAAAGTATTATTCAACCCTTCCAATTACATAGGACATCATTCGACTTCATTACAGAGGTTCAGGGGATTCCATAATACACACATCTTGATGAATTCATTCTTCTCTGTGTGCCGTAGGTATCATCTGCCCATTATGAAATTAATTACACAAGTCATGTAAATTCCAGATTTACTCGAACATAATTCCACGGTTCTTCATTCTTCATCCACATACACAAATCTTGGCCAGATATTCAATTTTTCCTTCAATCTATTGCCTTGACTCTTCCTATAAACCTCTGTTTCATCTGCTGCCTTTGCTACCTCTCTGTTTCTTTTGCCAATTCCTTTCTCTTCAATGATTTGCATTCTGTCGTCACCAAGTGTTCCGCTACTCCATTAAACTACGCCATCTCCCATCAACTCCCTCATCAGATACAGAGTATTATTCAACCCTTCCAATTACACAGGACATCATTCGACTTCATTACAGAGGTTCAGGGGATTCCATAATACACACATCTTGATGAATTCATTCTTCTCTGTGTGCCGTAGGTATCCTCTGCCCATTATGAAATTAATTATACAGGTCATGTAAATTCCAGATTTACTCGAACATAATTCCACGGTTCTTCATTCTTCATCCACATACACAAATCTTGGCCAGATATTCAATTTTTCCTTCAATCTATTGCCTTGACTCTTCCTATAAACCTCTGTTTCATCTGCTGCCTTTGCTACCTCTCTGTTTCTTTTTCCAATTCCTTTGCCATCAATGAAAATATTTCCAACAATCTCCCCTTTTGGCATTGATGGCAATACTCTTCCTCTGATGGCCTTACAGAAGCCCTTTGATGCTTTTTCTCCCCCTTTGACATCAATGGCAAAGATTTTGATCAAGATCCTTTAAACCGATAATGCCCTGCTCCCCCTGAGATCATGCTGCATCTTTAAACATAATATGACCAACAATTCATCCTTTTCATATGACCAATGCTTTCACTTTTTCTTTTAGAAAAATAGACCCTTTTCCCTTAATGATTGCAGGAGTATCATTTCCAAATGTAACATTCTTTTCTTTTTCTAGAGCACTATATGAAAGAAGTTTGTCTTTATCACCTGTCATGTGTCTTGAGCATCCACTATCAATGTACCATTGGTTTTCTTCATCTTTTGAAAATAGTGCTATGACACAATTTTCAACCTGTAATTCCTTCTTTTTCTATACTTTGGAGCTTGAAGGAGCATGTTCTTTTGGCTGAACTTTGCTCCTGCATTCAAATTCTTCATGGCCAAAGTTATTGCAATAAGCACATTCAACTTCATTTTGAAGAGGAGAGAAGTTGTTATAAGTATTCTTCTTTGTTTCAATATCAATCCTTTTCTTTCTTTCTTCTCTTGTCATGATGGTTTTATATGCAACACATTGAACGGCTTTATGACCAAAATTGTGACATGAGAAACATTGTCCATTGAAGAAGAAATTTATGCGATCATAAAATCTTCTACATGAATTTTCTTTTTGATAGGCGTTTCTTTGAAAGACATTCCTGTTAGTGTTCTTTGAATAGAGATGCTCATGCTTTACCTGTAAAGATTATTTATTCCCTTGTTGAGTGGCAGCATGTTGTAAACCAGCTGTAACTTCTTTTAGATAATTTGGAGCTGAAGCCTGAGAAGATTCTTCGATATATCCAAGACCTGTCTTTATAAGAGGAGAACATTGTACCTTGATAATCTAATCTAAGGTTTCAGATCCTTTAGCAAATCTAAGATTCAAAGTTTTTACTTTCTCAAGTTCTTTTCTTAGACTTACTACTTCACATTCTAATTTCTCATTGTGTTTCTCTTTTTTTTCAAGCTGATTTTTCAGAGTTTCTATGGTTATTTTACTCTCTTCTAAGAAGATTTTGAGTTTATTTTTTTCATCAAGAAAATCACTGTCTTCTAGAGCATCCACAAAAGTATCCTTTTCTTCTCTAGATTATTTTTCAAATGCCATGAGAAGTCTAAGATCTTGTTCACATTCTTCCTCACTATCAGATAACCCATCACTGTCTTCATGAGTATAGTAACTCTTTCTAGTGCTAAAATGATTCTTATTCCTTTTTTCTACTTCCTTCCCTCTTTTATGTGTTTCTTTATAAGGACACTTAGCAGCATAATGACCAACTCTTCCACAATCAAAACATTTGAAAGGAAGCTTACCTCTGAACCGTCTTGTGCCAAGTTGAAGTTTCTTTACGAAGTTTATCTCATCTTCTTCTGAGACATATCCCGATCCTTCTGTTATTTGTACTTCCTTCCCTTTTGTAGAAGTTCTAAAGATTGCTTCTTTGACTTCAGATGGTCCTCCTCTTCTCATTTCATATGCAGTTAGTATGCCATGAAGTTGCACCACAGTGAGATTTTGAAGATCCTGCTTTTCTTCAAGAGCTGAAACTTTTGACTCAAATTTCGTCGTTAGTGATCTTAAGACTTTCTCAACCAAAGTAGATTCGGTTATTGTTTCTCCCAGATTTCTCATACAATTTACAATGTCATCAAGACATAAAAATAAATTGGCAATGCTCTCTTCATTATCCATTTTTAGATTCTCATATTGAATTCTGTGAGTTTGGAGTTTAACACTTTTTACCTTTGCATCACCTTCATAAATTAAAATTATTTTGTCCCATATTGTCTTTGTTGTATTCAACTGCATGAATTTGACAAATTCTAATTCAGTTAGACTTCCCAATAGAGCATTGACCGCCTTTGCATTTGTTTCATAATTATTTCTTTCCGTTGGATCTGTTGGTACTACAGCCGGATATTGATATCCTTGTTCAACAATTTCCCATACCTCTGCTCCCAGAGACTGAAGATAGGACCTCATCCTTGTTTTCTAGAAGATTAAATTGTTTCCGTTAAAGAGCGGAGGCCTGATAGATGTTGTTCCATCTTGATTGCTCATCTTGCTTGATATTCCTTCTAGCGGCTAACCTTTTTCAAAAGGACCTGCTCTGATACCAATTGTTGGGAGAAATACTGAGAAGGGGGAGGGGGGGGGTGAATCAGTATTTAGGGCTGAACAATATTTCTTTTCTTTCTCTTAAAACCTTAAGTTACAGTACTACATCCAACATGTATGTACAGATATCTTATTATGTTTTTACTTAGAGCATTGCATCAGATAAGCATTAAGCATGAACAGAACAAATCATCAAACATACAACACATATGAACACCAGGACTTAAGGTGGAAACCCAATTTGGGAGAAAACCACCGCTGCCGTAATCACAGTCTTCAATATTTATTATAGAGAAAACTTCTTACAATATATGCTGGTGCAGACTTATACCAGCACGCAGGCACCCACCTGCAGAAGGCTACAACCTTCTCTCGTTTACCAGCTACCACTGGAAGGGAGTTACAACCCCCTCTCTGAAGGCTTCGACCCTCAGCACTACTGCGAACCTTGTTTCATCAATTTTACACTGGATCCACCAATTTCCATACGACATACCTTGCAGGTTACTAGATTTATTTATCTTCTATATACTCACACCAGTTCTTCATGATATCGTCTGTGATTCAAACCAGAGATTTATCATCGTCAAATTATATTCATGGGTGCATCATGGTCTCAGATTTTTCAGTTAAGAACAGATCTCGCCCATATAGATATTCTTTTTAGAAAAATTTTCTATGACCCTTCCAATGCACACCTCGTTCTTTATTTTTCTTTTCCTTATATAGTTTTCCCTTTATTAAAACCATGAGTCAAAACCACGAACAGCTAGTGGTATTCCTTTTAGTTTGTCCCACGGGGCCTTTGATTCTTTTTTCTTAATTTATTTATCAATTTTAAAGAAATTGATAAATAATTATATTTACAAATTTTTGAATTCCCAAGCCTTATATCTAAATTTTAACCCTTCGGAATTTAGAGAAACATCCAACGCTTCCAAATAAATTAATTCTTGCGATAAACCTTTGATCTCGGGCCCACATACATAGTTAATAGCCAATCCAATACGCCCATCGTACCATAGTAAACCTCGTGCAAGTCCCGCGTCCGATCACCGTTAGATTGACAAGCTTCTAGATCAACAGAGTATATGCATATCGCTTTGACCTCCGATGCCGAACGTTAACGGGTGATGGCTCGCCGTACCTATGTTAATCTTCAAGCACCTTCAACAAATAATGACCGTTCGATGACCTCTTCCCAGATCAACGGTGCTCAATGATATCGCTGGGCGTCCTGGGTCGAACTATAACGCGTGATGGCGCACAGTAAAAAGCGGTTTTGTAAAATCGTACAGGGACGCGTGTCGAGTATTCTATGGAATCGCTCCTCATCCGGAAATACCGCTTACTCCGCATAGGTGGTGCAATGAAAACCGTAAACCACCTTTACTGTTCATATGGTCATGGTTCCGCTCATCCACGCAGGGTTCTGACGCCTTTTTTTTTTTTTAAGTATTATTATAATTAAATTGCTCTTCAATGATTTGCGTTCTGTCGTCACCAAGTGTTCCACTACTCCATTAAACTGCGCCATCTCCCATCAACTCCCTCATCAGATACAAAGTATTATTCGACCCTTCCAATTACACAGGACATCATTCGACTTCATTACAGAGGTTCAGGGGATTCCATAATACACACATCTTGATGAATTCATTCTTCTCTGTGTGCCGTAGGTATCCTCTGCCCATTATGAAATTAATTACACAGGTCATGTAAATTCCAGATTTACTCGAACATAATTCCACGGTTCTTCATTCTTCATCCACATACACAAATCTTGGCCAGATATTCAATTTTTCCTTCAATCTGTTGCCTTGACTCTTCCTATAAACCTCTGTTTCATCTGCTGCCTTTGCTACCTCTCTATTTATTTTTTCAATTTCTTTGCCATCAATGACAATATTTCCAACACAATTCCAAGTGGAACCTAAGCGTATATTCCATAGAAAGGTGTTCATGCTCCAGAACTAAGCAATCAAGCATGTTAAAGTGTAGTGGAAACACTTTTGGCTCAATGAAGCTACATGGGAGATGACATATCAAATGTCAGCTATGTATCCTTCTTTAATCACTGATTGAGCGAATGTACTTGATATATCTTTTTGGTATACACTTTGGTGTGATGTTTGGTATATGTATATATGTATATGGATATAAATGCCTCCACAAGTTATGCTATAAAACTCCAATAAGTAGTATGGTGCCATGTCATTTTCGTTGTCATATTTTTTTTCTTCTAAGAAGGTTGATCATTATAGATACTGAAATGAGTTGTCTTATAAAGATTCATGGGAAATATGTTATGTTTTCAGCATTCTTGTTGGTTTTAGGTGTCGTTGAACACGAAGGACGATGTTCCCTAAGGGGAGGGTTTTGTAACAACCCTAGTCAAAAATCCATGTAAAAACTTAATAAAGGAAAAATAATAACCATGGTTATGGGACACTTATTCCAAGATTAATGTTAGGAAAAAAATTCGAGTGTGGGTATTCATTTGGTTTATTATGGCTATGGAAATTGGAAATGGTAATGGAAAAGGCTTTGGAAAGACAAAGTGGCATTAATTGACATTTTATTTATGAAAATAATGAAAAATTGGAGAAAGGGAAGCTAAAAGGTCAGAGGTTGCATGTGAGGAGGAAAATGAAGGAAAAATAATGGATAATGAAGAAATTAGAGGCCTCCTTAATAAAAATTCTTCTAAGGATCAGTTCATGGCTTTTTGTTAGTTCAATTTTGGAGCTCTCTCTCTATTTTCTCTCTCACACACTCTTGGACACTTAGATTTTTCTTGGAGCACTTCAGCATTAGATCAAGAAAGAAAAATAAGGTAAAGAGGAAGCAAAATATCAAGCAAGGAAGAGCAGGATCAATCATCTATAGTAGGTTTACTTTCAGGTATATATTTTCATGTATCATTTCCTTGCTATATTTGGCATGCATGGTTATGTATGTGTGTTCTTGGTTCTCTTGCTTTCATTGGCATGGATTTTTCCATGTGTAACAATGTTCTTCATCCTTGCCTTGACATTTCTGGATAGCCATGGTGTGATGGATTTTTCATGTTTTGGTTTATTTGGATTTCCATATGGACTCGAATCTGGGTGGGGTGGTCTCGATATTATTCACAAGGTCTAGGAATCTAGGTATGGGATACACGGTAAATTCTGGATGTGAACATCTTGATTGAGCCTAGGAATCCCTTGACGGGTGAATGGTGGGATACAAGGTAAATCTTAGTGGTGAGTCCCCTTGATTAGGCCTAAGAAACCCAGGTTGGGATACACGATAAATCCCAGAGGGTGGAGACCTCATAAGCCTAGGAATCCGTTGACTGGTAATGATGGGATACATGGTAAATCTGAGAGGTTAGGACAGACAAATTCCTCACAGGCTAGGTGGAGAGATCCATAGCCATCCATTCTTTTTTATGGCCTAGTGATCTGGTGATGATTGTAGTAAAAACTTGTTCTATTGATGAGGGTGAGGTGATTTAGCCTCGGAAAGCCCTGGTTTATTTGTTTGGTTTTGAGTCCCACATTCATGCTTGGAATATGGCACATGTGTGATTGGTTGAAGAGAGATTTGGCTCAGCCAAGCTATGGTTGGGTGCAACGTGGTAGTCCTATACTGGGTTGGATTTTGCATTCATCAAAAAAATTGTTTTCCTTGGTATTTTATGTGCAAATGTATTGGTTGATATGTGGCATTTATGGTTGTTGTATCCTTGATATTTCTGTTGTTTATATGTTGGTTATGAGCATGTTGTATGACATTGATAATGTATGGATCTCATCATGTTTTTATTTATAAATGAATGAAAAATTACTCTATGACCTAATAGGTGATAATGCAAATATTGTGATAAGTCATCAATGCTTCTTCGCAATTCTCAGATAAGCATGAGAGCCATATGCTCAGATATGTTGTTTAAACCTATTGAATGCATATTTTTGACATGTTTGATGAAATTCATGTCATGGCTAGTAGGGATCCATTTAAGTCCTTGTTAAATTATTTGCATGGGTATCATTGTTTTGATGTTACGTTTCATTTCCGGAAGTTTCATGGATTTTTGGGGACTGGTCTGATTTCTGGCTGTGAAAAAGTGGCACAGAATCCAGAGTCACTGGCATAGATCTACATGGAAAAATCCTCAGTCGTAGGCATGAATTTTTGTGGAAGCAACTATAGGGTTATAGTCGCATGCATGCCCATGTCAAGGGAGATACTGAGGTTTTAATGAAAAAAATTCAATTTTTCTCAAGGCTTGATCACCTGGAAGGGATCGATCGCTCTTCAGGGTTTTGTAGCATGTGTAAAAGGTCAGATTGGTTTTTTTTTGTCAGATCCACTTTCTTAACTTTACATGGGGAGTTGAATCTGATCATAGGAGCTTCTCATCACATTTTTACCCCAATGGACTGTTTAACTTGGGTAAGTGTGGGAGGAGGGTATTACACCATGTCAACCCTCATTACTCATGGAAAATGGGCTACCCACGTGATCATGATGAAAAATATGCTATAATAATCAATATTGTAACTCTAGTTAAGAGTTAAAGGATTCAAGCTTATTCTCGAGTGCATTTTGTTCCATAGAGTAGTAGAGTAACTGAGAGGGATAGGGAGAGAATAGATAGAGATGAATTTTGCATTGTAGTAGTCCACAAGCCACGTGCCTTACTGTCGTCTAGGTTGCACTATTAGGATGGAAAGTGACATCATGTGTGTTGTTGGTGCTCAAATTTTCCAGGTAACTGAGGAAAACCTGAGACCACATCACTAAGGATATGAGATCCTCCTACTCTAGGTGTTAAGGGTTTACCTCCCTTTCACCACAGGGGGTATTCCCTAGTGATAGTCAAAATTGAATAGTTGTCATAAAATAGTGTGAATTAAATAGATTTTATAAATAAACAAATAAATAGGTCATATTATTGAATAAAGAGTATTTTAAATAAAATAAAGTCTTTTAGGAAATAGAGGTGGTAGGAATATAACATGTGAAAACTTACTAAAAATAAAATTTCCTTATGACTAAGTGAGGCTTAAATTAATATATCATATTTCTCACAAAACATAAGGGTTAGTAAAAATTAAAATTAAAATTAAATGAAAAGACAAAAGTTAGGAAAAAATAGTTTAAATGCATTTAATATAAATGTTGTAGTTGAAACAATATGGCATCAAGTGTTATTATTATTCATCGTGCAACAAAACAATTAAACTATTTGATTTAATTTTCCTAAATAGTAAATATTTTGATGAAAAACTAAACCAATTTTAATGTGTGGGAGTTTAAGCAATCTGATCATGTCAACACATTGTTAGTCACCACATAAATGAAAAATGAAAAATAAATTAAAAAAAATTAAAATAGCACTCGTTTTATGGTATTTAAATTTATGTGCAAATAAAGCCCTAAATAACATGTATTGTTAAAGTTTCTTTATGCAACAAAAAAACTCAAGTATGATTTAAAAATATTTAAATAACAAGTTTCAAATATTTAAATCATTATTGCATGCAATATTAATCATGTTATATTAATATACTACACAATGAACCAATAAATAAAACCTCACATAAAAAGAATGCATAAAAAACAATAATAATAAATATATACAATTAAATAAAAATCTTCACGGTCACAATAAACAACACCATTGTAGCAAGTAAATGATGGCCTTAAAAAAAAATAAGTCTTCATCTCCAATGCACCACCATCCTTCCATCTGCCCAAAAAACTATAGAAAGAAACTCTTACTTCCATCTACCCAAAAAATTGTAGAAAGAAACCCTTACACCATAACTTTCAATATAGAATAAGATCCAAAATATTTTTTTCATGTAATAGAAATATGGTAGTTGAAAAAATATGCCATGAAGTGTTATTGTTATTCATCGTGCAACAAAACAATTAAACTACTTGATTTAATTTTCCTAAATAGTAAATATTTTGATGAAAAACTAAACCAATTTTAACGTGTGGGAAATTTAAACAATTTGATCATGTCAAAGCATTGTTAATCACCACATATTACCAGTGCAATAAAAAAATGAAATATGTAAAATAAATTTAAAAAAAAAATAGCACTCGTTTTATGGTATTTAAATTTATGTGCAAATAAAACCCTAAATAACATGTATTGTGAGAGTTTCCTTATGCAACAAAAAAACTCAAGTGTGATTTAAAAAATATTTAAATAACAAGTATTAAATATTTAAATCATTATTGCATGCAATATTACTCAATAATCATGTTATATCAATAATCTACATAATGAACTGCCAAATAAAACCTCACATAAAAAGAATGCATAAAAAATAACACACACACACACACATATTAATTATTAAATACCAATCGTTATAGTCACAATAAACAACACCATTGTAGCAAGTACATGATGTCCTAAAAAAAATAAGTCTTCATCTCTAATGCACCACCATCCTTCCATCTACCCAAAAAATTGTAGAAAGAAACACTTACATTATATTTTATATTTTATATTTCTGGGAATTCATTTCCCTTTTATTTCTAGTAACTTCTGGTAACCTAATTATTTTGGCTACATGTAATACATATTTTATCATTTAAATGAGCCCATACTCAAATTCTCCACGTTAAAAAATCCTTAAAATAATATTTCCCACTATATAAAATATTGGGTTAAAATTTTTGTATTTAACGTGATTGTATTTTCCATAACGTTCAATGTAGAATAGGATCCAAAATATTAAATGTATATTAAACTTAATATGATTTTCTCTTTTAAATGTTGAAAGCTTGATCTCAACACTTCTCCCCCTGCTAAATAAATGTGTGCATAATTTCTTCATCCAACCATTGCAAATATTTTTTTAGCTGGCATTTCTATAAAACATGCTATGAAATCTCAACACTCCTCCCAGGCTAAATAGATGTCTGCATAATTTCTTCATCCAACCATTATAAATAATTTTTTGAGTGTAAATAAAAAATAATCTGAAATGTATATATATTTTTATTTTTAAATTTAAAATAAAATTCGATGATAAATTTATTATTTCTAATTTAATATAAATTTCAAATAATTTTTTTAAGCATTATAAACCACACATAAATTTTAACAATGCATAAATAATATAATCTATATTTAAATAAGATATTTAAATGTTAAATTATATATATATATATGAACTACATAAATCAACTATATATAATACATATTTATTTGAAATTTTAATGTTATATATATATATATATATATATATATATATATATATATATATATAACATTAAAATTTCAAATAAATATGTATTATATATAGCTCATTTATGTAGTTGATATATAATAAATGCATTATATAGTGAATACATATTATAAATAGATATACATGAACTAATAAAAAAACTAACTTCTAAATTCATGGCATGATTGGATGAGAGAAAAAGGTAGGCTTGATGGCATGGTGGTATTTAAAATATTTTGAATCGAATGGCAGTTACTAATATCGCACGAAAACTCGTTTAATAGTTAAACTAGTTTGCTTGACTGGATGGATGGCATGCATCAAACCATTGCATAGGATATTCGTTTAGAGGGTTGAATGGTATTCATTAATATATATAATTACGCTGGAGGCGTTTTCTTTATGAGATTTGGTGGGTAAAAAATGTTCACCCCAACCAATCAAAAATCTTCTTTATCGCCTTTCTAGCCAATTATATGTTTACATGTGCATATATAGTATTGGGTGAGTTTATGTTAAGTCCCTATATTAACAGTGTAGTCCCTTATTATGTTAGTGTAGCCCCCCTTATTGTTATTATTGTACCTCTGTAAACCCCATATTGTTATTATTGTTCCCTTAAATTATTATTGTTAGGTCGGCTAGGATTACATTGTGGCCCCATGGACTCCTATATATAGAAAGGAGGTTTTGTAATTTGTATCATCCAAGAATTTCTCATTCATGTAATGTATTGGAGGTTGCCCCCTCTAAGTTCCTTATTTCTAAGGCATTGATATCTCTTTTCTTCTCTTTTTGGAGCTGGTTTCACAACATTTGGTATCAGAGCTTTGGGATTCTAGGGTTTCGCTACTCCAAACAGGTCATCGTGGCATTTTCGCTATAACTTTTTTTCTACGAAGGTTTAGAAGCTGAAATTTTTAGAGTGCGAAGAAAAAATTGTGAGGAACATTGTCGCAAAAGTTTAGAGCCTGGTTCACAATATTTTTGGAGATATGATCTATGGAAGGTAGGTCATTTTTCAGGCTCCTAAATTTAACCTAAACAAGTCATCGTGGAATTTTCGCTATAAATTTGTTTCTACAAAGGTTCAGAAGTGGAAAGTTTTGGAGTGAGAACATGAAATCTTGCAGAACATCATTGCAAAATTTCAGACCTTGGTTCACAATATTGGCAGAGATATGATCTATGGAAATTAGGGCTTTTTGAGGCTTCTGAATTTCATCTAAAAGAGGTGATCATGGGAAAATATTCATAAGTCTCTCTCTGAGCATCGGATTGGAATGCTGTAAAAAGTGACTGCAAGTACACGGACTGTAGTTTTCTGTCTATCAATTTTAGAGCCAAAGGAGGAAACAATGACACGTGGAAAGTCATACAAGTTCACTCTACTGAACCAGTCCATAATTAGGTCATCTTAGGAGATTGGGCGCACCTTTCTCTTAAAGAATCCAAATTAGGTCAGACCTGTGGCATTCTAAAGAGAATTCAGAGGGCTACCTCAGTGCCAAATTTCAAATATTGAATATCTAAATCACAAAGTTAATTCAATTTCAATATCAAGCTCCTCAAAAGCAAGTAAAAGGTGTGTAGTTGGTTTTTAAAGTTGCATAACGTTTGTTTGAAAAAGAAGTTTGAAGTGATTCCAATAGCATATTTTAGAATTTTTATCAGTATTGGTTTCTATAATGCCTCCAAAAAATAATTCCATACCCATTAAGCCCTCAAAAAGCTATACTATGACACATGAAGAGGAAGAATTGCAGTATGAGATATCAAAATTACGTTACCAAGTGCAACAAATTTCGATCTTATGAAGAGCAACCGAAGATGAAATAGATGGTTTAAAATCAGAAATGGAGGCCAATTTGGGTTTTAAGTTGGGTTTTTTGAAGGATCAAATAATATCTAATATGGATGATAAATTAGCGGAAGATCACATCGAGCATCAACAACAAGTTCTCCAATTCTCAAAGGATAACCTAACTTTGGTGTAGAATCTAATGAAACAATAGGAAGATCAACGTCACATTGAAATAATTTCTAAAGCAATCACAGAAACAAGAACTCGACAAGTACGATCAATTTTAGAGTATCTCAACAACTGGAAGAACTTTCCTGTAGAATATTCCACATGTGAGGATGAGAATTTTATACATAAGCATCAAGAAATAATCAAGTGTTGAGGACAACACTTGTTTGAAGGAGAGGGGCATGTTAAGTCCCTATATTAATAGTGTAGTCCCTTATTATGTTAGTGTAGCCCCCCTTATTGTTATTATTGTACCCCTGTAACCCCCATATTGTTATTTTTTTTTTACAGAAATGATTATTGGAGATTATTAGATACTTGGCCTCAATACCAACTTTCGGATTACAACAAGTGAGTCTAAAATAATTTGTTCCACACAGCTCTGAAAGGCCATGGAATTTATGCTTAGCTCACATCTCTTTTTGGTTGCTACAATGTGGTCAATTTCAGTGATTTTCCCAAGTTTATGAATACATACATACTGATTTAATAATAGGCAGTAAAACATAACAATTTCTAGATTAAGGTATTAGATACCATATTTCCTCTCTGCCTCTAATCAGGGATCCGGCTGGAAGCATGGCTGCTTTGTTGGCTTCTATATCCACCTCCTTGTTATTATCTCTCAACACATGATAGTAATTCAATTTCTGAAATGAATCACCAAGATCTGCTAATCTACACATTAGCCTTGCAAGCCTTAAATCTGAAGACGACGAATGGGTCACCATAGCATTAATGATAACCTGATGATCCTCGAATATATTTGCCTCCCTGATGTTCAGCCTTTTCAGATACTTGAGGCCTTAGAAAAGGGCCAAAGATTCAGCTTGAATGATGGAAGAAATGCCTAATCCCCAGGCGAAATTGTGAATTATTGTGCCATCTGGTTCAATATGACACCTCCAGCGCCAGCTCTTCCAGGATTTCCCTTTGCAGCCCCATCAAAAATTAAATAATTTCTAGGTTGATTTGCAATCCAGCTTTGAAAATTTTGTCCTGTAGCCCTTATATGCTAGTATTTGGGAGCTGGGGTACTCTTGATGGCTTTTTGGAACTGAATATTTAGAGAAGAGCCCCATTGAATTTCTTGTTGGTTTAGACTTGTATCATCTTTATGCTCTCTTAGACACTCATTTAACTGACATTTTATCTTAACTACAACTAGCTTGGCTTATTGTTCAGAGTTCCTGAAGATCCTTTTGTTGCGTTCTAGCCAAACCTGCCAGTAGATTATTCTTGGGAGAGCAGTCCAAGCAACTTTAATGATCTTATTTTTTGGAGGAGAGCTGGGGTAACTTTGCAGCCAGTTAGAAAATAGATCAAAGATGGAGATTGGCAGCACCAAGTTGGAGAAAATTCCCAACAGCTCGGTCTAGATTTGCATTGTGAAATTACATTCAAGCATGAAATGAGATACACTTTCCTGGTTTACCTTACACAGTCTACATTTTGAAGGTCCATGAAATCCACGCTTTTGTAGGTTTTCATCTGTTAATATTTTAGAGTGGAAAAGTAGCCAACTAAAGTAATCGATTTTGGGCAAGGAGGGATTATGCCAAATCCCCTTCCATGGCGCTGGATTCATGGCCACATGAGGGTGTTCAGATAGCTTGGCATAACCTTGAGCCACAGTGTACCCACCAGCGTGCGCGCCCCATCCTCTTACGTCTCGCTTTCTGAGTGATAATGGAGCTGCGCCGTGGAGTTTAGACAATAGCTCATCGCACTCCATTAATAGTTCTGAGGGCATGTGAAGATTCCAGCTTGCCCATCAATTTCCATTCCAGCTAGAAATGTCCCATAGTGTATGCAATCCTACTACATTCATCCACCTATGCAGCGCTTGGAGAGAATGGCATTCGCCCAACGGATCCTTGTTCATGATCTTATCTGTCCATATCTTAATCCTTTTTCCATTTCCGGGCACCCAAAAGGCGTGGTCTTTTATGAGAGGGTAGGCTTTGTTGCATATCTTCTGGAATGATGATTTTTCATGCGCCAAAGGCTAATCCAAGCAGTCGGTGCATTGGTCTTTGAAATAATTTCTGCATAATGATAATTGCGCCCAACCTAGATTTGCTGCAATGATTTTCCAAATTAATTTCACCCCCATTGCAATATTGTGATTGAAGAGGTTTTTGAAGTTCAGACCCCCTTCCAATAGAGGTTTGGAAATGGAATCCCAATTTACTAGTGGAATCTTCTTCTCATTCTGCTTGCCCCCTTTCCAAAAAAATCTTCGAATAGTCTCCTCCATTTTCTTGAGTATCCCGATGGGGGCAAGAAGGATAGAAAACTGAAATAGAGGCAAACTGTTAAGCACAGATTTAATGAGGACCGACTTACCAGCGATGTTGAGCCAAGAAAAGCCCCAGGCTTGCAACTTATTCTTAAATTTCTCCAATTGAGGTAACCAGTCTCTATTTTAGACTCTTTTGTGAGATACAGGGAGACCCAAATACTTGAAGGAAGTCCAATCTGCGGAGGTGGCGAAACCAAAGCATTTGGAAATGGAGTTAAGAAAAGTAGGCGATGTATTCCAGCAGTAGATGTGGCATTTGACTTTGTTTAATAGGCTTCCTGAGATCCTACAGAACTCATCCAAAACTCCTTTAAATCTATAATCTATGAGCACAGAAGCAGCTCCCAAAAGTAGTGATTCATCCGCAAAGAGGGCATGATTGATATTTTTGACTCCTCTCGCTATGCATAACCCTGTGATTTCCTGATCCATCATTTTCTTATCTAAATAAAAGCTGAGGACTGAGGCTTGAAGAAAAAGTAGCAGGGGTGATAGATGGCACCCCTGCCTGAGGCCTCTAGTAGCTTTGAAGAAATCCGCAGCTCTTCCATTTACTAACAGGGTGATCCAAGGCACTGAGATGCAGGCCCGAACCCAATTTATAAAACATGTACTGAACCCAAGCTTATGTAGGACTTCCAGCAGAAAACTATGCCTAACTCTATCAAATGCATTTTCTAGATCCAGTTTGATGACCATACCTTTTTCATTGCGACTCAGACTTGAATGAATTGCCTCTTGGACCAGAGTGTAATTATCCGCAATCTGTCTGCCTTGGATGAAGCCTCCTTGGTTTTCCAAAATGATTTTGGGGAGGATGAGCTTCAATATATTTTCAATCACTTACATAATGAGATCAGATGAAACCTGTTGAAGGAAATGGCACCTTTCTCTTTGGGGATGAGAGCAAGAAACGCAGAGTTCATGCTGCCCCAAATTTTCTGGCAGCTCTGGGACTTTAGCACCATTTTGAAGAGGTCTTTTTCCACGATTGGCCAACATATTTGAAGAAATATGGCTGAGAATCCATCTGTTCCCGGGGCTTTTTCTGGGTCCATGGCAAAGAGGGCATCCTTAACTTCATTCTCGGTGACTTTAGCTTCGAGAAGGTGATTCATTTCAGTAGTAATCAAGGAGAGGACCTCGTCCATCATATCAGAATTTTGGCCCATATCTATGTCTTCACTGTATAGTTTTTTAAAGTGGAGAGAGGTTGCTTGTTTGATACTCATATTATCCTTGTGGATGGTAGAACCCTCCTTGATTTTGGAGATGGATTTGTTGCATTTCCTTTCTTGGTCTTGCTTATGAAAAAAGGAAGTGTTTATGTCCCCTACTTTTAGCCAGAGACTACGAGACTTGATCCTCCAATTTTCTTCCTCAGCAAGGTAGGCCTTGTGATATTTTTTTTGAAGTTGGGCTTCTTTATCTAGAATCTCTATTGCAATTTCAGCATTCTCAGCCTGAAGATGATGGATATCCAGAGAGCTTTGGATTTTTTCCCTTTCCATGGCTGGATTGGGGAGAGATTTGGCCCAGCTTTTTAAAGCCCCTTTTACTCTTCTGAGTTTCTCCTCCCAGACAAAAAATGGGGAACCTGTAACAGGCTTCATCCAAATGTCCTCAACTATCTGCATGAAATCTGCTTCCTTGACCTAGAATGGGCTAAATCTGAACGGAATAGGCCCATGATCAAGCTGGGCCAAGAGCTGAAGCTTGATGGGTTTGTGATCAGAGGTACTGCAAGGGAGAATATGGACTTTTACCTCTAAACCAAGAAGAAGAAATGAGCTTTGAAGAAAGAATCTGTCTAACGTAGCAGCGATGTGGCTAGGGCCTACTCTTTTATTAGACCAAGTGTACTTACCAGAGATTGGCTTGATGTCTTGCAGATCCCAATCTTGCATGACATCTTCCACCTATTCCCTTGCCGGATCTCGAACAATACTGCCTCCTCTCTTATCTGTTGAATTAAGAGTAAGGTTTAGATCTCTGACGATGATAATATTTTCTAGATTCACTAGATTTGCTTGGTTTCTTATGGAATCCCAGCAGGCCTTTTTTTCACTAGCGTTCATAGGAACATACACGTTGAAGAGGCTAAAGATCTCTTTAGAATCTACATGCTGCAACTTTAATAGAAGCCAATGTGGATTGAGGATCTCAGAAATGACTGAGAATTTGGTAGCATTCCAAAGAGTACCCAACCCACCGGAGGCCCCTCGGGTTGATATTGCTTTTGCCTCACATTTATTCCAGAGTTTCTTTCTTACATGATGAAAGGCAGAGCCTTCCAGCTTAGTCTCCTGAATTAGGAGTATGTTAGGAGCTTCTATTTTTATTAAACTTTTGATAGCTTCTTCTTTGATTCTTCTCCCCATACCTCTACAGTTCCAGGAGATAATCTTCATCATTTATGGTTCTGGCTAGCTCCCTTGGAGCCTGGGGGCTGATTTTTCGCCATATTTGGCTTTGGCGCTAATAGCTTCTCAAGATTTGGCTGGCTACCTTGATGTTTGTCTTCGAAAGTTTCCTGCTCTCTTTTTTCCCGATCTATTTTGCGGTCTCTTGTGGATCTTCTTATTGAGGCTTGGGATTCTCCTATTTTTCCTTCTTCCTCCGAGCCTTCTGAGTCTTGCTCTATTTCCTCGATTTCTACAGTTTTTCCTTTGGAGCTTTCCATAGCACTTGCCCCCTTGGGAGAGGGGGAACCTTTTGCAAGTGGGGTTGATTTTTGTATGTCGACTTCCTGTGTTTCCTCTATTTGTGAGCTTAGAGGATCAAATTTGTTTTCTTGTTCCTTTCTGGGAGGGGGTTGTTGAACAAGGGCTTGTTGGGGACCTTTTCCATTTGGGCCTCCGTGCTTGTGGTTTTTGTGGGAAGTCTTGGCGTGCTTTACATGGTTCTAGCCTCTTCCTTGTCCTTATCTGGCTCAGCATTGGATGGGAATCCCCTGGAAAAGTGTCCATAGACATGGCATTTTCTGCATTTAAAAGACAACTGTTCATAGTCGAGCTTCTGTACATGTGACCAGCTTCCAACATTGATTTTGATGGCTTCTGGGAGACCCACCTCAAGATCTACTTCCATGCAGATACAGGCATATTCATATTGATCCTTGTTGTTTTCCTGATCTATAAATTTCCCTAGGGCATTTCCGATGTGCTTCAATGAGTCCCAGTTCCAACAATGAACTGGGAGGTTTGGGAGCCTGACCCATACTGGGATAGTTGTGGGAACGTCTACTACAAGGTTGAAGTCCAGCATCCATTTGTTGAGATATAATCCTTGGGGGCCCATGAAATAGGGACCATTCTGGAAGATCAGATCCTTGTCTTCCTTCGAGGTGAATTCGAAGAGGAAGAACCCTCGTCCCAAAAAATATGAGGTGACGCTATTCTTAATCAATGGAGCCCAGTTCTTGTTTACTCAGATCTTGATGGATTTAGGAGAAGGCCATAGTCTGGTGAACTAACCAAAAAGGGCGCGCTCAACCAAGGACGTCTCTAGTAGCAATGAGATTTCAGGAATATCCTCAAGTTTCTTAACAAACTTGGCTGCTTCACTCTTTTTTTTCTACGACAAACTGGCCAAAGGCCCAGAGAAGGCATCGGCAGAAGAAGAAGGAGGAGGGGGAATGGGGCATGTCTGAGGTGAGCCCGAGACCTCCATGGGGGCGAGCCCTAGCTAGGAACTCCACCCAGCAAAGAAACCAGCGCTCCCAGCACACTATCAACACATCCAGCAAAGGATCGTAGGGGCCAAGGAAACGACGGGGGTAGTCCAGAGGGCCCAGGGCCGCAGGGTTGAAGGAGCAAATCACAGGGACGCCATAGTGCATGCAGCCTAGGTCACCATGCGATGCTCCATCACTCCAGATCGTAGCAAATTTTGAGAAAATTCTTCCCCCATATTGTTATTATTGTTCCCTTAAATTATTATTGTTAGGTCGGCTAGGATTACATTGTGGCCCCACTAGGATTACATTATGGCCCCATGGACTCCTATATATAGAAAGGAGGTTTTGTAATTTGTATCATCCAAGAATTTTTCATTCATGTAATGTATTGGAGGTTGCCCCCTCAAAGTGGCTTATTTCTAAGGCGTTGATATCTCTTTTCTTCTCTTATTGGAGCTGGTTTCACAACATTAGTTTAAAGGGTTGAACGGTATTCATTAATATATATAATTACGCTGGAGGCGTTTTCTTTATGAGATTTGGTGGGTAAAAAATGTTCACCCCAACCAATCAGAAATCTTCTTTATCGCCTTTCTAGCCAATTATATGTTTACATTTGCATACATAGTATTGGGTGAGTTTAAGTTGTCTTGGTTGTCGTCGACTTTTCCACCATGTGCATACATGCATCAAACCATTGCATAGGATATTCGTTTAGAGGGTTGAACGGTATTCATTAATATATATATATATATATATATATATATATATATATGTATAATTACGCTGGAGGTGTTTTCTTTATGAGATTTGGTGGGTAAAAAATGTTCACCCCACCCAATCAGAAATATTCTTTATTGCCTTTCTAGCCAATTATATGTTTACATGTGCATACATAGTATTGGGTGAGTTTAAGTCGTCTTGATCGTCATCGACTTCTCCACCATCCTGGGAATTCTATAGGGATTCTTTATTAATTTACTACTTCTCTTCTGGCGCTGAGACAATGAGTTCCCATGTTTTCTCCCTACTATTCTCTAGTTTTGGTTAACCTTTCATGAATCTTATAATATAAAAGAGCCAAAATGTGTCAAGGATTTTAAGCTTGGAGTCCCTACATGTGTTGTTGTACATGGAAAATCAGTTCCCCTGTTTTCTCCCTGCTTGCCTCTGGTTAATTTTATTTTTCATGAATGCTATTACAGGAAAGCACCGAACTATGCTAAGGCTCTCAGACTCAGAGTCCGAATTGTGAAAATGTGTTTCCCAAAGTCTCTAAGGAGGAAAATCAGGGTCCTATGGAAGATGAGGAAAAATACTATGAATTCCCATGAGCAAGAGACAAATATTGATGAGAAATGTGTAAGCATGGAGATTTTAGAGGAGCTGGAAGTGGTGTTCAGGCACTTCAACGCCAACGGGGATGGGAAGATATCTGGTTTAGAGCTAGGCACAGTTATCAATTCCCTTTTTAAGTATGCATCGAGCAAAGAAGAGTTGGAGCTGATAATGAAATAAATTGACTCAGCCACCGATGGGCTTATCGATCTTCACGAATTCATTCATTTCAATACAAAGGGGGAAGGGGGTTTCGGGACCCTAAAAAAACTGCGAGATGCCTTTTGGATATTCGATAGTGATAATAATGGTTATATCTCCGCAAAGGAGTTGCACAGTGTTATGGCGAGTATAGGCGACTGAAGGAGCCTTGAAGATTGCTTGCACATGATCAGGGTAGTCAATTCCAATGGAGATGAGTTTGTGGACTTTGAAGAATTCAAGAAAATTATGACTGTAACTTCATGAGAGAATTATACACTCCGTAAAATGTATAAGCTAACCTTATTTTTGGTTGACTATAAGTTCATGAGAGAAATATTCAGTCTGTAAAATGTCTAAGCTAATCTTTTTTTTGGCTAACACTTACAGGATTTGGACCCGTGATTTCAAGATATATTTATTTATTTTCTATCTAATTTTAAAGTGGTTTTTTTTTTAACTAATTAAGAAAATAGATCCGCTTCTTTTGGGTCTTTTCACTCAGTCCAATTCTATATATAATGAGGTAGTTGGTATCAGGCTAATTCAGAGTCATAACTATCTAAGCTAATACTAAACACTAAGGCCATATTTTTCAAGGATTTCTATAAGAAAATAACAACTATTCAATTTAAATAATTTTAAAAAAATTAATAAATTTTTAAAATAATTTATTGCAAAATATCTTTTTAATATATTTATTCACTATCAAATCTTAATATAGAGAAAATTCTTATTTTTCCAATATTTTTATGATATATTTTGTTAAGTTTCAACCTTTTTAGAATTTTATTGTAAACCAAATTTGATGCATGGTCATGAATGTTCTATTTAAATTTAAATATATTATTTTATTGTAAGCCAAAATTTTAGAATTTTATTGTAACCCAAATTTGATGCATGGTCATGAATGTTGTATTTAAATTTAAATATATCATTTTATTGTAAACCAAATTTGATGCATGGTGATGAATGTGATCTTTAAATTTAAATATATTTAAATAAAAAATTAATGAAAAATTATTTTCAAATGAGAATTTTCACTTGGAAATTTTAAGAACTTGTACATTTTGGATAGATTGAGAATTGTTTGCAAGTAATGAGAGTTGCGGAATTCTATTTTCTGGTAAATGGTATCCTTTCATATTATTTTAGATTATTAAAAATTTCATATCATTTTTTATTATTAAAATTTATTGTAGTTAATGAGAATTTATTTATTTTTTTATTATTAAAAATTTTAAGTGTAATGATCAATTATATATATAGTAAGATTAAAAATTATTGTACCAAAAGGTTTTCTTAATATAAATAAGATGTTGTAATGTTGTGGTGTTGTTATGTTATGTAAACTAAAATAATAAAAATAATAATTTTGGATTTACTGAGTTTTGACATGGATGCAATTTCTTTTTAATTTAAAAGAAGTTTGTATCTCAAAATATTTTACCTCTCTCAAAGTTGGTAGATCAAGAGTTAAGATGTATCTAGACTGGTTTTAAATTTTAGAAACATGGGTGAATTATACCATGTTGCCTATATATTTAAAAAATATTACAATTTTTAGTAATTTTATATATAGTTTCTATAAAATTTTAAAATTTTAAAAATAAAATATTTTCAATATAAATAAGAAATTGGCATTTTTTTTAAACATGGAAAGTTACCAACCACCTAGTACTAATTCTGAAAATTTTCGTACTTTGGAATCCACTAAATGTTCAGAATTAAAAAGTGTGATTTGTTTTTTTGGTAAATTATAACGATTATATTCCTTTAGTAAAACACAATTACACTACTTCTCATACAAATATTCTTGGAGAGCATTCTTTACCACACACCCAAGATCTCAAATCATCCCCAAGAATATCTGTCGAAACCCCATTAGAAAGCCCCAAGACCCTAAGTTACAATACCCTAAGATACCTCCTTCAGTAAAACACAATTACACTACTCATACAAATCTTCTTGGAGAGCATTCTTTACCACATGCCCAAGATATAAAATCATCCCCAAGAATATCCATAGAAATCCCATTAGAAAACCCCAATACCCTAAGATATAATACCCTAAGACACCCCAGAGCTAATTATAAAATCTCTGAGTACCCAACTACATATCTTGCATTCTTGGGCTTAGCTCTCCAGACATGTCCTAGGTTTTTATTTTTTTCCTTTATTTTTTGCGGACATTAGTCCAACCCGTTGTATTTTCAAGAAGATTTGTAGGTGAATCAGTGATCTCATTTTTGTGATATAAATCCAAAGACATGGAATCAACCCTGTATTTTCGAGAACAACTATAGGTGAATCAACGGTCTCATTTCCGTGATATAAATCCAGGGCCATGGAATCAACCCTGGTTGTCATCTCCTTGTTGCTATTAGAAACATCATATTCATGGGCTCTTTTATGAGCAATTGATGAAACCACTATTATTCTTGAACTCCTTTCTTGCTAGTTACTAAGATGGATCATTCCTACTCATAAATGGGACATAGCCCTTGGGGTTCCCATAAAAGTTGGAGAATTTGAATTTCCTGTAAATGACTATGGTTGTTGTTGGATTGTCCCTTTTATAGGAAACATAATCTTTGGACCCTTTTTCTTCCTTAGGATCCCTCCAACCAGAACTGAAGTTCTTAGACATTTTGTGAGGAGGCAACCCTTTCTAGAAAGGGACAAACATTATGAAGGTGACCAACCTGTTGGCAATTCCTACATCGGAAAGTTGTATTTTCATAATCCAAGGGTTGAGAAAACACATTCCCCATCCACTTGAGCTCTATTTTATCTAGAAGTCCTTTATTGAAAATGGGAACATAGGTAAAAATTTCTTTTGATAGTGTCTAATTAAAGTTCCCACTTTTACAAAGTGATTTTAAATTTTTTAAAAGATATATAAAAACTAAAATTTTCATATATTTTACTTAATTATTGTTTTCCACACTCACTGTAGAAATTTGAATAACTGATATATTATTCACCAATATTCTCCTGAACACACACTATTTTAGCTTCATGCATAATATAGAATCTCTTCTACCATTGATCATTAATTTGCGGAAATAAAATCAATTGCATGCACACATTAAAACCACAAACAATCACACATATGAACACAGTATTTAATGGGAAAGCTTAAAGCTAAAAACCCCAACTATTTGTATATTATATGTCATGGAGCTCATGTAACAATCATAGTACAAAGCTCCTCACAAGCTCTCAGCACCACCTCCAATTGCTACACACTATCAAGATAGATCTAGCAAAACACATGCTCCAATATTTTTCCACTTGATAGCCAGCCTCTATTGCGTAATCAATGTTATGGGATGGCTCATTAAATAACATAAACCACCTGGCTTGTACTACGCAATCCTCATGGGCTTCTCCACCTATCTGTGTGTTGCAAATAGCAACTGTATAGTCACAACTGATAGTTAACCTGCTCTTTCACCTATCTCTGCACTGGTCTCCACTGAAACTGTCCATGCACTGAAGTTAACTGATGCATTCTTTAGTTAATTAATGAGTTTATAATTATTGAATTAATTAATAATTAATTCACACCACTCTCACTGATTGTATCAATTAGTTAAACTAGATACAAATAGCTCAACTATGTTTAGATTAGTTAAACTAAATACAAATCCACTAACTTCCTCAATAAACTCCACCAAACTCTGTCACATGAGTTCTAACTGAAGTATCCATGCAATAGCTCCACATAACCCTCAGGAATAGCGTAATTCCTTCTGTCAGCTCCTGTGTCACATTTGTGCACTTAACTGAAGTGCTCCAAGAGAATAAGATAATGTTTAGAGTCTAAATATTATTAAGAGCTAATAATATTCAACATATCTATTTTTAGACTGGCAATCTAAAAATAGATTCCGCCCAGTATGTCTAAAAATAGAATTCCATCTATTTTTCCCGACTTGACCAACCATCCACAAATAGCATCATGTAACTCATAGAACATGATCCATATGTCTAAAAATAGACATAGTCTAAAAATAGACTTTGCGCCAAAAATAGCCTGTGGGCCCACTTAGTGAAAGCGACTTCTTTCCACTAAGCTCATCATCTTGTTGCAATCTCAACACTCACCAACATTACTTTGCACCTCTCGATACAAAATCTAGTTTTAATCAATAAAAATACGTGCTTTTAGCGTTAATATCGTGAAGGACTTCGAGAAGTGTTTTTTTTTTTTTTTTAAATGTTATGATAACCATACCCCATTCGTTCCTTGGGAAAGGTGTGTGATGACTCATGTTTTAAATGAATGCCTTCACGTGGATAGTGAGTGTAGAATATGAAGAGGTAGTTGGGTAAGTTTTCTTATTTTGATTTTGTTTAATTTATAATTATTTAATATTTATTTTATTTATAATTATATACACAAGTTTGTTATAATTTATTTAATTTATTTAAATTTTTAATTTATTATTTTTTGTAATTATATTCAAAATTTGTAATTTATTATTTTATTTTAATTATTAATTATTTTTATTTTAACTTATAATAATAATAATAATTGCAATTATTTATTTTAAATTATTATTTTAATATTTTATTTAATATTATAGTGTTTTTTTTACAATTTTCAATGATTATTATAACAATACTTGACGCAGGGTCAACATGAAGATTTAAGGGAGTGATATTTTATTATGAGAATATGAGATTAGACACAAGGAAAAAATGAGGGAAGTAGCCAAGAATTAATTGGGGTTAAATCGACGACGACATGTGTTTTCATTGATGTCAAATAAGCTAGCTTGATGTTAAATGGGCAAGGATAGTAGATGCATGAAGTGTTCAACTAAGGTGGAGTTCTATGGTTGTTGCAATATTCCGTAGAGAACCATCGTAGTAGTAGGATATGTAAAGAAGCTATAAAATCTTATAGCTATGATGAGTGGATGGTCCAGGTTTTGAGAGCATTTTTTCCTCAGGGGACTAGCTCATATATATCTGGAAATGATATAGTTGGATAGCACTCTGAAAGAGATTTGGAATGGTATGCTAAAATATGCAAAAGGCCTTCTAGATTAAAAGTTATGGAAGGTCAAAGTTTACATATTAAAACGTCAACATGCACGGTTCCACGACTCAAGGTTCTGATTCTCCCTTGTGTTTTGTTTGAAAGTTATTTGATTCAGGACTTAGGAAGATTTTGGATCAAAGTCGGCACTTATGTGATTAGGGCCTAATCAGAGGTCAGGTCATGCAACAAAAGTTCAAAAAGGGGAAATATATCCTGGCCACCGACTTGTGTGGAACCAACTACCAAGTCAGACCCGTAGAATAGTCGATAATTGCCGAAGTCGGGCAGTTACAGAAAGAGCTCATAGAGCAGAATCTGACCTTCAACCTATGTGGTACCCAATGTAGGTAGACAATTGGAAAATATAATATGTGGAGCATAGGTGGAAACTAGGGTGGGAGATGACATTCGCTTAGGGTGACATGGAAGAAGAGGAAGAGGATACGTGGCATGATTTTTGGAACTTTCAAGCAGTGAAGTGGGCCAAATCCAGGTGACAAATGTCACCATGTGACCCAGAAGATATTAGCGTAACATAAGTTGATGATGTGGAAGGTCCTCAAAGTTTCCATGAGGTTGTTTTGTAAATATTTTATGTGAATTTGGTTTGCGATCTTAAATGGGTCAAAACAATGTAAATGGACCCAAGTCATGAATCCAGGTCTAGTCGGGTAGACAGAGGGGAACAAAAATGCATAAAAAGTGGAGCGGGCTAACCCGCAACCTTCCAACCTTCTAAATTTTATTGTAAGGTGCACCTAGATCATAATAATGGAACAATGTCTGCATTAATGAACACCATCCTTGATCTTTAATGGAAACTAAGGAGGATTGAGAAACTAGGAAACAAGAAGGCAACAAGGACCATGAATTTCATACAAATGAATGGAGAGGCATGCTATCTAGATGGGAAAATATAATGGTTGAACTGAGAATTAATTACTAGGAGTACAAAACCTTTAGAATTCATCCTCAAACTTCTTACAGTTGCAATTATTGAACGAGTAAGTTTCTAATAACGTGTAACCAATTTTGCAAAAGCTTACAAAGTTGCAATGAAGACCATACCCATGTCAGTTGGTTGAGTAAATTCAACACATACACATATTCTTAATTGGAGACCAAAGATCCATGTGGTTCATTGAATGTGATAGTTAATAATTTGACAACGTACATCGTTCACTATGTAGTTGGTGAACAAAAAGTTCAGAAAACATTGAGTCTCTATGGAAAGTATCATTGTATGTTGTGTGAAAAGTGTGGAGAGCAGTAAGAGATTGTGTGTGTGCTTAATTAAGACATATGGTGGGTGAGAGATGAGAAATATTAGATGAATGGAGGAGTAAAGTGTGAAGAGTAAAGAATGACTATAGAGCAGAGAAGAAGGATTTGTGTGTGACAACAAATTAGTTTTGTTCATTTTTCTATGTAACTACATTTGGCCTCTGTTACTTAGATTTAAAATTTCATGAAAAGTAGAAAATTTGGCTAAAGTAGGTTGTGACCTCTATTTGTAAGAGGTTGGTACCTCTTGTAAAGTAGTGGCTTGCTAATTCTTTGAATGGGGTTGGGGCCTAATATGAGTGGGTGCTCACAAGAAATATAACACACAAGTTGGTGGTTTTTCCCATTTAGGTTTCCACGTGAAATATTTGTGTATACATGTTTATGTTGTTTATGTTGATGATTTATATTCTTAATAACGATTCACGTTGTTGCTTATGCATTTGATTATAACTACTCATATTTTTGATTTCTAAGTGAAAGGAGATTAATTGGTAAAATTATACCTATCAATGATTAACCCATCCCTCAAATTCCTTATTCCAAGAAATCATATCAGAGCCAAATTCCTTTAGGAAAAATTTCACCACTAGAAGGTAGATCTAAAAGGTATCGTGACTAGAAAAGAGAGTCAAGATGCTTACTCAAGTAAGATACTAGTCTTTGATGATACAAACTATGCTTTTTGGAAAGTCATGTTAGAATCCTATCTCATGTCCCTAGGGGTAGATGTTTTAAGCTCTATGTTGGTATATTATGTTGCTGCAATCCCTCCTACAAATGTAGATGGTAAAAGGGTGTAAGGAAATAATGCAAAGGCCAATAATTCCATTCTCTTCAGTCTTAGTCAATATGAACTTATAAATGTTATGCATTGTAAGTCTACTAATGAAGTATGGGACAAACTCAATCAGTGTCATGGAGGATATGAGAAAGTTAAGTAGGCCAAACTTCGAACTTTCAGAATGAGGATTAAGAGCTTAATGATGGGTGAAAAAGAAAGTATAGCATAATATTTCCTTAGAGTTGATGAAGTAACCAATATGATAAGAGGACTAGGTGAAGTTATCAAAGAAAAATTAAGTTTTTAGACGGTCTTGAGAACTCTCCCTATGATATTTAGTGTCAAAATTTCAACCATCAAGGAGTTGACTGACTTAAAAAGTCTCTCAATGGACCAACTACTTGGTACTCACAGCCTATGACGTGAGATTAGGTAAATAGAAGAATGAACCAAAGGAGGCAGCATTCAAGGAATCTAAGAAGGCTAAGGAGTACAAAGATAATCAAGAAGGTTCCACTTGTGAATATGATCAAGAATTAACTCACGTTGCAAGAAAAATAAAATGGGGATTAGGGAAGTATGAACCCAAGCTACCCTTATTTTTTTTTAATATGGAATAGTTGGAAATTGCGCTTCCAAGTGTACTTATATATAAAATTTAGATAAGGAGAAAGATAAAAATCCCAAATATAAAGCTCAAAAATATCAGAAATGGAATTTCTTCAAGAAAGTGCTCTACTCCAAAGAGGATAGCTTTTTACTAGAATCAAATAGCAAGGATTCTTCAAATGGTTAGTGAAATGAATCTTTACTTATGGAACTTCAAGTTGAATCCAAGAAACAAGATTTCACAAAGACTCTGAAGAAGAAGAAGAGAGAGTAGTGGACCTTGAAGGGGAGCTCATTAGTGCTCTTAATGAGTTAACGAAGGCCAAAAAAAGGAACAAGCAACTAAAAGAGTAGTTTTTGCAAGTTGAAGAAGGTATGTACAACTCATACAATCAATATTTTGTTTATCAAAGAGAGAAACTTGAAGAAGCCATTAAAAGTAAAAACAACTTAGCTCTCTGATTAGAAGAAAAATGAAAAACATGTGAAAAGCTAGAGGATGAGAATAAAATCTTAAATAAGGAGATAATCAAGAAAAATGAGTAGACGATATAGGAAACATTTAAAATATATATTTTGTCCCTGAAAGTAAAGTTATAGGAGGAAAAATGGAAGGAACAATTTATCAATCGTTTGATTCTTGAATGGGAGGAGAACTGTCATAGTCAAGAATTAGAAATTGTCTCCATGAGAATAGATCTTGAGAGGTTAAATATTGAGAAGGATCTCGACAAAATATTTGCAGAAGGGAAAAAGAAGTTGTTAACACTGGAAAATCATAAAAGCAGAAGACGACATTATTTAATGTCAAGCAGAAGGATTTATAGGGTTGGAAGACATTACAGAATCTGGAAAGTATTTAAAAATCAGTAAGGTCTGAGGAAAAATAAAATTTGAACAAGTCATAAATGCTTTTGCGTGCATTATCCTTCCTGAAGAGCGCCTTTGCGCGCCTTATGACTTGAAACGCACGCAATCCTGGGAGTGGTGAAATGTCACTTTTCGGGACCACACAAAGCATAGGACAAGTGATTCCTCACTTGAAGCCGCCTAAGGACAACCACCAATGCCTCCTTAGACATCAAGTGAGCACACAATGGAATATTTTGAGCACACAAAGGAATCATACCCCTCTCTTGGGTCACCATCCATAACGTACCAAGAGAGGGAAGGAGGATTTCAATTCCCCTATATAAGGCCACCATGAGATGAATAATGTGTGAACACATTGTTATGTTGGCCAGAATTGCCCAAGAAATACCATCAGTGTGTGATTCGGAGCTGAAGATAAATGGGGCTCAATTGTTGGCCATCCAATAAGTTCAGTCCACCATAGTAGAGAGAGGGGGATAAAAACATCCTTGCATTGGGACTTAGAACCCATGTTCTAGGGGCCCTTTGGCAAGAGGGTAAATTTTCACTCTTATTCCTACCAACGCCCAATAAGAGGGGCCACGAGCCACCGTTCGTATTATTATTGTTGTTTGATTCTTTTCAAATTTCATGTTTATTTGTTTTAGTTTTAGTTTATATATGCATGCTATTTCTCTATCTAGTATGCTTATGATTCTAGCTTGTTCCACTAACTTGCTTGACTCCACTTCTTTTTCTACCTGTTACCAATAACTTAAGTGGGTATACCACACCCCTTAAGTTGGTGTGATTTCATACATATGTGCACCAAACACACTTCAATAGTATTGGCGACTCCACTAATGTTTATTACCAAGTTTATGTGGTTGTGCGTTTTTTGCAGAGACCTTTGTTTGTGTTGTCGAGTGGAGCTGAATTTCCCATGATTTCTCTTGCAGTCCCTAGTTCATCCCAAGTGACAGACTGAACCATAATAGCTCCAAAATTTACTTTTGCAGGACTTTACACACTTTTCCTCCCCACAGACGTGCCCAGGGCACACGTTCAGATCTAACCCGTGCGCAAACATCGCACATGTTTCATCCTTTTGCTCGCAAAAGACAAACAGAGAAAATTCTACCTTATTTCTATATTTTTCTACTTGTAAAGTGCTTGATAGCCCCTAATACACCTGTCAGCACTGGTTGTGGTACCCCGCAGCTTGCTAAAGCTCACTCTTAGCTGCTTTTCGTAGGCTTAGTGTCAGTTTTATTTCAAGTTGATTTTTTCAAAGTTCACACATAGTTTAAGTGGGGGGCGGGAAATAACTTGCATTTTGAAAAAAATGTATTTCTTGCACATTTTGGTACTAACACACCTAGATAACTAGCTAAAGTAAGTGGCCCAAGACCATGCATGCATAGCTAGTTTCTTTTTTCTAGTGTAAAATTTATTTGTTTAGTTTAATTTTTTCACTAGGATTTTCGGGACTAGGATTGAATTGTTTATAGAAGAGAAAGTAATCTCTGCTACCTTTGCACCCTCTGGTGATCCTAGGTAAGCATATCAATGCTCCCTATTCACAACTCGCCATCTCCCCATGGTTGATCACATAGATTAACTAGGAAATATAGAAAGCAGCCCATATCCCACTAGTACAAAATGGCTAATTAGTTACTAAAAACTGACTAAAATTTGCAAATAAATGACTATTTTTCAGTCGGTGACCAATAGTAGCTAATTTAAAATATCTTATAACGCAACCAACTTTTGGACGTTTTTAGCTTAGTCATTAATTGGTTATCTCAATTTTGTTGTCTAGTTGTATATTTGGTCATTAATTTAGTCATTGATTTAGTCATTAATTCATTTATTGATTTGATCATTAATTTATTCATTGATTTGGTCATTGATTTAATCACTGATTTGGTCATTAATTGTCACAATTAATGACCAAATATACAACAAAATATATTACTATATGATCACCTGAGAAAATCAATTAATGACCAAAGAAATATGACCAAAATGTTGGTCGTGTTATAAGATACCGTAAATTAGCTACTAATAGTCATATATATGCAAATTTTAGTCATCGTTTGAAACCAGTTAATGACCAAAGAAATATGACTAAATTTTAGTCGTGTTATAAGATACTGTAAATTAGCTACTAATAGTCATATTTATACAAAATTGAGTCCTCATTTGTGGTCACAAATTTATCATTTGTAGTAGTCATTTTTTCATTATATAAATGACTAATTTAGTAGTTTATGTTCATTTCATTACTTTCATTACAAATAATTATAAATGACTAATTTAGTAGTATATTAATTTTATTTGTGTTCATAATTATTCAATATAAGCTACTATTTTAATAGTTTTAGATTGATTTTATGTGTTCATTATTAATTAACATAAATTAATTAGTATGATTTTGCAACTAAATTTAAAAAAACTTGTCATACAATTTACATGTTCATCTAATATGAAAACACAAACTTACATATGTTAAATACAATACCAAGTAATATCAAGTGCAACTATAAATAATTTCAACCACATAAATTATATTATATAAAATGTCAAGTATTATAATATGAGTTTCCAACTTAATATTGGTTGGAATACAATTTACAGATAAAATATTGTTCATCACTTCAAAACATTATCATTATCTTTCCAAGGAATAATTGCAAGCAAATTCACCAACTCTGAAAACTTGACCATCAGTCTTTACGTGTGTGTCTTATGTGGGATATTGGCTCTACGAGTACCACTAGACTAGTACACTTTTCTCTCTTTGTCACTCTAGTGTTATTGTTCCCCTTTTTCTTCAATCCTTGCTTCTTACTATCAATACTGAGTCCATTTTCTACAAAAAGAAAACAAAAAAATTGTAATGTTGAGTATAAGACATGAAAGTCAATGAACACTGGAATATAAACTAAAGTAGACTACAAAGGATTTATACGATATATACCTCAACATCAACAATACTATTAATGTAATTTTTGCCCATAAAAGCAAGAAACTCAAACAAGTTTTCTTTTGTTTGGAAATAGTGGTCACTATGTGGCCAGATGACCTGTATAAACAAAGAAAATAAAATGTCACAAATAAACAAAACAGAGCTAGCAATTTCTACTAAGAATGTCTTGTGCTCCACTTTTGTAGTTGTATCATTTCCTCTAGTTATCTCTAAGAAGCAGTGATACTTCAAGAATAAAACTGGTTAGTAAAAATCTACTGGGTGGAGCAAAGTATTGTTGACACGATATTACAACAAGAAACTAAAAAAGGCTAAGACAAGACTTTGTAAATTGTGTGTTGGGTCCCTATATTACTAGTATAGTCCCTTATTGTTGTTAGTGTAACCCACTTATTGTTATTATTTTACCCTTGTAACCCCCATATTGTTATTATTGGGCCCTTAAATTATTATTGTTAGGTCGGTTGAGATTAACACGTGCCTCAATTAGGATTACATCAGGGTTCCCATGGCGACATAGAAAGGAGGTTTTGTAATTTGAATCATCCAAGAATTGTTCATTCATGTAATGTATTGGAGGTTGCCCCCTTGAAGTGGCTTATTTCTAAGGCATTGATATCTCTTTTCTTCTCTTTTTGGAGCTGGTTTCACAACATTTGGTATAAGAGCTTTGAGATTCTAGGTTTTCGCTACTCCAAACAGGTCATCGTGGCATTTTTGATATAATATTTTTTCTACGAAGGTTCATAATCTGAAATTTTTAGAGTACGAAAAAAAAATCCTGAGGAACATCGTCGCAAAATTTCAGAGCTTGGTTCACAATATTTTCGGATATATGATCTGTGCAGGTTAGGTAATTTTGCAGGCTCCTAAATTTAACCTAAATAGGTCATTGTCGTATTTTCGTAATAAATCTTTTTCTAAGAAGGTTCAGAAGCTGAAATTTTTAGACTGTGAAGCCACAATCTTGAGGAACAATGTCACAAAATTTCCGATATTGGTTCGCAATATTTTCGGAGATATGATCTGTGGAAGTTAGGGCTTTTTGAGGCTTCTGAATTTCATCTCAAAGAGGTGATTGTAGGAAAATATTCATAGCTCTCTCTCTGAGCATCAGATTGGAATGCTGTAAAAAATAGATGCAAGTACACAGATTTTAGTTTGTGGTCTATCAATTTTAGAGCCAAAGGAGGAAACAGTGACACATGGCAAGTCGTACAAGTTCGCTCTACTGAACCACTCAAAAATTGGGTCATTGTGGGAGATTGGAAATAAGTTTGCCTTGAAGAATCCAAATCAGATCAGACCTATGGAATTTGAAAGAAGCTTCAGATGGCTACTACAAGGCTGAATTTTAGATATTGAGGATCTGAAACTATAGAGATAATTCAATTTCAATATCGAGCTCCTCAAAAGCAAGTAAAAGGTGTGTATTTTTTTTCCGAATTGCATAAGTCTTGTTTGAAGAATCAAGTTGAATTGATTCCAAGGGCATACTATAGAATATATATCAATATTGGATTCTAAAATGGCCCCTAAAAATAATTCAATACCCATTAAGCCTTTAGAAAGCTCTTCTATGACTCATGAAGACGAAGAATGGCAACATGACATATCAAAATTACAAGAGCAAGTGCAACAAATTTCACTCTCGCAAAGAGCAACAAAAAATGACATGGAAGTTTTGATGAAAGGCATGGAAAATAAGATGGATGGTTTGAAGAAAGGCGTGGAATCTAAGATGGATAGTTTGAAGAATGGAATGGAATCTAAGATAGATGGCATGGAAGCTAACATGGAATCTAATATGGATGACATGGAAGCTAAGATCGATGAGAAAATGGAAAACATGAAGAATGATCTAAAAGCAGACATGGAAGGTTTGACAAAGTTGATACAAGAAATGTTTCCTAATGGTGAAAAGATACTAGAGGAAAATCATGATGAGAACAACATAAATGTTAATCATGATTTCATAAAATCTAATGTTGGCAGGAAGAACCATCATATTCCAAAAATGTATATGAGGAATTTTGATGGAGAGGATCTTGTAACATGGATATTGCAGATGGAGCAATATTTTGATCTCCATAATGTGCAAAACACACAAAAGGTACGCATTGCAACTTTACAATTAGAAAAAAATACATTTGTATGGTATCGATGGCTTTGCTCCTGTAAAAAAATTGTCACTTGGTCAATTTTTACGGAGGAAATGATAGCACATTATGAGGATACAAAGAGAAACACCTTCTTTAGCCAATTGATAAATCTCAAACAAAAGGTTTTAATGGGGGAGCACATTGAGGACTTCCAAAAATTGAATATAAGGGTAACTAATATTCCATAGGAACACATGATTGATCTCTTCATAGGTACTTTAAAGGATAACATCCAACATGAAGTTTGCATTTTGGAACCTGATTCATTGGAGAAGGCATTCAGGTTGGCAAGAAAAATTGAATGTAAAATTATGGCGACAAGGAAGCCTACCACTCACTTTTATAAAGAGGGAAGTGTTGCTACTCCTAGATTTCCACAACCTACAAGGTTGACACCACAACAATTGGAAGAAAAAAGAGCAAAAGGGCTTTGCTACAGTTGTGATAGAAAATACACTAAAGGTCATAAGTGTACTAAGAAGAAATTATTTTACATAGATTGTGAAGAGGAAGAAGAAAATGAACAAGAATCTTCAAAAGAAGAGGATATACACCAGGAACCAGCCCTAGAAGAGGAAGAAATGAGTCCAACCATATCGTGTAATGCATTGGCAGGAATTACCACTCCTCAAACTCTCAAGATAGAAGGACATATCAAGAAGAAAAAGGTAATAGTGTTGATTGATTCAGGTAGCACCCATAATTTTATTCATTGTAAGGTAGCCAAGGAATTAAATTGTTTCCTATACCCAGCACCAGAATGTCAAGTGATGGTTGCAAATGGAAGAACTATAAATTTCTCTGGAAAATGCCATAATATCAAGCTAACCATGGGGGAATATGTATTGACTAGTCCAATGCTTTCCATTCCTATGGGAGGTGCCGATGTTGTACTAGGAGTACAATGGTTACAATCTTTGGGGACGGTAGCTTTTAATTTTCAAGAACTTTTCTTGAAATTTTTTTTAGAAGGAAAGGAAGTCAAATTACGGGGTATTGAAGGGAATCCGGGAAGGATAATAAGCTCTAATGTCATGACAAAGCTTCTAAAGAAATAACAACGAGGCGTAATTGCACAATTATGCTCACTAGAAGTTCCAACATCAAAATCATGTATTTCTGCAGATCTCCAACAAGTCTTGGACAATCATTCCAAGGTGTTTGAAACTCCCAAAGGACTCCCACCTATTCGTGATCATGATCATGCTATTCATTTGATTCCGGGAAGTGTTCCTCCAAACATTAGGCCTTATAGATATCCTTACTTCCAAAAGAGCGAAATTGAACGTATGATTGCAGAAATGTTAGAGGCGGGTATAATTCAACCTAGTAAAAGTTCTTTCTCTGCTCCTGTAGTATTGGTACACAAGAAGGATGGATCATGGCGCATGTGTCCGGATTATAGGGAGCTCAATAAGCTCACCATTAAAGATAAATTTCCCATTCCTGTGATTGATGAATTATTGGATGAATTACATGGAGCAATTTATATTACCAAATTGGATCTTCTTTTAGGGTATCATCAAATTAGAATGAATATTGAAGATATTCTGAAAACAAAATTTCAAACTCATGAGGGTCATTATGAATTTTTGGTCATGCCTTTTGGCCTTTAAAAATGCACCTTCGACATTTCAAGGGTTGATGAATTCCATTTTCAAACCCGTCCTTAGAAAATTTGTGCTAGTATTTTTTGATGATATACTAATCTACAACAAGTCTTGGAAGCCTATCATGTTCAACATGTTGACAGGGTGCTCAAACTATTGCAAGAGAAACAATTATATGCAAAAACATCCAAATGTTTCTTTGGAGTACAAGAGGTGGAATATCTAGGTCATATTGTATCTCACGAGGGTGTTAAGGTAGACCCTAACAAAATAAAAGCCATTAAGGAATGGAAATTCCCCACAACCATAAAGCAGTTGCAAGGATTTCTTAGGTTAACAGGGTATTATCGAAAGTTTGTTAATAATTATGGGAGAATAGCAGCACCTCTAACAACATTATTGAAGAAAGATGCATTTTCATGGACTCCTGAAGCAACTAAGGTCTTTGAACATCTTAAAGAGGAAATTTGCCTAGCACCAGTCTTAGCTACCCCAGACTTCACAAAAACCTTTATTGTGGAATGTGATTCCTCAAGAAATGGAATTGGTGTTGTTTTAATGCAAGAAGGAAGACCCATTGCTTTTGAAAGTCGTCCAATCAAAGGAAAGTATTTACAGAAACCGATTCATGAGAAGGAAATGTTAGCAATACTGCATGCACTAAAGAAATGGAGAACTTACCTAATGGGAAGACACTTCAAGGTAAAAACTGATCATGATAGTCTGAAACACTTTTTTGAACAAAGACTATCTTCAGAAGAGCAGCAAAAATGGGTCACAAAGATGTTGGGTTATGACTTTGAAATAATCTACAAAAAAGGAAAGCTTAATGTTGTTGCAGATGCACTCTCAAGAAAGAATGAAGAGGTGGAAGTATTTCTTTGTGCCATTTCTATTATCCAACCAGATTGGATAACCAAAGCAAGAGATGAATGGAAGAAGGACAAAGATGTATGGACACTCATTCAAAAGTTGCAGCAAGATCCTAGTACATCTGATACATTTAGTTGGAAAAATGATTCCTTGTGGTACAAAGATCGCTTATATATTTGTAAGAATTCCCAACTAAAACAAAATGTTCTTTTGGAATTGCACACTTCTCCTTTAGGAGGACACTCAGGATTTTTAAAAACTTACCACAGGGTGAAGAAAGTATTTTTTTGGGATGGCCTTAAATCTGATATTCAAAATTTTGTGGCGCTATGTTTGGTTTGCCAGTAGAATAAATTTGAGACAATTAAGACCACGGGTCTTCTACAACCTTTATCCATTCCAAGTCAACGTTGGGATGAGATTCCATTCGATTTTATCATAGGTTTACCTAAGTCTGAAGGAAAGAGTGTCATCATGGTGGTAGTTGATAGAATTACCAAGTATGCACACTTTTGTGCATTATCTCATCCATTTAAAGCAAGTACAGTTGCTACTACAGTTATGGACACAATTCAAAAGCTACATGGAAACCTAAGGGTTATTGTGAGTGACAGAGATCCCATTTTTACTGGAAAGTTTTGGAAGGAGTTATTTCCTGTTTTGGGTACTCAATTAGGTCATAGCTCATCTTATAATCCTCAATCCGATGGTCAAACTGAGATAGTAAATAAATGTTTGGAAGGATATCTTCGTTGTTTTGTATCTGATAAACAAACACAATGGGTCAAGTAGTTACCTCTAGCTAAATGGTGGTATAACACTTCCTTCCATACTGCAGCAAAAATGACCCCATTTATGGAACCTTATGGATATCATCCACCATCCATCACATCATCTTTAAGAGAAAATTTGAAGGTTCAAGCAGTGGAAGATCACATCGAGCATCAACAAGAAGTTCTCCAACTCTTAAAGGACAACTTGAATTTGGCACAAAATCGAATGAAACAACAGGCAGATCAACATCCCAGCGAGAGAAGTTTTGATGTAGGAGACTGGGTATTTTTACGGCTACAACCATACAAACAAATGTCCCTCAAGCAAGCTAAGAAGGATAATAAATTATCGCTAAAGTACTATGGTCCTTACAAGGTGTTGCAAAATATTGGTACTATGGCATACAAATTGGAGCTTCCTGCTTCTTCACGAGTGCATCTAATTTTCCATGTTTCATGCTTAAAGAAGGTTATAGGTGAAAATCTTCCAGTTCAAAAAATATTGCCAGAACTTGATGAGGAAGGAAAGATCATATTGGAACCTGAAGCGGTCATGGAAACAAGAACTCGACAGCTACGGAATCGATCAATTTCAGAGTATCTCATCAAGTGGAAGAACTTACCCACTGAAGATTCTACATGGGAGGATGAGAATTTTATACAGAAGCACCCATAGCTACTCAAGCGCTGAGGACAACACTTTTTTGAAGGAGAGGGGCATGTTAGGTCCCTATATTACTAGTATAGTCCCTTATTGTTGTTAGTGTAACCCCCTTATTGTTATTATTGTACCCTTGTAACCCTCATATTGTTATTATTGTGCCCTTAAATTATTATTGTTAGGTTGGCTAGGATTACATTGTGGCCCCACTAGGATTACATTGTGGCCCCATGGACTCCTATATATAGAAAGGATGTTTTGTAATTTGAATCATCCAAGAATTGTTCATTCATGTAATGTATTGGAGGTTTCCCCCTCAAAGTGGCTTATTTCTAAGGCGTTGATATCTCTTTTCTTCTCTTTTTGGAGCTGGTTTCACGACATTGTGACACTAACCGGGAATATAGCTTCAATATAGTAATATTCAATTATCAACGTAATATTCCAAGGGAAAAGGAATCTGATTCCAATAAGACAACAAATTATGTATGCCCTGTGTTTTTCCTATAATTAATTGAGAAAGATTAGCACACACAATCTCCATTTAGAATCTCAAAAATGATTCTACAAATATTCAAAGCAAACTTAAGGTTACTCATTCATTTTTTTCTGATGCAGAAAAAACAGAATATGCTAACTTGTTTTTGAGCTGGAAAGTTATGTAATTCATCATGTCCAAAATCATTGTTTATTGTCGTGACTTTTTTTTTTAATGATCTGGTAACGGGCCTATATTTGATCAAAAAAAAAAATCAGAATATATTCCATTTTCTAATTCAAAGCTAGATTTCCTTCCAGCTTATGATGTTCAAACAAACTAGAATCGTTTTCCTTTAACAAGTCACTTTTTTAATATACTACTAAAAAGAAAACTACGTAATGAAGTTGTTAGTGCTAGAATACTAATAAATCACAAATACAGGAAAGAAATAACACCACTATGTCCTAGACATGCCAAGTCTTTATCCTCTTGGTTGGAAATATTACTTCATGAAAAAAAAATATTTGACAAAGAGAACTTTTCTAAAACCAACCAACGCGAGTGTATCCAACAACAATAACATTTCTATGGGCATGCCCTCAAAATGTGTGGAAGTATCAAACAAGTGTAGTGCACTTCCCTGTAAGGTTAATGTTCGGCAATGGAATATGTTGTCCCTTGGTCTAATCAGGTTTTAACTTGCCTTTGATAACTTAGAGAGAATGGGAATCCAATATATAACAATGATAGAAATCTTTTATTCATTCACACTTACCTAGATCCTAAACAAGCATTGAAGTGTTATATAAATCCAAGAATGTCTCACATTCCACCAGGAAACAAAATTTCTAGATTTTGATTGTAAAGCTTGAGGCTTCTCAAATTTGTAAACAAGTAACATCATAAATATTTCTCCTTAGTTCTCAAACCTTCTTATGTGTGGAGCTTGAGAAAATATGTACACACATATCACAATATAGCATGTTGTGGAGTACATTTACATGAAATCAATCATTCAAAATTTTATATTCTATCAAGATTGAGGCATGTGTTGAATGCCCATTATCTACATCTTTGCGCAGTGTCATTAATAATTTGAAGGTTCTTGGCTTGATAGTGTCATCTAATTATTTCTTTTTGCAAGATGTTTTTTCACTCCTATTTTTAAAATTGTTATGTTAATGAACAATATATAGATACAATGGATGCTTAAAATAATAAAAGAGGCAATTATTTTTATATAAATAGAATTCAAGTATTTGCATATGGTGTAAATTCATTAGTTCTATTGGTGGTAATTAGGGTCAACCTAAATGGTTATTTCGCATGCATAAAAAGAAGTACAAAGTGATAATAGGAAGGAATCATGCGAACTTTTCTAATTGTACATGTTGAATCTGCAAGTGTTAATGTTGTTGTGCTCAATTTCTTATTGGGGTACCTATCAACTGAAAAAGTTTGTACAAATGTTTGAAATGAAAATAAGTTATAGCAAATAACATAACACATAACATTTTTAGCACTTGCTTTTTTTTCTTTGCAAATTTGAACATGTCTCGGAGAAACTTATGTTAGCTATGTCCAAATGATGCCAGTTTTTGTTTTCCATTTAAATTTCCAATTCAATCCTATGTATCATTATCCAAGAAATTTGGGTCCTTCAAAGGAAATGGAAAATTGTTAAAAGCACAAATAAGTTGTGAAAATTTGGGGAAAATAAAATTATTTACAAATAAAACAAAATGCATCCATGTAACAAGTAAACCAATCTAAATGTGCATATTTATAAGTGACTGGATAATGCATCTCAAGGGTAATGCAACTCATGCTCATATTGGAAGCCCCTTTAACACACACATACACATGAAAACACATATGGGTCAAGGACACATCTTGTCCACTAGGGTAGGTGTCCCATGAATGGCACTTTCTCAAGACATCCCTAAAATACCATTGAAGGGGTACCTTTTAATATAATGAGTTATCCAAGTGCATAATATTAGAGTATTAACACTCCAATACTATAATTTAATGAAATCAAGTTTAAAATATATTAAAATTTACTAAAGAGTTATTAATCATAAATGTCATCAATTAAGAGGTGAAGATAAAACCATAGAACTTATTACAAAGAAATGAACTCTATTATCATGGACTTTAAATTAGCATGTTTCCTTCTGAGCCCGAACCATAGAGGGAACTTTGGGAGTGACTGCAAAACTCTCCTAGAGCTTTATGGTTATTCCTCTAGGCAAAGGTCAACTTAAAAGCCTTCTACTACAGCTATTAATGCCAAGAACACCACAAATATTGGGGTGTTTACTATTCACTAACTAGTCAACACATCCCTTGCCTCGCACAATGAAGGAATGCCTTGAAGTGGAAATCACAAAGTGTCAGAGATTAAAGGTAGTTAAAACAGAGGCACCTAGGTTATTGCTGGTTTGAGTTTGCTCAAAGGAACTGACATACACAAAGAAACTTGAAAATATGTTAACATGGCTCATACGGAAAGAGCTCTATGATTGTTTCTATTAGCAATGGAATAACCCAAACTGCTCTTTAGGGACTAACATGATATTCCAAGCACAAACAATAATGGCTTAGATGTGTTCTTATGGGTATGGTAAAGTAATATTATTGGATGTACTCATAGATAGATCGGTATTTAACACGTTTCAATCAAGATCACTTAGGCCAAAAACAAAATATTTCCTTTGGACCTGAGTTTGAATGGCAAGTGTTCAACAAAATATTTGAACAAAAAGTATTTAACAAAAATATTGGTAATAGTGGAAATGTTAGGGGACCTTAATTTGAGAGGGCTTTGAAATCAAAGCAAGCTTTCAAATTATTTTCAAGTCTATCATAGGGAAAACCTTCATATTTTGGGTGAAATTTCTTGATTTTATAGCAAATAAAAAGTAAAAAGTAGAGAAACAATAACTTTGTTTGTAGGAAACCAACTTGATGACCATTGTCTATTGTCTAACATATGCAAAGACACTATTCTAATTTTGGTGTTGTGCCTAGAAAAAGTAGTGATGGGAAAACATGTGTTTTCATACTCAGAGACTATTTCTTTCAAGGATACGATCTCAAATAAACCCCTCCACTTCAACGACTATAATTTTTAATCAAGTTTAAAATATTTAAAATTACCAAAGAGTTATTAATCATAGGTGTCATTAATTAATGGGTCAAGAAAAAACCACAAAACGTGTTGCAAATAAATTCCCTCTATTAGCATGCAGTTTAAATGTGCATGTTTCCTTATGAGCCCAAGCTATAAAGGTCACAATGGTAGATTTCTTTGAGCAAGAGGTCACAAACCCTTTCTGTGAATCACATGCACTAAAGTCTGATTCACAACACCTATATTAGAATTGTACAAGTGGATATATTCAAACTGGAAAAAAATTACTATGAAGTGTATCTATACTCCAAAGTTTCTTTCTTATTCCATTTTCTTATCTGGATTACTGTCCCAAATAATTTGAAGAGGGTCCTCTAGGGAAGAGCAAATCCTTTTGTTATCCCACAGTTCCCACACTTCAACCCAGCCACTATGTCTGTCACCAAAATGGCAGTTTGGTTTCATCTCATTTTCCAGTACTATTTCGGAATTTATCAGTGTTTGTATATATTGTTAATACTTAGGAAACAAATTAAAAAAAAATCTTGAAAAGATTAAGTTTGGTTTCTCACATATGCTTGACCCAATCTAGAAGAAATCAACTATGATTGATGAGACAAACCAAAATCATGACTAGTGTCACATACTAGACATCTAACTTATTATCATTAACATGGGCAACCTAGATGCAGCCTCAAAAGGACTGCTTAGCAAGGTTAAGAGGCCCAATATCCAGTATATCCAAAAAAATAAGCTCATGCAATTGGAGCAACACTGCACAAAAGCATGAGGGCCTTCTTTGCCACTTATTCCTAAGCTATTATATTTGTTGTGTATTACCATATTTTGAAACATGATTTTGGATTTGACTCTTAATAATGGAAAAATTGAACTTTGTCCATATTAGTTCACAACTTCATTCCATGCTCCTTGAAAATTTTGATGTATGTTGATATGATCCTATGATATTGTTGAATATTTTATTTTCAAGTCTAGAAAATATGATCAAGCACAGTTTCCAATCAAGTGAGAATTGGTTCTACCTATAGTTATAATCATTAATGTTTAGCTCTATCCTTACTCCACATAGTACAAATATTTGGGGATTTTAACTTTGATAGGAAATGGTGTCTCTAACTACCATTTTGATCATCCAACCTCCCATTTGCAATCTTAAATCCACTTAATGGTCAATGCTTGAATCCATCCTCTTAAAAGACAAGGTAACAATGCTAACAATCTGTTGAGTCTTCATGATTTCAATTTACAAGCAAGTCAAGAAAACTTTACATTATACAATGGAAACTCTTCAAGTCCTCACAATCTACAGAAACGACTTCCCCACCTAGCACTCAAGCCTTTAAGTTTTAATCTCGATTCTCCTCCATTCATAGACTAATCAATAGTCAATGCTAGGAAAAGAATCTTGAAAAAACAAAAATTGGTATAAAAGAACGTGAGATTTGTGATTTTATTAAATGTTAAATTTTTTAATTTTCATATATAATCTAAACACAAAGTAAAAAATAATTATTTTTCTATATAGTCCAAACAATCCAATCAACAACTTAGCTCAAGGCTACACAATGTGTTGCATAATCAGATGTAATGATTCTCATCCTTGCAGCCATCTTTTAAAAATCATGTTTGAAAAGTTATATTTCACAAGCTATGACCACTAATAGACTGTGCCATCAATTGCATAATGACTATTTCTTGAACACTAATTAACATGAAAAATATCTAGCCTTACTATCTCCCAAAAATTGCATGGAATGTCAATAAGATATCTATTTACTCTCGATGACTTCCCAAAGTCTGAGGATGCATCACATAACATGGACTTCCCTCTGCTTGGGTGCCAAGTCTAAGGAGAATATATTCTACCAAATTCGTCCAAGACCGAAATGAATAGCTTATGTTCTCCAAGGTCCAAGGATTAGCTATTGATAGCAAAGGCATTATTGATCGGACGGCCCAGAAATGGTGGGTTGGTGATTGCAACAGAGACCAAAACCATATTTTCCACAGTGTCCCCACATCATTTATGCTATATTCTAACTCAAATGTACATTTGAGATATTTTTATTTCAAGGAAAGTCCAAAAATCCATTTTGAAATAGCTTGGTTAACACATGTTCAAGTCGAACTTGGAAATTGTTGCTCTCAGGGATAGTCCAATTAAAAATGGAATTCACGTCTCAACCTCTCGACATGTACAGATTCATAATTTCACAATTGCAACAGGAGATGTTTGTGTTTGTGTAGTTACACAAAGCTCAGACATTGAAATCAACAAACTATTTTGTGGGCCTGGGCATGAAATAAGCATTGGAAGTCTTGGAAGCAGGGATTCAGAAGATACAGTTTGAGATGTGGTTGTTAATGGATCTTCTCTCAATTGCACAAAAAATGAATCAGTACACATAAAAACATGGCAGGGGATTTTGGGTGTGCCCAACAAATAATGTTCCAACATGTGAACATGATTAACATCTCAAATCCCATTATTATAGATCAATATTACTGTGCTCCTCCATTTTGATGCCACAATCAGTTAAAACCATGCAACGATCATAGTTTCGTTGTTCAAGTTCACAACATGATATACATAGACATCATTGGCACTTCGGCAATGAAAGAGGCAATAAAAATTGCATGTAGCTAGACCGTTCCATGTACAAAAATTGTGATGGAGGGTATAAGCCTTCGCTTTGACAACGGAGACCCAATCACTTCTTTATTGGCTAATGTGCATGGTTCTAGTGATGGCCAAGTCATTCCTCTCATTAATTTCACATCACTGAGCTTGCAAGCATCAAATTAATTTAGTACTAGGAGTTATTGGTCATCTCATTGGTTCCACAATTATCTTCTTTTGTGCCATGGTGGTGAGATGAAGTTGTTAGTTTGAAAATTATTTATAATTACCTTGAAATATGTGAATATTCTATAGCTAAAGACAACTCCCTAATTAATATTCATCGGCTATGGAGGAGAATGAGGAGTATGTAATAATTTTGACCAAGGTCATGAGGCTTCTATTGATGGGTAACCCATCACTAAACGACTATGAGGATGATGAAGATTATGATTTTTTTATAAATAAGCTTCGTTCAGAAATAAGAAGACTCGAGGTGGGAAACCTATCTATTAAAAATTGTAACTAAGTGAGCCTGGAAGATGTTGGGGGCTTATAAGTACTAAAACTTCATGCTCTCCATCCCAACATTCTTCCCATGTACACTTTGAGGGTCAAAAAAATCATTATTACCCCCTCAAAATCCACTTTCTCTAATGTTGGTGGCAAAAAGTGAAGAAAAATTCAAAAAATTAATAATTGGTGATTTGTTTATTATTTTGCCAAGTCAAAGGGGGAAAGGAAAATGACATGGAAAATCAAGATGAAGTCAAAGGTTGAGTCAAAGGGTGATTGGAGCATCCACCTAGGGTCCACAAGTTCATGTGCCAAACAAGCCAAGACAAGGAGGGAGCACATTGAATTATGTAGATACCACAAATTGTTGTAGACCCGACCTCAATCCCCCCTTTATGTTCCATGCATATTCATTGCAAGAAAGGAAAATTCGAAATACACTCTGTTAGTTCCAAACTCCACGCAACAGCCTAAGAATACTCCACACAGTAGCCTGTGCACATGTTCTGGTAAGGTCTAATTGGAAATTTTCAAGGCAAAGTTATTTCAGAGTTGGACAATTGGACTCCCCTCATCCCCCCTCCTGCATCTATTCAGCTCAACCTCCACGCAATCTACGCATAGCAGACTATAGCTAACACATAGCACCAGAGTGGAGATACGCAGACAGTCTATAAAGGACATACACAACAGTATTGGACACATGTTTGATGGATAAGTTGACTAAGAAATTAGCTAATATTTTGTGGGAGTATGCTCCGCTTTGAACTCCACTCATTGCACACATGTATTACTCAGCCAATTCGTACAGTAGTTTAGAGGATGAGTTAAAAAAAAAAAATTAGCTCAGATTTTGTTGGAGTATACTCCCCATTCAACTCCATTCATTGCACACATTTATTACTCAACCAACTCACATAGTAGTTTAGAGTATTTTCACTCAGCCGACAGATTATTCTACAACCAGTCACAAGAACAACAAAATAAGGAAAAAAATGTAGAATACAAAGTCTTCAAATAGAGACTAATAACAATTATTTTTTGTTACAACACATGCGTACACAAGATGATTGAGAGTTCGAGTCTCAGGAACAATATTATGCTTTCAAATAGTGCTTGGTTTGAGATTCAGGCTTGTTAAGACTCAAATATTATAGTTTCAAGCGGTTCTTGGTTTGAGATTCAGGCTTATTTGGCAAGGTTTGTGCTTGATTTTCCCCATTATCTTCTGTAGCACCAGGTTTCTTGTGAGTGAGAAAGAATGGTCGGCTTAGTTAAATCCGTATTTGTAGCTTTCTTGGTCTTTTTCATGATAATGCTGGGCACAGCATTAGCTGCTCCCAGTACGACAATGGAAAGAGGCGCTGCTTCAATGACCTTCTTTCCTTCCCTATTTTCCATTCTAATCGCCTCTTTCTTCCCATTCTTGGCTTCTATGCTCTTCAACTAAAGTGTATTATGACTGATATTTAGCCCCTATTTTAGGATCATGGAGATCCTGCTATTATTTTTTCCTCTTATGTGATATATGTCATTCTTTACTACACAGAATAGAAGGCGTTTACTTTTGAATCATTACACCGCTCACCATAGTCAACTTTTTATTTTCTACTGTTGTTTACTTATTTTCTGTCGTTGATTCAAACAAACAACGTCACATTGTCCACCGTTGGATCTGTGTAGTGTTTTTGGCCATGCATTAGCCTATTAGTCACCAGTAATTTTTACCTGTTTGGATGACTAAATTCTTATCCTAGATTTCTAGAAACAAAATTCAAGAATCTAGTGAGTTCTAGAAATCTCACTGCCTTCATTATCCTTAGGATAAATTTTTCATTGTTCTACTACTCTATCAAGGGATATCCATCCTATTACTCCCAAATGACCAAATCATAGACTTGTGTCCCTTATTCTCACTATGTTTTCCACCTCACACTTTACCACTTTGTTTTGATTGCCTAAGCCGTCTATTTTTAAACCTTGGTTTGCCACATAGCCTAAACCTTTTCCCCTATTCACCAAGGCCTCAAGAAATGGTGATTTTAAAACTCCCTTTCTAGGCTCTTTAGATAAATCCAAATTTTTAGTTTCTAGGATTGCAATGCATAAGGGATTGGTCAAACTCTGTTTTTACACCTCCAAACCCTGATCCAATTTTTAGCAAAAGAACCAAGCCCAAAAGGCATCTCAATAGGTCATGTAGGGTCTCCTAGGTTTCTTATTGTTGTGGTTTTCTAAAAACTCACTGTTTTACATGTGCCCAAAGATAGAATCAAATGAAAAGGGCCATCACCCAAGGAAAAGGTGAGCTTGTGATTATCCAAAAGGTGTCGAATATCCCCAAAGGGGCCTCCTTGATCCAAGCATTAAGTTTGCAAAAGGAACAGTTGCCTATCTTGAAGCATTTTTGTAGGAATGGTTCATGATGTTTATTAGCAGAAGAAAGGCAAGGTAAGAAGCCAAAATTGTCAATAACATCCACAGCATAAGAGAAGAAACATGCCTAAGTTCACAGAGAGAATCATGGTTTCATAACTAAATTGGCTATAAGGTGTTGCACAACCAAGAATCCATGCAAAAGGTTAAAAGGGATAGAGATGCATCAGCACCATCAAACACAAAACCAAAGTTTCTAGAAATGATCAGTAAGGAAGGGAAAAGGGCCTTTAAAACCTAGAAGTCTTAAAAAGTAGGCATAATTGACCTAAAGGTCATAAAACTTTATTAGAAGGTCAGAAGGTTTTCAGAGGAAATTTTAAAGGAGGCCTCCATGGTTGAGATAAGATGGAAGGGATTTTATTTGTCACTACAGCAAAAAGGGACAAATTTTAAAAGAGTATCATGTGAAGGTTGTCTAAGTTTTCAAGTACATTCAAAGGATTGTCAAAAGCAATATGAGGGAACCTAATTTTTCTGTCAGATTAGAAAATCAAAGTGAGCATGAGTTCCTACTATTGGGACAAATTCATCATGCCTCTAGAAAGTCGACAAGAGGAGAATAAAATCCATTTTCAAGATCACTCACCAAGGAATCATCTTTCATACTTAAAAACACCTCCTGCACAAAAGAAAGGAAATGTTAGTAAAAGGATAGAAGGACCAAAGACAAACATTAGAAAAGAGGGTTTTTGGTTTTAATTGTTCTTTCCAAAAGGTATAAAAAGCATATGGTCATCATTCAAACTTATTTTTCATATTCCAACAAGAGATAAAAAGCTTCCAGGCATAAAAATCAGTGTTTTTTCTGGCAGATTTTCGGGCAGGAAACGTACGTTACGCACCTGTTGAATCGTGTTGCGCTCCTGTAAACATTCTCTATGCAAATTTATATTGAGTGCTGCGCTCCTGAAGCAGTGCGCTGCATTTCTATGGATGCAAACTCTTCCCGAGAGACACGACAACACACTGTGCTACGCGCCCGACTATTCAAGCTTGCCCAACAGTGCGTGCAGGGTCTGTCGCACTATGCATCTGGGTGTGCAAAGGGACCCGAATGGCCTGTGCAGAAACCCCTGACAGAATGCAAGATGTGTTGCGCTCCTGTGCGTTTAGGACTGCCCAAGAGGACCCAACTACTGTTCTAACTTACCCGACAGCGCGTGCAGGGTTTTCCACGCTATGCTCCTAGGCGTGCAGGGTCTATCGCACTATGCTCCTAGACGTGAAGAGGTTGCCCAACATCTCGTTCAGAGGCCACCTAAGCTGCGCTCTTGTGCTGCGCATTAAGACAGGAGTTTCTCAAGTTAATTCCAAGCCTCCAAATTACTCGAGATCTCTCTAAATTTTTGCTGGGCACTATTCAGAGTTTCTATAACAGGTATTTAGAGTTTATACCCCCTCTCATGCTATTTTAAAGGGTGAATTTGGAAAGAAATCTAGAAACCCTGGGGGAAGGAAATACTTGGTCTCCATGCTAAAAAGTAGTTTTCCTGCCAAATAAACCTCTCCATTTGCACAGCTGACCTCCACACTGCTAAGCCTTAACACCACTGCATCCTCACCATCTCACTCACCATCTTCATATCATTCCTCAAGCAGTCTTAATTTTTTGATCTTAAGGCAAGGTTAAAGGAAAAAATGCCTAGAGAAGGTTGTTTTGATAGTGGTGAGGAAGGTCCAAGGTCTAGAGGACAACAGAGAAAAGGTGGGGAAACAAATAGGTTTGAGCCTACACCAATTACAGCAACAAGGCATCCCATGGGAAGCGTTCATCGCCCATGATGTTTTCAAAAATCCACAACCTCTTCCTCTACAAATTTTACCATCATCATCTCATCCACCTTCCTCCATTCCTCCATCACCCCTCACTGACCTTGGCAACCATGATGAAAAAGAAAGTGTTGAAGAAAAGGAAGAAGGCAGTAACAAAGACAGTGAGCTAGATGAAGATGAAGAAACCAGTGACAGTCCAGGGACAGAGGCAGATTTTGATGAGAAAAAATAGTGAAGGTAAAGAATAAAATAGTGAACCCAATAACAATGGTAAAAGGAGCAGTGACAAAGATGAAAACAACAGTCAAGAAGAGACAGATTTTGAAGGAATTTGTAGTGGGAAAAATAGTGAATACAGTGAGCCAGACAGTGGAGAAAAAGATAGAGAAAGTGTTGATAAGGAATAGGGCAGTGAAAAGACATATGAAAGCAATGATAACGAGGATTCAAGTTATGAAAACAATGAAGATTCAGAGACAGAGGCAGAGTTTGAAAGAGAAGACATTGGGCCAAATAATGAAGACATTGGGCCAAATAGTGAAGGAGATAATGACAGTCATAATGAAGAAAAAATAATGACTAATATCCCTAAAAATAGTGACAGCAGTGATCCCATGAACTCAAAGGGAAGCTAAGAGGATGACAGTGATGAAGATCAACGCAGTGATGCTAGCATGAGTGAAAATAACAATGCCTCCCAAGAAGATAGTCAAGAGAAAAGAGAAGAAGAATCAGCCCTTGCAGAACAACTTCCTCTCAATGAACTACTTGCAATGGAGATTGAACATGATAGGGAATCATGGCTTGAGAGGTCTAACATACACCTTGAGGCCAAGCTAGAGAAGGCAAATAAAGACTTGGATTTTCAAAGAAGAATGACCAAGCATTATTCCCAAAGAAATCAATTTGCAAGGGTTAAATTGAAGAAGGCTCAAAACAAGCTCCAAGCACCAAAAGAGGAAAATAACAAGCTAGGCTTGGAATCTTGGCCCAATCTTCTCTACAAGTTTCCCAAAACCCATGAGGCACTCATCCACCAAATTTTGGAAAATTTTGGCAACTTTTTTTTTTTGCAAAATTTTGAGGCTAAGAGTGCAGCACACCTGGTGCTACGCTATTTTTCAGGGCATCTTCAAGAGGAAAGGTTTATATTTTTGGGATCCTCATCAGTCATATAGCATGCTCACAAATTTTCATAACAATTGCAGTTGTTTCGGTCCTCCAAAAGGGTCAAAAATACCCATTTTTTCACCATTCTGCCTTCTTTTCAGGACATGTGCTATGCTCCTACCAGCCTTGGCATTTTCACTTTTTTTAACGAGTTATAGAGTTCAGATCAGAGATACAAGGATATATCTATAGATTATGCTTCAATTTCTTTCCAACGAGCCATCACGGAGCCTTTTTCGACATCGGGAAGGCCTTCAAATCAGTGCTGCAAGATGACCCATTTTTCCTGTCCTTGTGTTATGCTCTTGGCTTGGAAATTCAGCCTAAGGCACAGTGCTACGCTCCTATGGTTGAAAAGTCAAAATGTGTGTTTGGAAAGTTTTAGGAGACTTTTCAGGGCCTAAAGGTCAATTTCTTGACTACAAATGGCTGAAAATATATTTATTTTAGATATTTTGTGCCTTGGGCCTTGTAAGGCCTCAAGGACAAATTGTGATATTTCTTGTTAGCCAATAGGATTCTAGATGCTCTGTTTGGTTTTTATTCTCCATGCATGATAAATATAGCATGGAGACTCATTTTAAATGTTGGTCTTTTGATGTGTTTAAGAGCAATACATGGTTTTTGGAAGTTGAAGAACAATTTAGTGTTGTGGAGCTTGTGGATGATTTGCCTTGGTTGATAATGATGAAGGCTTGCTTACAGGATTCCTGAGTTTGTTAATGGTGAAGTATCTATTATTTTTTCATGTTTTCTTGTTTTTCATATGTCCATATTTCTATATCTTAATAGCTCATAAGAGTATAGGATTAGAAATGTTGTTTGAGGCACCTCGGTCCTCCTGTTTGCTATTGTCTTCATGTTTTCCTCTGCTGGGTTAGTTTAAGGAATTCTTAGTTGCTCCTTAGGCCCATCTAAGCTTGTATATTTCATTATTGGATTAATATGCTAGTTTAAAAACATGATTCATAGTGAGCCCTGCTTGTTTTATGCTATCTAAACTCTATCTTGAAATCTCACTTTGATGTATTGATTGATTAAGTTAAGCCAAAGAGGTCTTGTTACGATCTTGCCCTTTGTATATGCTTATCAGTTTGCCTCAAAGTTCTTTATAGTTTAATAAATGATGTTTAGGCATTCCCTCTTCATTTATTGATGCTATTTTTCTCTTATTTGTTTTCAAATCTTGAAAGTAGAATCATTGAAGTTAGATAAGTTGTCTTACTTTATTTTTTCCACTGGATTGTATATCTTCAATGTTTTTTTGCTTAAAAGTATTGTCATTGAGTAAATGGTGCGCCCTAACTCATGATTAGTAATTTTTGCTTATCAGTATTTAATATCTGCTTGTTCATAGGAATTTGACAAAGGATTCTTAACTACCCTTTTCCCTACCTTTGTTCCCAAACTTAATGTTCATCTCACTTCACACATTAACTTTAAAGATCCATTAACTACACTAGATTTTCCCTGTGATGTACCCCGATTCATTATTGAGATATCAATGACTTCATAGACTCCATAACCCAATTGATTTGATAACCTCTCACTCCACCTATCCTACTTGATCATCTTACCCCAACCAAAACAAACAACAAACCTACACTTAACAACTAGCCTAAAATCAAACACTTAAAGTGAGCAAGTTCACATCCTTCGCATAATAGAGAGAGCCCTCTCTGAGTCCAGGAAGGCTAGGTCCTAGGACTCCAAGGACTATTCTGATGTTACCCTATGCAATTGGTCTACCAATCTGCTAAATCACGAGACACCAACACAGCCATAACTGGAATCGCGTATTAATAGAAATGGAAACTAATTGCAAGCCAGCTTGAAACCAATTGGAAACTAGTACGTTAATTGGAAATTGCAGCATAAGAAAGAAATTAATTTTGAGTATAGAAATTTTTTAATTTGACTGTTTTCTTTAATAATTTAAAATGATAAAAATCTTAGAGAATCAGGAATGTGTTCAAATTTTTCTTAGTTTATTGAATGTTTTGATTTTTTTTTCCCTTTTTCGGAGGAAGATTTCAATGCTTTGATAGCATTGTGGATATTAGAGAAGATATTGCTATGTTTTTAACTATCGAGATGATTATTTTGTGCTGATCAGCTTGATAGTTTGTCTCAATATGGCCCTGGTACTTGCCTGATCAAGATTTTTGCTTCTTCCATATGATACACTGTTTTTACCAGCAAATGGTGATCACATATTTACAGGATTTGCTTATTAGTCTTCTGCATGTTTGGCCTTAACTGGCCACTTTGGAGGCATTTCCATTTAAACAGACTATTCAGCAATTTGTGTGTGTTTGTAGGTTCTTTAAACTCTGACGAACTTCTTGTTATTTTTTCCGCACAATAGAAATTAAAATAAAATCCTAGTCAGGATGATATCATTACAAGGTTCAGATATGAAGGGAAAAGGTTGCCTCTTCTAGTATCATATCTCATGTGGAAAGGAATATCGTTAGAGAATTTTCATTTTCAATATCGAACTCATGGAAAATTTTCTCATCTTCTTCTGCATGTATGGTCTTCAGCAACCGCTTTGTAGATGTTGTTATTTCAACAAAATTAATCAGAAATTTGCTAGTTCTTATCGGTTCTTTAAGCTCTGTTTGTCATTTTTCCATCACAATAGAGATATTTATGTAAATTCATGGATAAAAATCCTAGAAGGTATAAATATAAAACTAAAAAGTTACATGTTTTGGTTTTATCATTCGTCATTTTATGCTTTGTAAAGGAAGATCGAATTTTCTTTTTTTCTCTAACTCGGGCCAGATTTTCTCGTCTTAAGCATGTCTTGTTTTTTTGTCAGTATTTAAACTTTCTCTTCTACTCTATTGTCAGTTTTCTAGCATAGTAAAGAGATTCACTATTTGGATAAACTACCTATAAGGTAGCCCAAGGGATTAGCTCAACCGGGTAGCCCAAGGGATGTTGTTAGACATGTGGATAGCAAGTTCCTGGGTTGATTCCACATCCATGAAAGTGGGAAGGATCCCTTGGCATCCTCTTGTGGTTTTACTCTGGAAAAATTGGTGAAAAACCTGGTTATAAGGTAGATATTTAAAAGAAAAGTAGAAATTAAAAAAAAAACTCTTTTAGTTCATTTCTTATGTAATTTTATCATATGTCAAGAAAAATATGATCAGAGGGTTTTTTGAATACCTTACAGCCATAGGTGAACAATGTGCTAGTAAATTTTCTTTTGGAATTTTCACTATAATACCATTTTAGCTCCTTATTTTCAATACTGTGTTGTCCAATTTTTCTTTTCTAATTTTATCCTTGCATTCATTGTGCACCGACTATTGTGTTGAGGTAAATACAGTAATTTATATTACATTCAAGTTTCTTTAACATAACAATGTGCTAAGGTATATTAATAATATTTTTTTGACTAGATTTTATCCTAAAGGATTCTTTACCCTGTAGGGAGGCAGTTTGGGATTCTGGCTGTCTCTTGCTGGTGATAGTCCACATATCAGTGTGAATGATTAAAACAGCGTAATAAATTTTTCTATGAAAATTTGTCTTTAATATACTACAAGCTTGTAAACTAACACATTTGAAACATTGTTGACTGACAATATCAGTGTCTTAACCTTTTATTTTCACTCAGTTCTTTAGTTTTCAAGCAGGTTGCATTACTGGTTTTGAATTTCTGAAAAGCCCATGGTCTTACTAACATCATCTCTTCCCATATGAAAGTATTTCTAGAGAAAATTTGAACGATACTCTCTCTTTAGAGTCTAAAAATGGGATGTTCTTATGTTAAATTTGGGCAACTAGTTCTAAACTCCGTTTTTTGTTACTCAGATGACGATCCCAATATTTTTATTAGATTCCTCTTTCGAAGAGGTGCAATATTGAGCTAAAGATCATCTCAATTGGATGAGAAAAACATGTACTTTGAATTTATTCCACTTATGTGCTAGGTTGGCCTGGAATATAATATAGACTTAAATGTCTTAAAGGACATGTCACACACCCCCAAAGATGCCTTTATAATGGAGAGACTTGGAGTTCATTATACACACAATGTGTGGAGGATTTTATTCTCTCTTGATGGCAATGGAGCTGCGTTCTTGGTGCTGTGTATTTGTGGACTATTTTTTGTCTGGGTTGTCTTGGGGTCGTGTGTGACACACTTGGCTGAACGACCTATTGGAGACTTTGCTGGTAGAATCATCCTGTTGATCGTTGTAATGCCACCATTCATTATTTCTATTTTCGCTTGTCTTCCATCGATCTATTGATATGTTCTATCTGCTTCAGTATTTTCTACCCTAATCTGAAATGGCATAGAACATGTTCACAAATTAACATGGTATCAGAGGTGAGGTGAAGACAAAGCCCAATTTGTGCTGAAAAGAAATCTCTTATCTATTAATCCATTGTGAAACATACATAGCCAAAAAGGAGCTCATTGGAGGCTAGAATAATTCCGTCAAGGCAGCTAGGGAAATTCTGTTAAGGGTCACAGAAGGAAGCCTACTACAACAAGGAAGAAAATGATGTGTGGAGCCTTTTAGGAACTGTTTGTAGAGTTGTTTGCTTCAGCAAGGAGGCCAAGCATCTTCAGGAGTTTATGCAATTCTATTTGGGAAACAACGAGGTGAGGAGAAGCTTCTTTTGATGAGGCTATTAGGTGATAGTCATATCTGTGGTAGGCCGCAGGCTTAACCACCTTAAGACATGGCAGTTTGGGAGTTTGTGGGGCTGTAAGGTGCCCATAATAGCAAGCCCTAATCAGAATTAATATCTTCAGAAATTTACACCAACCTTTTGAATGCAAGGTATGTATGTTTGGTGGTGTTTTTGAGTTGATTTGATGCAGATGGATGGTGTCCTAGTTTGGACGTGAGTATTGGGCATTTGAGAACTACTGGAGGGACAACTAGTAAAATAAGGATCTATTAAAGGGATGTTTTGAAGGACCGTATTCCACCGGCTAGTGTCCAAGGTTGTTTGGGCTATTTCATCTTACATTAAAGATTTTAATTCAAGCAGAGGATCTCACTATATTTAAACATTGATTCAAGTTATATGATCCCTCCTAGAAACAGGGCCACTTCCATCGATACGTCATATGGAGACTGTGTAAGAAGGTTGATGCATATCACAATTGAACATCGAGTAGAACGCTCGGTTCTTGAATCCTTGAAGATAATTAAAGGCATGTGTAGTGACAGAGGGTGTATATAAAGGGAAGTCGCAGTGAAAATGCTTCAGATCTGTTTTTTGTAAACAAGATGTCGTGAAATGACTGTCTTTTTATCCCTACCAGTATTCACTATTTCAGAATGTCTCCAACCTATGTTGCACCAGAATACAGAAAGGACCTAATGGAGATCGAATGGTTCCAGTTCATTCCTATGGCTATGGGTGCGGTTCCTAATTTTCACATCCGGATATAACCATCATGATGGAACCCGTAACAGATCGGAAGCCTTTCTCATTGGGTCAGTATTCCAAGGTGGTTGAACTAGAGGAATCATCACACAGATTCAAGTGTCAAGTCCCAATAAAGGTAGGCAGCATCATTACCTAACTGTCATTACCTGAAGGAAAGATGTGTTTAGTCTTTTTTGTCACAGATTCTGAATCTTAATGGAAGTTCTGGGCAAAGTTTTTTTTGTAAATCTCTATACCTGCAGTTTGGATTTTTTTGTATAAATGAGGATGCTCAAATACCCCTACTAATGGTGAGAATAAGGTTGAATAAAGGTTGATTCTCCTCAAGGAACAACGATTGCAGTCACATGTCCAAGTTGAAGTTGGACGTAGATCACTAAGTGGCCCAGATCTATGTCATTTAAGAACTCATGTTCAGAAATTGTACATTGTGATTAGAGGGGTCAAGAGGGCAGATGTGTATGGGTTACCTTGAAGAGGAGAAATCAACATGAGGTATGTTCATAGGTGATGAACTTCAATGGTTGATATGCATTGTGTTGAATCTGCATAAAAGAAAGATGTGATATAAGGTATGGAATGACATGTAGAAAGGTAAATTTAGTGTTTGGATCATTTGTATGATTGGTTCCAAGATCTATTCAATTTAAGAGACAAATTGTTGTATTGAGATCTGAAGACTTGAAGCCCTAGATCAGTCAACCATTAACTGTAGTAGGGTAGATCTAGAAGATAACAAGCAGTGTAGAATGTAGTGCCAGATGTAGTAGATGAAGACCTCAAGTGTAGAATCATGAGAGAAGGAATCATGATATGTTAGAAGGCAGATTGGGATCCCTCATTCTATGGGTTGTAGTAAATAAAATCTTAGAGAGTTGTTTGAGGAACCTATAGCAGACCTCCATAGAACATTAGGTAGTTTCTTCTGACACAAGCAGAGGCTTGTAGATATATTCTCCCTATTTGAGAATGACATATGTCAGAATATGTATGACCATGAAGCTTGAAATATTCAGTACTGTTAATGATGAAGAAAATAGTGATGACAATTCAGAAGGTATCTCTGTAACCGAAAATTTGAGGAGCTAAATCTGTGATTCTATGTCACTGTAATTATGACAGTGACATAGACAGACACCCATGTTTACACTATTCACAATAACAGTAATCGTGTGATAGTATCAGTCTTACATTACAGCGTAATGACAAACTTGAAGTGTGAACTAAGAAGTTTTTGTAGCCTTCAATCACGTTATTGGAGTCTTGAACCATGATCAGCAAAGCCTGAGAAGTTTTGAAAAAATATTGTATATGATATATGCATGATAGCTATATGACAGTTGTTACACCATTTTTTTGGTCATCTAACCTATTATTATTAGATGAACCCAAGTACACCATGTAAGACCAATTTTACCCTAAGTAAAATTGCTTTCACCATATAAAATAACTCATTTGGTCATATTTAACCCAAAACAAGGAAATTAATTAAATAAATCCTTATTTATTTAATTATTTCCTAAGAACAAGTTATTTAAATCATTATTTAAATCATATTCTTAGTTAAATTTGACTAAATCATCCATAAATAATTAAATAAACCATTATTTATTTAATTTTATTCCCATCATTCCCCTAAAATGATAAATAAATCATTTATTTATTTATTATTTATAAATAAAGGAATTGACCCAAGTCAAGAATCCTTTTCCCTCCAACAAATATAATAAAATATTCCTAAAAGGTGCTTCTAGAATTCGATTAATAATATTTTATTCATGCACCCAGTTCTAGACCACCCCAATATTTTGTTATAAATAGGGGGGTTTTCCCTATTCATTAACCACCTTCATTGCATTAGATCACTCTAGATCTTCTCTTGGTCACCATTTTCCATTTTTCTTTGTGAACTCCCATTGAGTTCTATGTTTGCTTTTCCACATCCATAAGAGAGAGAAATGCTAGATTTGAAACACTGAGGACTTCCAAGAACCCATCCCACTGAGGAGAACCGGAAAACACCTTTCTTGTTTTCCTCTCAGGTGCCCCATTCTTTAATATAATACAAAATTCTTTCATATACATTCTTCTTGTCTTGTTCATTGGATCCATGGAGCTATGTTATTTTTTATCTACTTAATATCTTTTGTGCTTAGATCTAAATTTGTGCAGCAATCTTAGAGGTATTTTTCAGCCATAATCGATGTTAGGGCTATTTGTTATGCGTAGTTAAAGTGATCTTTTACGACGAAAGATTCATACTAACAATTGGCGACTCCACACGGGTTTTATTTTGCGACCACTGTCGTTTTATCTCTTCTTGCATATCCAGCTGTTTCAGACCCTAGGGTTTCTCTTCCATTTTTTTTTCCTATTTTTATGGTGACTTTCACCCCTAAAACCATTTAAACAGTCAAATTTTTAACTTTCGTGTGTTTCTGGCCTTATTGCGCAGGTGACAGACATCAGCCGCAGCTGAGACGACAAATTTTTCCTGAAATATGCCGCCAAGACCACCGGATCTGTAGGTCGCACTTATTGGCCCAAAAAGTGCGACCTGAGCCTCAGGACGCACTTTTTCTGCCCCAAACCTGCAACCTGGACTGAAAACAGGTCAGAACCTGCGACCTACACTTTTTCTGCAAATTTTTCAGCACTTTTTCTGGGTTTGTCTGAAGCTTCTGTCAGGGTTTTCCAGCCTCTGTCTCTGCCCATTTGGACCTGTTTCTGATCTGCTTCACTCACCTAAGAGGGAATCTTGCCCCTTATGGCTCTAGTACCCTCCACTTTTTGTGGGAGAGTCTTTGCTATTTCAGAAGTCTGAATTTTCAGAGTTTCAGCCTTGTTTTTCTCAGATCTGATACCTCTGTTTCAGATCCTTTTAGATCAGCTCTTCTCCCTCTCAAATCACCTCATATCGTTTTGTTTGGGTTCATTTCTAAGGCCACTACCTTGTCTCTTCTAGTTTTAGCTGATCTCCTCCTTTTTAGCAACAACCTTGCCTCTGCCTCTTTGTTGTTCTCTGCACCACTTTTCAGCAGATTTCTCCTTTAGATGCCAGTCCCTCCCGACATTTGATCTATTGGCCTCTTTTTCGCTTGCTTTGCTTATTTTTTTCCCTCTTATAGACTAGTTTTGCAAGACCCGCCTTCTTGGGTTAAATTGATGCATTGGTAGCTGTTCATTTACTGTTCTTGTAGTCTTATTTACTACAGATTTATTTTCAGTTCCACAGCACACTTTTTCTTTTACTCTCAAAACGTCTGGGTTTAAACAATTAAAATTAATGCACGCCACACACTGACCCTAAGTGAAGAAGCACCTGGTTAACACCGCCTGGCAAAGACTTTAAAATCAATTGTCACTGCACCTCCCTACCCTTGACCTCGCTTGATTTTTTCCCTACCCTCGTCGGTTTTTTCTTCTTCTTCCCGTCATCTTTGCACCCCCAAGGCGCCTTCCTCGGAGACTTCTTGGCCTTCCCCTCAGTTTCTGGTTAGTCGACCTACTCCTTCCCGTCATCGTCAAGTTAGTCCTCCCCCGCGTCCACACACTGACTCATCTTCTGATTCTTTGGTTTCTCCCCCTACTTCTCGTTCTCCCCCCTGTTACCTTCACCATGTCTAGTCCAGGGCCTAACGCTAGTGGCAACCCCAGTTCTAATGCTGGGACTATTACTAGCGGAACCACCACGGGAACTACCTCGCCTGCTCCCTTGCTCCCCTTCATGGCAGGCCTCAGTCTCCCCGATTTCAATCAGTTGACCAATGATCCTATCCGCCACGATGTTAGTTGGCCTGCTATTCCAACCAAGCTCCCCTCCGACATTCCCAAGTTTGAAGGCCTTGCTGGAGAGGATCCCTGCAACCATATCCACTCTTTCCACATGTGGTGTTCATCCCATTCCATTACTGATGATTCCATCTGTCTTAGATTGTTCCAACGCACACTTACCGGCGAAGCTTCTAAATGGTATGTTGATCAGCCCACTTCCTCCCATACCACCTTTTCGACTCTTGCCTGGGCTTTTTTTATCTTACTTCCATCTTCCCCTTCGTTATGACACTGGTATCAAACTTTTGACTTATTTCCGTCAATCATCTACGACCCGCCTATCCGATCATGTCCAGGAATGGCGGAGAAGAAAGAGCCTATGTCACTCTCCTACCTTCGAAGACCATGGCTACATGGACTGGTTCCTTAGATCTCTCTTGCAACCTATCGGAAAAGATGTCACATCGCATTTTCCTCAAACCGAAGAAGCTGCCCTCCAAATGGAATTAAAATATGACCTGATCTACGCTCAGACGGGTTATGTTTATACTGTTCTACCTGATCTCCCTAGACCCAGTCATGCCCATGCACTAGGGGCACCTCATGCTGCCGACAGTATCGTTGGAGCTATCTCTCATCCATCCGCTCAACCTCCCACGAGCTATGGTTTTCCTGGGGGAGGGGGCACCACTTCCTGCACTCCTCCCCCTCTCGGTAGCACGCATCTAGGATCCGGCATGCCTCCTCTTTCTTCCCAACCCCCTATTACCCAACCTCATTATCATCCATATCCACAGCCTCGTGCCCCAAATCCTCCAACATTATCACCCCTACCTCCCTTGTCTTCTCAACCCCCGCAACAGCAGCCACCACCCCCTCAGGGGCAGGTGTATGCACAGTAGAGTGCGACCAATCCTTTCCCACAGCAATGCTTTGTGGCTACCCAACTACCTCACAGATCGGTAAACACTCAATCTCCTCCATCTGGTACCTCTGATTACCAGATCCTAATGATGAACTCTGACCAACCTGTAACCGTTGACCTTAACCTTAACACTCAGTCCTGTCTGCACCCCGAGCCTCCTGCTCCATCTATCCCCGAGTCACCTTCTTCAGGTTCTACAGAGCCTCTTTCGACAACTAATGGTCCCCTGCATATCCCTCTGCCCAACGCTGAGGTTCATACCAAGATCCCTAAGGGTCCCTTACGCCGAATTGCTGCTTCTGACCGAGCCGCCCATTTGTTTAGCATAGTAGATGAACTGGCCCAATCTCCTATTTCCATTTCAACGATGGAATTCCTCCAATCGTGCCCCTCCCAAAGAAAAGTTCTAATATCTGCCCTGAGTGCTGTAGATCCAGCAGATGACCAATTGATTGTTTTCGATGCCCATCAGTCGGAGTCTCCTCCTCTTCCTTCTTCCGTAGCTTTCCAAATCTCAGTCAAAATCCGGAATGCTAACATTTCCCGGTGCATCATTGACGAGGTGGCATCCACCTGTGTGATGTCCGCTTCGGTTTGGAAACAACTCGGATCTCCTGAGTTGGCCCCTTCCACGATCACTCTTCGAGCGTGGGATGGCCACGCCTCCCAGCCCATTGGCCTTTTCCATAATTGTCCCATCACTCTTGTGGGAAAGACTCTTTGCGTTGACGTTGAAGTCATCGACACCCCTCTTGATTATAACATTCTTTTGGGGCGTAGCTACACCTATGCCATGTCCGCTGTCCCATCCACGCTCCACCGCAAGATGTTTTTCCCTCACAATGGAAAGATAGTCACCATCAACCAGTTGACGTATCATGAGCCAAAATCTCAGACCTCCCCTGAGTCAACCCTCTCTTTTGTAACCAATAAACAAACCATTGATTCTTTGACCATTGTTTCCCCCGGTGTCTACAAAGACTCCTCCTTGCTTGGAACCTTCCTTGGTCTTCCTCCTCCTCCTGTCTCTGATCCCAGATTAGCGAATGTTTGCATGATGCAACTGTCTCGAGCTACCCTTAAACAGCCCGTTTCGGCTAGTCGGCAACCTCAACCTCGCCTGCCGCAATCCGCTCCTAGCCCTTTGCCTCAGCTGCCCAAACTTCTTCTCCCTGGACCTTCCCATCCAGCTAATACTCATGAGCCTCTTTACGCTCTTTGAATGGTTCCCCCAAGAATTAGCCATTTAGGAGTCATCCCACCTAGCCATTACCCCTCTGGTCAGATACCTTTCCTTGCTCCCCCTCCCGGAGTTTATTCGATCCCTCTCTTGACCTTGGGTATTCCAGCCACTACCCCGCCTGGTCAACCCAAACCTGATCTTTCTTTGACCCCATTTCAACCGGTCCCCATGACTTCTCCCACTGCAACAGTGCCTCAACCACCTCAACAAGAACCACCTCCCGTTGCGAACACTTCGGGTAAGACTGGAAAATCTCACAGGGGGGCATCAACCGACAAGACTGCCCCGACAAACCCTGCCCCTCCTCGGCCTCCAAAGCATACCATCCAGTGTGCCTTGTGTGATGTTGACGGTCATGCCACACATACTTGTCCTGAATTTCCTCATCTCAAGCCCATGGTTAATGTCGTGTTCCCTGAGTCCATGGTCCCGAAAGCCTTGGTTCCTTCCGTGCCCGCGGCCAAGAACCCCAATACTATTCACACCAACCACCCCTGTGCTTTGTGTGATCTCCATGGCCATTACACCCACCTTTGTTCCTGCCTCAAGGACTTCCACACCTCTCTAGCCGTGGTCCGCCAATTCGAGGCCAAGCGCAACGAGTCCACCTCTCCCCTACTTGCACATTTTTCTTCGGTAGAACTACTAGACGTAACGGATCCCATTGAAATTCCCCCTCTTGATGTCGAGATGATGGAGCCTTCATCCACCATCTTCTACCTATCATCATCCATGAGACCCTCGGGGAACATTCCCTCTGAATCCTCCCCTGTTGTTTTTCTTGACCTTCCTTCAGCGATCACCTTGGGCTCAACATCGGTCGATCCTTTATCTGCTTACTCTTCGGTCACCCCTTGTGACGATGCGCATGTGAACCTCTCTTCTCATGATGATGAGTTAGGTAGCTTCGCCGTGTCAGGTGGTCTTTCTTCCACCAGTCACCCCATCTTCTATCACGATGATGACCTTATGGAAGGAATCATCTCCCCTGACTTTCTCTCTTCCCCCTTACATCAAAATCATGCATTTGAACCACATACACCTTGTGGCCATTACATTGCAACCCAATGTTTGGGTAACGGGGCACCCATATTTGAGAGACCAGGAGAAGTAATTTTCCACAACTCTCCTAGTGTATCTGGTTATGTCGACTCTAGTACCATTATCCTTCCACATTTAGAAGAACCTCTAGAGCCCCATACCCCTTCAAATCACTCTCAGGATGATACCCCTTATCGTTCCTTCATTTTACATCCGCAACCCACTCTCTTAGACATTGTTGTTGACCAACCTATAGGTTTTCTAGGAGAGCATCAGTTCAGTATCTCCAAATCCTCTATTTGGGACCGTGGCACTAGGTATGCCAACCCAGCAACTTAAAGTCCATTTGATTCATATATGTTGTACTAAATGAGATCAGTAATCCTCCATTGCCTTTCTCAAACTGCATAACCATAACGAAAACAAATGGCGCACCATATCCTTCAAACGTGTTTAAATTCCCCTTTTTCTACATACATTTTGGCCTGACCACAACATGCTTGGGGGCACCTATGCCCCTCAACCATAAATATCCCATATCTTAGCCAAAAACAGCAATGAAACCCCCTTTCTCTGTCAGGTCACACTTTTCAGGTCATTTCCTGGGATAGGTCACAGTTTTCTGCCCAATACCTGCTACCCAGGTCACAGAACAGACCCCAAAAAGTGCGACCTGGCCTGTTCATGAGCTCTGGGTACCTTTTAGTTTTTAGTACCTTGATACTTCACCAAGACACATTTTGTCCACGAAGATTCTATTCACCTCTCCTACAAATCGAATTTCTTCACTTACCTTACTTGTACTTGGGACACCCCTTTGTCTCCTTACCTTTCTTTGTTCATGTTGATTTTCGTCATGAGATACCCTATTGTACTCATGTTTTTATGGTTCCCCATTGGACCTTTACTGTGTGGCAGCACCATCGAGTTGCCCTTGTTTAGAGCATCTGAGTTGCGTCATCATCAGTCATGGAGTCTATCTCGCGTCCCTATCTATCCCACTATAGTCCTCCATCCTTCATTGCTTGGTCCCTCTCTCGTGTTGCACATTATGGCCTTCAGTACCATTTTCCCCTATCCCTCATGATAGTGTGTCAGTCGCTGCCAAGCCATTCATGCCCTTTATGCTCTAACAAGGGAAGTCGTCCATCTGCTACTCAGTATTCCTCGTTTCATTATCATCATCAGTGTCCGTCTGTTAGTCACTCTACTATTTTCTCCCGTGCCTTAGTTGAGATTCCCTTGTTGCCTCACCTATGGCGGACCTACTTCTGTCGACATCAACTCATTTACTCCAGAAGCCAGGTCTGGGGGGCAGTGTACCTTGGTTCAAGCTCTTTTCAGCATGATCGTGATCTATATACTTGATAGTCCAGTGATGCAGCAGCAGCTATTGGTGATTCCCAGGTGTGTGTGAGATGTCTCAACCCTCATGAGGGGGTGGCCCTGCAGATAGCCCCCCATATGCCCGGATGACTTCCTCATTTCCGCCCTTGATGCAACTCCTCCCATTTGATGACATCAGCCTCAACCGCTTGCGGCACCTCTTCAATTTGCACGTATCAGTCAGATTTTGTGAGCCCTTCCCCACGTGTAGGGGGGAATTTGGGTGTATTTGTATCTCATGTACTACCATATTATTGTATAAGTCCTGATGATTATTCCAGGCATCGCATGTATCTGGGATTCATCATGTTATTTATCTGGCTCATGTTTAGGCCAGCACATGCTTCACTATTGCGTTCCGTGGTTTTCTGGGCGCCTTATTCTTTGTACTTTGTCTCGGCGGGCATAGGTATGCCTCCCCCACCTCCTTTAGCACAGGTACCACTTCATAAACCAAAGACTTGTTGCACCTGTAAGTCTCATCTCCTCAGGGTCTAGTCCTTTAGCACATCAGACAACATTACACTTCTCTCTCTCACTTCCCTTTTGATATCTAGTGATTGAGTTCTTACAACGTACTTCGGTCATACGATTTGCTCCTAACACTCGTACGTTGGGGGGCAATCTGTTACACCATTTTTTGGTCATATAACCTATTATTATTAGATGAACCCAAGTACACCATGTAAGACCAATTTTACCCTAAGTAAAAGTGCTTTCACCGTATAAAAGAACTCAGTTGGTCATATTTAACCCAAAACAAGGAAATTAATTAAATAAATCCTTATTTATTTAATTATTTCCTAAGAACAAGTTATTTAAATCATTATTTAAATCATATTCTTAGTTAAATTTGACTAAATCATCCATAAATAATTAAATAAACCATTATTTATTTAATTATATTCCCATCATTCCCCTAAAATGATAAATAAATCATTTATTTATTTATTATTTATAAATAAATGAATTGACCCAAGTCAAGAATCCTTTTCCCTCCAACAAATATAATAAAATATTCCTAAAAGGTGCTTCTAGAATTCGATTAATAATATTTTATTCATGCACCGAGTTCTAGACCGCCCCAATATTTTGTTACAAATAGAGGGGTTTTCCCCATTCATTAGTCACCTTCATTGCATTAGATCACTCTGGATCTTCTCTTGGTCACCATTTTCCATTTTTCTTTGTGAACTCCCATTGAGTTCTATGTTTACTTTTCCACATCCATAAGAGAGAGAAATGCTAGATCTGAAACACTGAGGACTTCCAAGAACCCATCCCACTTAGGAGAACCGGAAAACACCTTTCTTGTTTTCCTCTCAGGTGCCCCATTCTTTAATATAATACAAAATTATTTCATATACATTCTTCTTGTCTTGTTCATTGGATCTATGGAGCTATGCTATTTTTTATCTGCTTAATATCCTTTGTGCTTAGATCTGAATTTGTGCAGCAATCTTAGAGGTATTTTGCAGCCATAATCGATGTTAGGGCTATTTTTTATGCGTAGCTAAAGTGATCTTTTACGACTAAATATTCATACTAACAACAGTATATGGCTATGAGTCTTGGATGGCTTTGACTGTGGGAGAATAAGACCCCTTTCCAATTTGGTGTCTGGGATGCCCTCTTTTAAAATAGATGTCTTCTCTCACAAGAGAATATGGCATTAAGAGGGAGAATACAACTCTATATGCTCCTAAGCTAATATCATTGATGACAGAAAGAATACCCTCATGGCTCAAGCGTATATGGCTTCAAGGGGGAAATTCTAGTAGAAACAAGAAGCCATATAAATACCAGAGGTATCTAGCTACCATGAGATCTTTTGAAGAAACTGTAAAGCATCAAAGTCTGCAAGGATCCGAGGGTGATTTCTGGGATATGGTTTCTAGACCATAGATCAAATCTTTTGTCACCTCGATATAAGATCAAGCATGGATCTGATGATAGCATGTGTTGCCTAATACTTCTCTAAAAAGGCACTGATTATTATTGCACCTATAATCTGATATTACCTGTACTGCTACACAAGGACAGAATCTTCATCAGATGGATGTGAAGACTGCATTTCTACATGGAGCAATAAAAGAAGAGGTGTATGTAGAGCAACCTCTGGGGTTCGAAGTATAGGATCGGGACACCCATGTCTGCAGGCTGAAGAAAGCCCTTTATGGGCTTAAACAAGCACCCAGAGCCTGGTACAAGAGGATAGATAGCTACCTGATGAAGCTGGGCTTTACTAGTAGTAATGTTGATTTGAACCTTTACTTCAAGGTTGATAGAGAGAAGCCTCTCATTCTGGTGTTGTATGTGGATGACCTCCTCCTGATAGGTGCTGACCCTCTCATTCATCAGTTCCAGAGGGAGATTGCTACTGAGTTCAAGATGAAGGACCTAGGATTGATGCATTACCTCCTAGGCCTAGAGGTCTGGCAGATACTTGGAAAGATTTTCCTTTCTCGAGGAAAATACATTGTGAAGCTTTTGGTATGATGGACTGTAAGTCTGTATCGACATCGATGGGGCTCAACTTTAAGAAGTTGAGTGGCAATGTTGCTGGGCTCGTGTTAGAAAATCCTACTGAGTATCGTCAACTCGTAGGGGCTCTGATGTTCTTAGTGAACACCCATCCAGACGTATGTTTTGTAGTGAACACTTTGAGTCAACACATGGTTGATCATAACATTCACTGGGTGGGTGCCAAGAAACTCTTGAGATATCTTTGGGGCATGATAAACCATGGGCTCAGATACACTACCAGGAGCATGACACTCCTTGGATATACTGATGCTGATTGGGCTAGTAGTGTGGTGGATTGCAAGAGCACATCTGGATGATGCTTCACACGTAGATCTGCTTCGGGCAGGAAACAGAAGTCGGTAGCCTTGAGCACCACTGAGGTTGAATACATTATAGCATGTATGGCCTGATGTGAAGTCACTTGGTTGTGAAATCTCTTCAGTGAGTTATTCCAGCACATGCTATATGCCACTGTTATCCTTTGTGATAACTAGAGGGGGATTCGTTTGTCATAGAATCCCGGGTTCCGCGACTGATCCAAGCATGTTGATGTATGGTACCACATTATCCAGGATATGGTATAGCGAGGCACCTTAATGCTCAATCATATAAGAACTGATGAGTAGGTCGCGGATATTCTCACAATGCCCTTGGGGAAGGTCATGTTCCTAACCTTCCATGAGAATCTGGGAATCATGGAACGACCCTATTTGGAGGGTACTATTGGATGATGATCTCTGGGAGCTCTGGGGGGCCTTGGGGATAGTTCCTCAGAGCTATAAGCAACCACAGGGCTAGGCTTGATGAACCTTGTTGGTGTGCTTCTACCCCACCATTATGATGATTGAGTTGGTTCACGTCTCATGATCTGTGCCCCGTATGCATCCTACCCATTTGAGTTCCAGACTCATGGGAAGTATGTCTCACTTGTGGGAAATGAGAATAGAGACCATAGCAAGACTGATGGACACATCGGAGATTTTCATACTCTCTATGTCTAGGATGGCACATGTCCAACCACTTAATCTAGGATCAAGTCCAGTGAGGTTTCGGACCTCCAACTGACTTCGGGTCAGTGAAACTAACTTTGGGTTAGTATATGACTCTCTTGAGTCCTAGTGAGGTTTTGAACCTCCAAATGACTTCAGATCAGGTAAACCAACTTCGGGTTGGTATGAGACTCTTTGTGAGTCCTCTAGAGGTTTCAGACCTCTGGGCTGAATCTGTCAGCCGGGAATGATGTCTTTGTGACTAACCCACTTCTGTTCTGAAATAAAGAGGCTAACAAAGCAAGTTACGGCGGGATGACGTACAATGTTTGGATTGCACTAGTGGACAGAGTTCTCCCTAGTTGAGAGGGAGTGTTAAATTTTGGAAACTAGGTCCAAACTCCGGGTTATTTTTCTCATATTACAATCCCAATATTTTTATGGGATTCCTCTTTCGGAGAGGTGTAAGATTGATCTAAAGATCATCTCGATCGAATGAGCAAAACATGTACTTTGAATTTATTCCACTTATGTGCTAGGTCGGCCTGGAATATAATATAGAATTAAATGTCTTAAAGGACGTGTCACACACCCCCAAAGATGCCTATATAATGGAGAGACTAGGAGTTCGTTATACACACAATGTGTGGAGGAGTTTCTTCTCTCTTGATGGCGATGGAGTTGTGTTCTTGGTGCTGCATATTTGTGGAGTATTCTTTATTTGGGTTGTCTTGGGGTTGTGTGTGACACACTTGGTTGAATGACCTATTGGAGACTTTGCTGAAAGAAGCATCCTGCTGATCGTCATAACGCCACCATTCATTATTTATGTTTTGGCTTATATTCCATTGAGCTATTGATATTTTCTGTCCACTTCAGCATTTTGTGCCATAATCTGAAATGGCATAGAACATGTTCACAAATTAACATCTTATCAGAACCTCTTTTTGATGAATAAAAGTACATTCTACATGAAAATGTCACCAAGGTGTCTGTTCTCCATACAAACTACTACTAAACTCCATTACTCTCGAGTCTCTTCCTTTTCACTTCCCTTGTATCTTGATTTTGCGATTTGACATGATGCAATCATTCCTCTTTTGTCCTCTTTTATTCTATTTTTTTCCATTTCTCTATTTTTTGACCAAAAAAAATTTCTTTCTTGACCTTATCTATGTGTATTTTTTTTTCTATTTGTTATTGCATGCAATCTTTGCTTTGTCAAATTTCCCTAGGGTTAACATGTTATCATGGAGATCACCCTTTTTAACCTCCAAATGAAGTTCTGAACAAGGTAATTGGTTCTCTGTTTTCCATAAATCTGTGACACACTAAACAAAAATTTTATTCCTAGAGTAGAATATATAAGTTCCAATTACGGACAAAGATTTTAACTAGAAAATAAAATCATGTCATCTGTATATATGTTAAGGAAATATCTGTACATTCTATTAGCCTTTTTTAGTGTCCTTTTTGGTTCCATCACGGTCACAAAATTTATATTCATAAGATTTGAATATACATATTTCTACGCAAATTTGCAAGTTGTTTGCCAACTAACATAGATCAATATTAACTGAGGATCAATACATAGTGAGTCTACAAGAATCAAAGACCTTCAAAAACTTTGTGGTCTGCTTAATTAATATTGATTAATTAAAATTTATTAGGCATATATATATATATATGGATCTCCCTGCCCTTAACTATCAAGTATCTTTCTTCTATTGGCATAAATAATGCTTAAGTTATCCCATTGTGTAACTCTCTCCTATTTTAGGATGCAAGATCAACTTGAATTGCAAGTGTCAATTTTTATTTTTAAAATTTCTCCCTTTGTTTCTATATAATATGTCATAATACAGATATTATATTTGCATCTTTTGTTCGAAGTGACTCATTGTAGTATATCCTTAACTCTATATCTTACTCTTAATATAAATATTTTTTCTTGCTGAGCCTGTTTATCTCAACAAGATATAAATATTTTCTCTTGTTGAGCCTGTTCATCTTGACAAGATATCGTGGTTTTAGGAAATTGCATTTTATTCTTGTTTTTATATTACATTTTTCGTGGTTTTGTGAACATGTTGAAAATTTGGTTTTTCTCATATCTTCTAAATGTCAATAGATGGTCATATTTTCAGTGGTCATGCTTCTATATCCATCATACCATCATATTTTGTAATTATGGTCTTGATATTCCTGTGAAAAGATGGATCACTTCTATTTAATTGTCCTTAATGTTGTCTTAAATATAACTATTCCTTTTCACCCCTGTGCCAAGAGTGACGTGTCTCATCGTATAAAGACTTTGGAGGCATGGTAAAATGCACTCACATATGCTAGCCTATCAAAATTTGAGCCTTATTTTTTATTATAAACAATGTCTGTATTTTGGAATGCCCGTGCCTTTCACAGTGCTTACGGCTATGAAGGAATCCTTTCCTTTGTGTAGTTGAGCTAAAACTCCAGTTTCAATGGAATAGGACTGACTTGGCTATTGCATTGATGACAGTAGAGAAAGATTCTTAAGATTTTTGTAAAGGTGCTCCAAAGAAAAATAAGAAAGTGCTTCCCCCATATTGCACACATATTCCACCTAAATTAATTGAATAATATAAAAGCTAGAGTAGAGAAACTCGAGACAAATTTTTAAAGAATAAATGGTCTTTTATCCATCTCAATTCAATCAGAGTAGTGGGATTGACTTGGCTCTTCTGATTATTTTAATAGGTAGCGTCCCTGTCTTCTTTAGGTTGTTTGTATCTGGCATCTACCCATGGATCAAGTTTTAGATTCCCATTTAATTGTCATGTTTGGTGATGTAGTCATGACTCGTAAGTAGATTATGTCAGTCAAGGATATTGTGGGGAATGCATGAACTTAATTCCCTCATGTATCTCAGCAATCATTTTTATGCCGATAGGCATCCCCCCTGTTGGAAGTGGCTACTTTAATCATTTTTCTAATTAATCTTTTTGATCGGATGGTGTGAATTGGATGATGCCGGTATATTCTTGTCGTCGCCACTCCATCAAGGAATGGAATTAAAACTCATAACTTCCTTGCATATCTAAATCACATGTTTAAACCATACTTAAATTAATTTTTTACAAAACATGATTAAAAATTTACTGTGCCTATTGTTGATAACCACGTATGCTAATTAGTAATAAATGAAATTTAAAAAAAAAATTATAAAAGATGCATTGCAACGTGGATTAATTTTGAAACATATAACTGTTCACACTATCAAAACTTATTCCACTTGGCAAGTGTGTGTTTAAAAACTTTTCCTCCACTCCATTACCTTAGTGGTTAATATGCATGCCATTCAAATGTATGCCCACTCACAATTTACTATAAAGAAAAAAATTATTATTTTATTAAATTATTCTTACTGCGGTGGATTGATTTTTTATTACTTTAAAAAAATTGTTGTTGCTGGTTATTCAATTCTGATTTTTTATTACTTAAAAAAAAAATTGTTGTTGTTGGTTATTCCAGTCTACATGCTACTCATTTCAACTCACTTTCTTAATGTATCTATCTGAACAATTAAATCTAGAATGATTAATGGGGTTGACATGATGTATGATAATAAATAATAATTAGAGTTTGATATTATTTAAAAAATATAATGAATAAATAGTAAATGGTGGGTTTAAATTATAATATAGTTTTAGGTTTCATAATGTAATGTAAAAACAAAATTGTGACTATCATGTGGTAATATATCACCAATTATGCTTCTCGTTGTATTAGAAGCTCTCATTAATAATAAGATTTCATTATTACACAATTTCCAGAATTGCAAAATAGGGACAACCCCTAATATTAAACTATAATAAAATTATTTTAATACAATAATAAATTGTAAGATTAAATTATAATAACTATTTTAATATAATTGTGCTATTAATAAATTGTAAGATTAAATTATAATAATTATTTTAATACAATTATAATATAATATTATATTTTTAAATTATTATAAGGTTTATGGAGTAGTGGTCTCTTATGCATGCCATTCAAATGTATTCCTACTCACCATTAACTATAAAGAACAAAATATTATTTATTAAATTATTCTTGCTCCTGCGGATTTATTTTTTATTAATTCAAAAAAATGTTGTTTCTATGGTACTACTATTATGACAATAATTGTCTCAATGTTTAAGTCAAACATGCTCAACCATGTTTATTTTACAGTTTATAGTATTTATCTAAAGGTCTTTATATACTTGAGGTTTATAATATTAATCTCTTAGATTTAATATTATTCCCTTGAGTTTATAATATTAATAATTATGTGGGTTATCAAACCTTTTTGTTTAAGATATTAATTTGCAGGCTTTATTAATCTCTTATGTTTTTCATATTGATACCTTCGCCTTATTTATCCCTTAGGTTTTTAATATTTATCCATTGGGTTCACCAACTCCTTGGGTTTATGACATAAAACCCTTTGGTTTATTAGTTCTTTTCGTTTATAATATTAAACCACACTTGGGTCTTACTATCTCTAGAGTTAAAAATATTAATTCTTATGGTTTTTTAATCTCTTTCATTTTTAATATTGATCCCTTGGCTTCATTGATCACTTATGTCTTTAATATTTATCCCTTGGGTTCACCAATTCCTTTGGTTTGTAATATCAAATCCTTGGATTTATTAGTTCTTTTTGTTTATAATATTAATAATCGCTTGGGTTTATTAATTTCTTGAGTTTAAAATATTAATTCTTAGTGTTTATTAATCTCTTAGGTTTTTTAGTTTAAAGTATTAATTATTAGGGTTTATTAATTTCTTGGTTTATAATATTAATATCTATCCATGGGTTCACCAATTACTTTAGTTTATAGTATTAAACCCTTGGGTTTATTAGTTCTTTTGGTTTATAATATTAATAATGTCGTTGTTTTATTAATATATTTAATTTAAAATATTAATGATTAGGGTTTATTAATCGCTTAGGTTTTTTAGTTTAGAAACTTTATTCTTAGGGTTTAGTAATCTTTTGTGTTTTTAATATTGATCCCCTGGCCTTATTGGTCGTGTATGTTTTTAATATTTATCCCTTGGGTTCACCGATTCCTTCGGTTTATAATATTAAACCCTTGCATTTATTCGTTTTTTTGGTTTATAATATTAATAATACATTGGGTTTATTAATATTTTGAGTTTAAAATATTGATTATTATAGTATTAATATCCTAGGTTTTTTAGCATAAAATATTAATTCTTAGGGTTTATTAATTTCTTGTTTTTTTAATATTAATCCCTTGGGTTTATTATTTCCTCGGGTTTTTAATATCAATCCATTTTTTTATTAATACTTTATATTTTTAATTCATTGGGTTTATAATATTAACAATCCCTAAATTTTATTGTTATCTTCGGTTTATAATATTAATAATCATGTGAGTTTATCATTCATTTGTATTTAAAATATTAATTCCTAGTCTTTATTAATCTATTCTATTTTTAATATGGATCCCTTGGGCTTCTTGATCTCTTAGATTTTTAATATTCTCCCCTTAGGTTCACCAATTCCTTGGGTTTATAATATTAGACCCTTGGGGTTATTCGTTCTTTTGGATTATAATATTAATAATCCTTTCATATATTTGTAAGAGATATATACTTATTATAAATAGTAATAAAATACGAGTATTATGTTATATTTTAATTTTAGTATAGTTTTAGTTATAACTATTAATATATTACAAGTAGATATATAAGATATATTGGTACTAATATTCATAAATGTATAATGATTATTTTGGTAAAATACATGTGGTGGATGGTGCATTTAGGCCTATCGGCGTATATCAAACACATTAGTGAATATGGTTGTAAATCTATTTCATATATGCCTATTGGTGTATATCAACCACATTGTAAATGTGATTGTGCTAGTTTTAGCTCTTATGAACTAATGACTTGTGATTTCTGATATCATTAGTTTCATTTTTCAAGGAAGTTGAAAGGATTAAAATCCAACCACGTGAAGTTCATGAGCAGGTGACGCATTTTGTGCCACCTGAGAAGATTGAGATCTTTAAATCACTCAAGGACTGGGCAGAAGACAATATATTGGTTCATTTAAAGACTATTGAGACGTCTTGGAAGCCATAGGAATCAGGAATTTTTGCCTGATGCTTCTTCTGAGGGCTTCCTTGAAGAAGTTAGAGAATTGCGGGAACGGTCACTTGAATTACCAGATGACTATTTAGTTTGCCTTATGGGAGATATGATTACGGAGGAAGTGTTGCCCACTTACCAGACCATGCTCAACACCTTGGATGGTGTAAGAGATGAAACTGGTGCTAGTCCCACATCCTGGGCAAGGTAGACACATATGTGGACAGCCAAGGAAAATAGACACGGTGATCTTCTTAATAAGTATATTTACTTGTGTGGTCGAGGGGACATGAGACAGGTTGAGAAAACCATATAGTATTTTATTGTATCTAGAATGGTAAGTGACGACACAAGCGTTTAAAATTTAGAAACATATGGTCGAAGTATTTTATTACATTTACTATTGGTGTCGATAGGCTGTGGGATTGCATTTTGTAATGCTATTTTACTCGATTTTGCATGTTGGAAGATTTTTGCAGGATATTGTTAATGAATATTATCTGACTTCACATGTTGGCTTATTTAGGATCCACGCATAGAAAATAGCCCCTATCTAGGCTTCCTGTACACTTATTTCCAGGAGAGAGAAACATTCGTATCACATGGAAACACTGCAATATTTTCTAAAGGATACGGTGATTTGAAATTGGCTCCAATATGTGGAACTATTGCTGCAAACGAGAAGCGCCATGAGACCGCATATACTAAGATAGTGGAAAAGTTGTTTGAGATTGATCCTGATAAGTCTATGTTTCAAAATCTTCAAGCACAACAATGAAATGAAAGACAAATGTTCCCAAATCTTGACGAGATGAACTATCTTAAGTATATCTTTGCACCTTTAGGGACAACTGCTTTAGAGGCAATTGCTAGTATATTCGTTTCTAATCAACGGCCAGAGTATTTTGTATGTTTAGAAAAATTTCTGAATCCATTATTTTTCCATTTAGTAAATCATGGATTTTTCATTCTCCTTAAGAAAACTAACAAAAAATTCAAAATAAAACGTATCATTTAAAACCCAATGAACTTGGGAATCCTATAAATTAACTAACTCCAGTGTATTTGTTTCTGATCGACAGCCAGAGTATTCTATATGTTTAGACAAATTTCTAAATCCATTATTTCACCATTTAGTAAATCATGGATTTTTCGTGCTCCTTAAGAAAACTAGCAAAAAAATTCAAAATAAAATGTATCATTTAAAACACAACAAACTTGGGAATTCTATAAATTAACTAATTTCAGATATAATCACAAAAGGCTAAATATTAAAACTTAAATGTACCTAGATAATGCGTAGAACATTAACTCCAGATATAATCACAAAAGGCTGAACATTAAAACTTAAATTCACCTATATCATGCGTAGAACAAGTGGCAGGACAATGTGAGACAAAATAAGAAAGATGTTGATTTCATCAAGAAATAGAGTTTGAAAAAATTACCTCGTCATCGGTTTCAGCCTCATTGCTGCCAGAAGCATCTTGATAATTTTCTAGGCTGGACACATCTGTCGGTTGATTGTCTTCATCGTTATCTACCATCGGCTGAGTTATGGCTTCGAGTTCTTCCTAGTCCTCCTTTTCTTATTAGAACCATACGTTTGTATATTTCTGCTTCGATACAGCTCAACGAGAGCCACAGAGTTCCAAATCAAAAGCCAAACAGAGTTTTCAGAACATCTAAACACTAAGCCCAAGGACAGTTACCAGCATAGAGCTCTACCACCAACAGGATTTTTACAAAACCAAAACATAAGACCACTTGCAGACAAAATTAAAAACCTAGGGTAGCATCATATTTCCTATCTCCTTCAGCTGCCACCATCAGAACCACCACCACCATAGCGATATCCGCCACTGCCACCATCGTTGTATCCACCACCACCGCCATAACCAAGGTTTCCATGATCACCGCTTCCACTATAACCCCATCACCGCCGCCCCCAAGGTAGCCATGTGAGCCACCGCCTCCACTACTTCCCCGTTTCCTCTGGACTGGGCTTGGTTAATGGTGATGCTCCTCACGTCGAGCATCTTGCCATTCATTGCATCAATGGCATCCCTCATCGATTACTAGGGTCATACCACCCCATTAACCAGTCAGCCCAAATTCGAAACCCCTGGACCAGCTTTTGCTGTTGTTCCAGTGATTCTAGTGGATTTGAGTATAAAGAGTAAAAAAATTTCACCGCCATTTTTTATTAATTTATCTTCATTTTAAATTTTCCCTCCTTTTTTAATTTATTTTCATTTTAAATTTTCCCTCCAAATGCATTTGTTTTTACCTTTTCGGATTTTAGTAAAAAGAGTAAAAAAAATCATTGCCATTTTTTATTAATTTGTTTTCATTTTTTCAGTCTTCTATCCATGGATTGGGAAATTTTCCCTCTAAATGCATTTTTTTTTACCTTCTCAGATTTCAGTAAAAAGAGTAAAAAAATTTCACCGCCATTTTTTATTAATTTATTTTCATTTTTTCAGCCTTCTATCCTTGGATTGCGAAATTTTCCCTCCTAATGCATTTGTTTTTACCTTCTGACATTTCAGAGAGCGGGAAGGATTCCCCAAGGTTTGGAAGTACCCACCTTTTTTATGCATTTCCTCACAATGAGGGTCACTAGAGACTCTTGAGTCCTTGTTGGTCTAGGGAAAAGGTTCTCAAGGAAGCAATGAAACATATCAGCCTTAATATATCATTAGTTTTAGATGTGAAGATATCTCATTTATATAGTATAGTAATTATATTATTTTTATAGTTTTAATCTTTGTTGAGTTATAGAGTTAATGAATATATGTAATTGTAGGAGATGATTTTAATGGAGGGTGTTATAAGATTAATTTAAGGAAATTGAAAAATGGAGAGAGCTATGAAATCAATATAAAGATTTTCTTAGGGTTTAAGGGGTGTAAAGGTGGTAGAATATTGCAATTAAGAGAACTATATAGCAATTTAGGAAATATTGATACAAATTGCACATATGTGTATGTTGTGGTTCAAATGTAACAATGTTTTTGAAATTATTTTGTAAGGTATGAAAATGGTCAAGTTTGCCATGTTTTTTAGAAGTATGCATGTGTACGTAATGCTGGAATAAATGACTTATGTTAGGTGGGATGAGGTTGAACCCCAACAAATACAAGCAAGGAGATCAATCTGGTAACATTGGTGGTGTGGGTCAACGAGCATTGGGCTATTTAACTTGCTTTCACATACATTTGTTTTTTGGATTGAAATTGTTTTCATGAACACAATCAAGTGGCAATTAATTGTTTTTAGACATTGCAATGTCGTAGAAGCATCACAAAAGCTATGAAAGAATCACTTTAACTCAACAGTCACAACTAAGTGGTATCTATTCTACGAAAGTCACTCTAGACTTGGATCTAACCCTCTCTTAAATAAACAACCCCCTTAAGAAGGCAATTTGGCCCATGAGGGGTGAACATGTCACATGGAAATATTGAACACTTGTGGGGGAATAATAACACACTATTTTGACCCACCAAGAAATAAGAAAGCCCTCATCAATGTTATGCACTACTTTAAATGGGTTGAGTGTCCTTGGATGCCTCGAACAATCATATTGAATTTATGTGATGTTAACTAAGTTAACCAACAAAAAATGTATTCAATATTGGTAACAATATTTTCACACTATTTATTTCATTGACCATTCAAATGAGGCTTTACTAATTGTAACCAACCATACATGTAGTTGATCAAGTTGACCAGCCTAACACGCTTCTACTAGTGATAACCAAAAGGTACATGTTGGTAATCGGGTGACCAATGTGGTATGCCTCAACATTCGTAATTGAACATAAATGTTGTTGATGGCGTTGACCAGCCTAACATACCTCTCGCAATTTTAGTTAAACATGCATGTTGATAGGGTTAATATCCAAGATAGTTTTAATAAAAAATAGATGTTAATAACCAACCTAACACATCACTAACAATGACAATGGAATGCGCATGTCAATAAATAAATTAATCGACATGACATGTTGTTCATTAAGATTATTGACATGACACATAACTCGCTAAGTTGACTAACTTGACAAACTATTGGTTTTGTCAATGAACTAAAATGCCTTTAATGAACACAACCAAATGTGCATGATGTTGAACAAGTAAACCAACCTAACATACCTTTAACAATAGTAACAATGCATGAAATTTGTGGATTGGGAAAACCAAAGTAACATACCTATGATAATCAAAATCGACGATAAATGCCTATTGTGATTAACCGTTCATGAGTTCCGTTGATTTCATGCAAAATTAAGCATGTCATGCAACTCTTAGACTAACTTTGATACATATACAAATTAAGTTTGTATTTACTTGTTAGAATTGTGTTAAAGTGTTTCCCCTTTAAATGTCACAATTTTGAATCCAAGGGAAATTAAGGTATGTATACCTCCATGGATTAAATAATTAAATCAATGCATGAAGGGCATATATTGTCCCACGAACAAGGGGGTCTCACATGCCAATTTAGCATCTACCTATATTATAATTTTATATTAAATACTATTATTATTTGCTTGTGTTAATATGAGTGCCTTTAATATTTAATATACAGTTAAGTAGATTACCCCTTGACTAATTAGTAAAGTATTTAATATTGGATGAGAGAGTTGTAAGGTTAAAATTTCTATACCTCGTGTTAATTTGGGTGTTTGTACCATTTCAATGCAAAATTGGATTTCATACATATCCATGGATCCATTAAAGGCATTTACACATGTCAACCAAATACATTAAATAGTTGGGTTAGAACTAGTGGTTGGGAGGAGTTCATTATCATATTCATCCAAGGGTTTCCATACTAGAGAAATTAGGGCATGTGTTTGATTTATGGGCTAATGTTTGAATGATATGAGGAGACGAGTTAGTGCAAGTCCTTCTTATGTTAATTCCCTGCACCTCTTCCTTTATTTCTTAAAGTAAACTTGAAATAAGTGCTTACAAATATATGATACATATAATGTGCAAACCATTCACAACATCGCGACATTAAACATTTACATGAGATGCAACTTATTTCATGTTCAATAGAATTTTTCCTTTAAAAAATAAATATATGGTACCATGATATAATATAGTGATTCACCAACATTGAACACCAAACAAATGACCTAAATGACAAATTTTATGTATGGTGAATATCATCCACCATAAACTATGATTATTAGCCACTCTGATACCCCTAAGTTTATGGTCACTCATTGAACATGACTCCAAGAGTTGTTTTGAGCTTCTTAAACTTGTTCTTTCGCAAAAGACTGACAAGGATGTCTCATCACTGTAGCATTATTTTTTTCTGCATCTTTCATCAAATTCTATGCAACTGCTCTTTTATGTTATCCTTAATTAACATTTCAATTCATTGTGTTTTCTTATTGCGTATTTTAAAGGGTTTCCTTCATTCTCATGGCAGACACGGAGTCACATTCATGGGTCCTTCTGTGTTTTGGGGACCATCTCATTACTTGTAGTGGTTTCTCTCTAAATCAACACATGGCAAGTGCGGTATGATCAAACAAAACATATTATCACTTAAAAGGCCATCGATTTCGAGTTAAACCCTACCCTATGGCATGGAAAAAATTTTGGTTTGAATAAATTTTGTCAATGAATAACATCATTGTGAGTAAAAATGTAATGTAGTTTGGCTTGGAATCTTCTTGCTGCATTAGGGATTTTAATGGGTTAGGGGTTAAGGGTTTAGCGATTAGGGATTAATGGTTTAGAGGTTTAGGTTTTTGGGGTTAAATGGGTTAGGGGTTTAGAGGTTTAGTGGGTTAGGGGATTTAGCAGTTAAGGATTTTATGGGTTAGGGGTTAGGAATTAATGGGGTTAGGTTTAGGGGGTTAAATGGGTTAGGGTTTTAGGGTTTTGGGGGTTAAATGGGTTAGGGGTCGGGAATTAGGGTTTAAGGGATGAGGGGTTTAGGGTTTAGGGGGTTAAATGGGTTAGGGGTTCAGCGGTTTAGGGGGTTAAATGGGTTAGTGGTTAAGGGTTTAGAGGTTTAGGTTTTAGGGGTTAAATGGGTTAGGGGTTGGGAATTAGTGGTCAAGGGATTAGGGGTTAAGATGATAGTTTCATTGGTCGTTGTTTGTGCACAATAGTTCTTTATTATTTGTGTCTCAATGTAACAATTTTTTAGGTACTCTTGCTTGTTTCCATGTCTTCTCTATTTATTAATTTCTAGTATTTTTTAGCCATTTATTTACATTTATTGATGAAAATGTTATTTCAATTAAACCAAATGTATCTTCAATCTCCAGTTTCAAACTCATCCACAGTGTTGTCACACAATTTAATTCTGAAGAATGGACATCTGATGAAGTCTCAATAACCACACTGCACCTAATGACTGATACAGAAAAGCTTAATTTTGAGTGTCCCACATTCATGAGAAATTTGGCGATTATACTCTTGCTCCACCTGATTGTATCCTGGAAATACCCTTGTTTGTTGCAAAAACATCCTAATGTTGTTGAACTTGTCCCCTAATAGACCAAGGAAACAGATGAGACTGAGAGGAATGGAAAGCACTACAAATTTGGAGAGAGTACAAAAGATTAGGATTATTTAAAGGATAAGCTTGAAGAATGTAATAGTGATGAAAAAACTGAAATTTGTCCCAAACAAATAGTTGATAATGTGAAACCTTCTTCTATACCAGTCAAGAAAGACTACATTCATGTGAGAGCAAGAAGAGGCCAACCGACCGATAGGCATAGCCTGGTAGAGATGGTATGGTTCCCTCTTTTTTATGAAATATTTGATCTAGATTTTTATATCTAAGATGAACCATTTTGATCTTGCCAACAAGGGGGAATTAACCCGATCGTAGGTCCCAACTAGACCTGCTCTCGTTTGGAATGGATAATCCCAACAAGTTTTAAGGACTGTTATAAGGGTTAGGGGAATAATGAGTTAGTGGTTAAGGGATTAGGGATTAAGGGCTTAGGGCTTAGGGGAATAAGGGCTTAGGGTTAGGTGTTAGGGGAATAATGAGATAGTGGTTAAGGGGTTAAGGATTGGGGGGTTAGGGGTTAGAGGATTTAGGTGCATTTAGGGGTTAGTGGAATAATGAGTTAGTGGTTAAGGGATTAGATATTGGGGGCTTAAGGGTTAGGGGATTTAGGCGCAGTTAGGGGTTAGGTGAATAATGAGTTAGTGGTTAAGGTATTCGGGATTAGGGGCTTCGGGGTTAGGGGTGAGAGGATAATGGGTTATGGGTTGAGAGTTAATGGCTTCACATTGGCAATTTGTGTGAAAATTAATTGTGCATTGGAGTTCAGAGGTGGTGAAAGGATAAGGAAAGGGAAGATGAGGGAGCCCAAAATTAGACTCCTAAATATGGTTTGGTGTTGGTCATGATGGTGGCCTCTGAAGAGGAAGCGTAAACGTCGCAGGAAGGTTTACAGAGGGAGTGGCTTGTGTGTGCTTGTCATGGGAATTTGTTGGCGCGGTGTGTTCAATTGGTCCCTACTGATCAGTTTCTTAGCCATTGACAGCATTTGTGTTGATGATAGGAAGTTGAAGGGAAGTGAGATCACTCGTTTCCATTTTTCTTTTCTTTCAGTGAATCTGTTTTTTCGTGATAAGAGAGGAATCTAGAATTTGCAGTCCAGGAAACCTTGAGGGTGGTGGCAGAAAACTAGTTTCTTTTCCAAATTTAGTGCCCTCGAGTGTGGGTGTGACGGTGTTTGGTGGATTGGTGTGTGGTCTCTATGTGGAGAATTTGGAGGCTGGTCACTGCCATGGGGGAAGTTACACTCAGGCGTCGGCTACTTTTTCATCGTTTGTTGTTCAATTTCCTGTGTTGGTTTGTTCGGTGATGGTATTTGGTTTTGCTAGTGGTAGAAGTCTTTATTTGGTAGTGGAAGGTGTCCTTGTGCTTCCTTGTGGTGGTGGGAGACGACATTTGGCTCCTTTTCAGGTGGTGTTTTTTTTTCTATAGTGGGGGGTCTGGTCTTTCGACTCTACACATGGCGGGGTTCCTCGACCTTGGCGAATTATGAAGCCCCTAGTGTGGTGTAGGTGTTCTCCCTCCCCTATCATCCATGGCCCTGTGGGGGTGGAAGACTCATAAATAATCATGGCGGCTCCACGCCAGGGTGGAAATACTGCGGGCGTGCACGACTCATTAGTGTGGGTGTGCATAGGGGCGGTGGAGGAGGTAAGCGGGGGGATAATAGAGGTGGGGATTTGAGGGTTCAAAAGCATAGTCTTCAGGGTGGAGGAGGCCATGGTGGCAAGGGGAATCGTGGGTTTGATTTATTTGAGGTAAATGAGGGGCAGGTTATCCAACATTGTTTCCTAGAGAAAAATCATGCACTTATCAAAAACCTGATGGAAAGAGTGGACACATTTGAGAGATTATGTCTTGAGGAGCATGTAGAGCATATGGAAACATTGGACTGAATGCACTATTTACAGTGCCAAGTCCGGGAGAGGTTGGTATTTGTTTGGCGAGGCAAAAATTAACTCACTGAGAAAGTAGAAAAGTTGGAGACTTGGTTGGCGCACTTTGAAGGGCACGGTTAGTGTGACTTCTGTCCTCCACCACATCTAGGAATAACCTCAGACAACCATGCATCCACCACGTTGGACGACTAGTATGATATTTTTTTTTCTTGATGTTTTATGTGTTTTGGTGCCTCTGGCCCAACCGTTTATGGACAATGTACCTAGTCCCTCTTTTGCATTTTTTTACATCTGGTGCAAATTTTTGTTAACAAACCAAGTCGAGGTGAGACCACCTGCTTTGTAACTGGGTATATATACTCCTTTTTTTCTACATGAATATAAAATTGACTTACAAAAAAAACAAAGGTTAATACATCATTAAAAATTTAATTAAGTTTCATGCCTAAATTAACAAATGTTCATACCTATTTACTAAATAGGTCTATAAATATATATTGTAGGTTTATCTATTTAGTATTTATCAAATGTAAATATGATGATTTAATACTAGATTTAAATGAACTCACATGTTTAACATAGGAAATGTTATATTTATCTAGTTATTAAATGTAAATATGAATATTTAACCTTACATTTAAAACAACTCACACTTTTAACATAAATCAATGAAGTTTAAAAATTAAAATTTATGGCCAGATATTAAATATAGATATAAATATAAATTTGGTTATCTAATTAATATTACCTTTACTAAAATTATAATGAATGCATTAGTCTAAAGTTGATAGATGATACATGCAATTATGTTAATTGTAGATGAATCCATCTGCACTGTTAACTTTAGAGACAAAAGGGTATTCATAATTTCAACACTGTAAATTCAGAGACACCTTTGTCTCTAAATTTTAACACTGCAAATGGATTTAGAGACACCTATAGTGAAATGTAACACTTCGGTACCAAAATTTCAATTTTCCATATATGGAGTGACACAATTAAAAATTACTGACATAAATGACTAATTCATATACTTGTTGTACTTGTTATTTGGCCATATTTTTATTCTTGGACTATAATAGTCATTTACATTAGTCATTATTAATTTTGTCACTTATTATCTAGTCATATATTTTAATCCTAGACTAAATTATTCATTTAAGTTAGTCACATTTACTTTAGTCACTTATTATCTAGTCATATATTTTATCCCTAGACTAAATTAGTCGTTTAAGTTAGTCACTTTTAGTTTAGTCACTTATTATCTAGTCGTATATTTTATTCCAGGACTACATTAGTCATTCAAGTTAGTCATTTTTAGTTCGGTCACATAAAATTACTAAAATTTAGTAGTAATTCACTTGAAGTAATTGCGGTGACTAGCATTTTTAGTCACCTAGTCATTAATTTCATCATTTGTTACTAGTGTCCGCACATGTTTTTCTTTTGAGCAAGGAACAATAAAACATAGTTTAAAAAGGAGATTTTGAAAAGGATCATTGAATATCCACATGTTCAAACTATGTGCTTGTCCACTTTGTTCTCACACAAATTCACTCACTAAGAAAAGCAAAGACACCTAAAACTAACTTAACCAAACTCACTAAATTCTCCCCACAAAATAATTTATAGATTAAGTTAGGATCAAGGGGGTCGGCATCCAATAAGCCGCCTTGATCATTCTTCATCTTGAAACATAGAAGTTTACTTTTTAGGGAGCTTCAAATCCATCTATCAACCCACAGAAAAAAATAACCCGAGCGCAGAAAATACCCATTTCAGAGGGGGTTAGGCTTAGGCACAGTGCAGGCAGGTATCAGTGAGGGCTACCTGACTTGGCTGATACTCAGTACTGTTAGCTGACTTACCAAGAAGCCAAAGACTCGAAAACTCACGTGGGACAGTCATACTTAGTGACCAAAACTAGGGCATCCTTTCCCTATAGGTGATGGTGGAGGCAAGCGCCATACCCTCCACCCTTACCTTGGTGCATTTTCTTCGGCTGACTGGGGGTGTCGCCAGCTACTACGGGATGTTGTGCCAACACTTGCAAGGTATCTTCTCAAGGCCCAGTTACATTTGAGTGTGTGAGGACAAATATGTCTTCTATGATTTTGAGTATCATAAGAAAACAAACAAAAACAAATTTTTTGATTGCTTGATCACATAAAATTAATTTAAAGGGAAAATTTATTTTATTTTTTCTTTGTTTTATGTATGTGACTAAAATTTTTCTTTGATCATAGACTCTATCCTTTCAAATTTTTCCAAAACCAAACCTACTCCACACCAAAACAGACCCAGCTGGACCTCGTCGATCTAGGCATCTTTTGGACCTCCCCCCATTACCGGGAGGGGTTCTAGGTCTTTCGTCGTTTAGGCATCAAAGATAGAATGCTGCCACCATTATTGGTTCGTCCTTTATTGGGGCATCCTTAGTTTGGAACCCTAGTCAGTCTCCCAACACCACACCACACACCACTCCTCCCATAACCCCTAAGGGGCAAAGGAGTGCGTCCCATTCTGGAATCCAGCCGAATACACAACAAGGTACGTCGCAAACCAACCCTCGTCCTAACCAGAACTTTATGTTTTCGTACACTGGAATGTCGTCAACCTCCCAGTCACCTTTCTTAGCTTCGTTGAATCTACCTGATTTAACCAAGCTGATGAATGACCCCATCGCAGACAACCCTACATGGCCTCCCATGCCCACAAAGCTCCCTTTGGATATACCAATGTTGAAAGGAAAGCAAGCGGAAGACCCAGGTAATCATGTCACGACCTTCCACCTGTGGTACTCATCGAATAGTATCATTGATGACACTATTCGATTGAGACTATTTAAACACACTCTGACAGAAGTAGCTATGAAGTGGTACGTGGAGAAACCATCAGCTTCACATGGAACCTTTGGCGCCCTCGCCGCTGCGTTCCTAACATATTTTCAGTTACACATTCACCATGATTCTGGAATGGAATTACTGAAACATTTTAGACAAACCCACACCATCCATATCTCAGACCATCTTCATGAATGGAGGTGGCATCGTAGTTTATGTAAAGCTAAACTCGACGACCAGGTTCTTTTAGATTTGTTCTTGAAAACTCTCACGGTAGAGATTTAAAAGGATGTGGTGCAAAAAATGCCCACATCCGAAGAGGACGCCATCAGAAAAGCCCAGCAGCTTGAGCTAATATATACACAGTCAGGATACATCTAAAACATCCTACCTAATGCCTCGCACCTACAAACTTAGCAAGAATTTCCAGGCACATCGAACTCTGCAGACGAACTAATTAGGTCATTGACCTAGGGTTACCTAGGCAACAACAGTCAAAACCCCAGTTACACATACAGTTCTACCAAGAACATACCTCAACCTGGTTTTCAAAGTCATCATATGCCTCAGCAAAATTTTACCAATAGGGCACCAGCGTATCACCAGGGAGGACCTTATCCTTCAGCTCAGGGGACCTAGTACGCAGAAAGAAACACTAACAGAAGAGTTGTAGGTTTTAACCCTGAACAAAAATTATCTACACATGAATCTTATAACAGAAAATAAACAATAGCGAGAGCATAAAACATAAAACAGATAAACACAGAGATTTTCCCTGGATCCCAAATCGGGACGACCAGCTTGATTTTTCATTATATTCCTTTTCGTGTTACAACACATATATATATACATGCCAAAGCATACGTAAACCCCAATCCATTAACCCTAGATTAGAACATAACCGTAATTCCCTTGACCGGATCTACAAAATACCAGGGGACGAAAACCATCGTACCCCAAAACCATGTGCAAACTCATGCACAAAACATGGGTGGGTCCACTATGAGTGGGTCCGCACACCAAAACAATTTTTGTCGGGGCGCTGCCTCGGACCCAAATAGTGGGGGTTGCCTCCCCCCTTGTGACCCCCCTGTTGCGCTTGGCACAACGTACAACACGTGGAGCTAGTCGTGGAAATAATATAACACATACCCAACATTCTCCCACTTCTTGTTTTCTTTGCACAGGGGGCCACAGGAGAGCTTAGTCATTGGGCCAATTATTCAACACCCATTGTTTCTCTACACCAAGAGAACTTTTGAGTGCTCACAGACTTTGTCAATGCATTTGCAACATTCTTCAAAGTGTCCACCTTTACCAGCAACACCCTTTTAGCCTCAACCATATCTCTGACAAAGTGATATTGAACATCAATGTGCTTTGTCTTTGAATGGTAAGCAGGGTTCTTACCCAAGAAAATTGCACTTTGGCTATCACAGTCTATCCTTATAGCTTGTTGTACCAACCCCATACTTGAACACAATCTCTACAACCAAAATGCTTCCTTACTTGCATGAGTGGCTGCTATGTATTCTGCCTATGTAGTTGAAAGCGCCACTACAGAATTTCTTTTACTCATCCAACTGACTGCACCTCAAAATAGGCTAAACACATACCCACTTGTAGATCTTCTTTGGTCCAGATCTCCAGCCCAGTCTGCATCAAAAAAACCACGAATATCCAACATTCTTTCAAATCCTGGTCTTCCCTGGTAGCACAAGCCATAATCACAAGTGCCACGTAAATATTTGAAAACCTGCTTCACTGCTGTCCAATGCTCCTTCCCTGGGTTTGAAATAAACCTGCTCAATACTCCCACTACATGTGCAATGTCTGGTCTAGTACAGACCATTGCATACATCAGGCTACCTAGTGCACTTGCATATAGAACACGGGACATATCCTCCTCTTCTTCTTGTGTCTTGGGACATTGTTCAGCAGATAGATTTACACCTATAGGAATAGGAACTTTCACCGGTTTACTATCCTGCATATTGAACCTATGCAATATAGTCTCGACATACTTCCTCTGGTTTAACCAGAGCTTCCTCTTTACCCGATCTCTCTTAATTTCCATGCCCAAAATATAGTTTGCAGCACCAAGATCCTTCATGTCGAATTTGGAGAACAGTTGGGTCTTCAAATCTTAGATAATTTCTTTGTCATTTCCAATCAACAACATATCATCCACATACAAAACCAAATAAATAACACGGTCACCAATTAATTTAAAATAAACACAGTGATCCTCCTTGCTTCTGGTGAAGCCAAGTCCCCGTATATAGGTATCAAATTTCTGATACCACATCCTTGGTGACTGTTTTAACCCATACATAGACTTCTTCAACCTGCACACCAGTTCTTTCTTACCCTTCACCATAAAGCCTTCAGGTTGCTTCATGTAGATCTCCTCTTCTAGATCCCCGTGAAGAAATTTTGTCTTCACATCCATCTATTCTATCTCAAAATCAAATGCAGTAGCAATAGATAAAAGTAATCTAATAGAAGTAACTTTGGCAACAGGAGAAAAAATATGACCAAAATCAATTCCCGGCACATGGGAATAACCTTTTTCTACCAACCGAGCTTTGAATTTCTCCACCTTGCCTTCTACATTCATCTTATTTTTAAACACCCATTTTCTCCCAATGGGCTTCCTTCCAGCCGGAAACTCCACCAGATCCCATGCCTCATTTTTGTGCAAGGATGCCATTTCATCAACCATGGCTTCCTTCTAGAGTTTTCCATCCTCTGAATCTACTGCCTCCCTGACAGTTCTGGGATCATCATCAGTTATAGTTAAGGCAAAACCTGAAAAAAAATTAGATGTACTATACCTTTCTGGTTTCCTTCTTTCCTGAGTTGATCTTCTCACAGCTGGAGTTTGTGGCTCTTCCTCTTCTAAGTCTTATTCTGTTGTAGAGTCTGATTCATCCTCCTTTAGCTCAAACTCTATCTTCTCAAGTTCCTTTGGTAGGACTTCATGTGTAACAACATCTTTCACCTCTCTAAACACCACATCTTGGCTGTACACAACCTTCCTTATTTCTGGGTTCCAAAGCATGTAACCCTTTAAACCATCCTTATACCCAATAAAGATGCACCTTTGAGATTTATTATCCAACTTTGTCCTCTTCTCCTTTGGAACATGTACATATGCATCACATCCAAATACCCTTAGATGTGAAAAAGAGGGTTTCTTACCAGTCCATACCTCATGTGGAGTCTTATCCTCCAAAGTTGATGAAGGTGATCTATTAACTAAGTAACATGCAGTCTCCACTGCCTCTGCCCAGAATTCTTGTCCTAACCTGGTACCACTGAGCATGATTCTTGCCTTTTCCATCAGTGTTCTGTTCATTCTTTCTGCAACTCCATTTTTCTAAGGTGTGTATGCAGTAGTCTTTTGTCATGCTATGCCACACTTCTTACAGAACTCTTCAAATTCATTCTTGCAGAACTCCCCACCATTATCTGTCCTCAGCGCCTTTATCTTCTTCTTTGTCTGGTTTTCCACCAGAGCCTTAAATTCTTTAAATTTGTCAAATACTTCAAATTTCTTCCTCAAGAAATATATCCATGTATTCCTTGAGAAGTCATCTATGAATGAAACATAGTACACAGACTTTCCCAGTGATGGAACTGACACAGGTCCAAACACATCACTGTGCACAAGTTCTAATATCTTGTTTGCCCTCTTAGCACCAAAAGGAAAACTCACCCGATTCTGCTTCCCATATACACAATGTTCACAGAAATCAAAATCCAGAGAGAAATTAGACATACCTTCTACCATACCATTTCTGTGCAGTATCTGAAGGCCCTTCTCTCCAATATGTCCAAGCCTTTGATGCCATAGCATGGTCTTTTCTCCAGAGACAGTTAGGCTTTCCGCTCCACTTTCAGGAACCATAGAACTGTTACACCCATCAATAACAGTGCTACCTTATAGCTTGTACAGAGTTCCAGTCCAAACTCCCCGCATTAATACCAGTGCTCCCTGAACCATCTTGCAGGCATCTTTCTCGAACACTGTTTTTACACCCGCATCATCCATCTTGCTTACAGAAATGAGATTTCTAGCCAATGGAGGAATATGTAGAACACCAGGAAGTGTTCTAATCCTTCCACCTTGCAGCTTTAGCTTGACCTTTCCACGTCCGACGATTCTAGCCTTCCTATCATCCCCTAGGAAGACATCACCATCATATTTCTCATACTCGCAGAACCACTCCCTATGGGGAGTGAAGTGAAAGGATGCACCTGAGTCAATCAACCATGACTCATGATCTACATGTGTATTTGAAGAAGAAGAAAAATACACATCCCCACCTTCATCCAAGGTGGTTTTTGCCTCTGCAGAAGGAGCATCATCAGATCCCTTTCCTTTCTCAGGAGCTTTAGATCTGCAGTCCTTTTTGTAGTGCCCTTCCTTTCCACATTTCCAGCACACCTTTACAAACTTTCCAGGAGATTTAGATCTCCCTCTAGATTTAGATCTCCCACTCGAAACCTTATTCTTGCTTCTGTTCTGGGACCTTCCTCGTACAGATAAGGCATCTCCATTTTGACCCTCCATATTTCTCCGTCTCATTTCCTCCGACAGCAAGGCTGAGACAATGTCATCAAAATTCAAGGTAGTTGTGTTGCTACCTATTGCAATAACCAGACTATCCCACGAGTCTGGTAGAGAACACAACAAACTGATGCACTTATCTTCATCTGAGATTTTAATATCAACAGATGACAGCTGACTTACCATAGTATTGAAGGCGTTCAGATGCTTTGTCACCGAGTCTCCATCCTTCATCCTCAGGTTATACAGCTATTTCCGCAGGAACAACTTATTCACCAGAGACTTAGATTGGTACAAAGTCCCAAGTTTTTCCCACAAATTCTTGGCCGTAGCTTCCCCAGATACATTCAACAATACTGAATCTGAGACACACAACTGTATTGTTCTCTTAGCCTTCCGATCTAGTTTCTTCCAATCTTTATCTGACATTGCCATTAGTTTAGTACCTGGATCTACCGCGATCCAATGATCTTTATCCACCAACAGATCCTCCATCTTGAACTTCCATAACTCCAAGCTCTGACCATTAAATTTCTCGATCTCTATCTTCCCACCGCTCGCCATCTTCTTTCACCGCAAGAATCGATCCCGCAGATCTCCCACTGAACAGGGTCTACCTCAGGCCCGAGCAAAAAACCCTCAGTAGTAAAGGCGTCCCCTTGAAGCCAAAACAGCTCTGATACCAAATGAATGGTTTTAAACCTGAACAGAAATTATCTACACATGAATCTTATAACAGAAAATAAACAATAACGAGAGCATAAAACATAAAACAGATAAACACAGAGATTTTCCCTGGATCCCAAATCGGGACGAACAGCTTGATTTTTCATTATATTCCTTTTAGTGTTACAACACATATATATATACATGTCGAAGCATACGTAAACCCCAATCCATTAACCCTGGATTAGAACATAATCGTAGTTCCCTTGACCGGATCTACAAAATACCAGGGGACGAAAACCATCGTACCCCAAAACCATGTGCAAACTCATGCACAAAACATGGGTGGGTCCGCCTATGAGTGGGTCCACACACCAAAACAATATTTGCCGGGGCGCTGCCCCGGACCCCAACAGTGGGGGCTGCCTCCCCCCTTGTGACCCCCCTGCTGCGCTTGGCACAACGTACAGCACGTGGGGCTAGTCATGGAAAGAATATAACACATACCCAACAAGAGCTCCCCTCCAGCAGCCAGGTGAAAACTAGGGACCACGTTATGCTTAGTCCCCCGCACAAGACCCGCCTATGAAGACCAATGCACAGGTGAAATTTGTGTAGCTGTTCGAAAACCAACCACACCAATACAACTAGGAGAACTACCCTCCTAACATGGTGAAGAAAAAATTAAAAAAAAAATCCAAAAGGGAACCCTAGATAGGGGGGAAACAACTAGCAATGCCCACCACGATACCAGGCTAGAGGAAATTCCAACTAGAATCAGAGCCAAGAGCCAAGCAATACCCAACGACAGAGCAAAAGGCCACCTCTGCAAACAAACCATTCTTGTTCGATATGTGGTGAGTACGGCCACTATACTCACCACTGTCCTGATCTCCCTGAGCTGAAGAAGCTACAAATTAACCGAGGACAAGGAGGATCTTCCCAGCAACCGGCTATGATGCAAGAACCTTTCCCCCATCAAGGGACAGTCACCACTGAGCAGCAAAATACAAACGACTCTGGGAAAAGTAGCCATGAAATATACATGACTGGCGAATGTTTTTCCAAACACAGTGTTTATTCAATTTAGTGTTCCTAAATTTCTTCCATTAATTATCAACTAGGGCTAGTAAACTGATGAAGTGTGGTGCACTATATGTGCCTAAGTGACCCTTCTCTTACTTCGTTGTTTGTGTTTTTCTTGTTGTTTTGGGGGTTTTTTATTTTCAGTCCTTAGTGTGCTATCCTAGACCATTTAGAAAAGTGAAAATAAATCTAATTAAAAAGGAAGGATTATGAAACTAAGTTAATTTTCTATGAAAGAAACCAAGTTTATGGACAAGTTCTAAGACCTAGTTTTGGATAAAAAAGCAAAGAAAGTACTTCAATAGTGAGTAAACCTAATCCATGGATCTATGACTCAATTGAGATTTGAAAAATGAAAGCAGGGAAATGTGTCAACTATTGTACTTTAGGTTGTTTCAACATTCAATGATTAGGTCAAAGACCTATGAGATGAAATCAACTGTTTTCACTTTAGTTGCTTAAAATATAAAATAGAAAACAAAGAATGCAATTGAAATTTATCTAAGATGCTTTAATTACACCATCTACCCAATATGTGGAGAGTGACCCCCTTGAGGTAATGTATCTAAGCAATCATTGCATCTGTCTAAACTAAAGAATTACAATAACTCAAACACTGCATTGAATATAATCATTTAATCATCCTTGGAAAGTATATTCAAATTAGGCTCTTTCAGGATAACCTTTAAGAAGATTGTTTTGTTGCAATGAAATGCAGATCTTCTATCTACAACCAATTAAGTGAATAACTAACTTATCAAGTCTCATCCAATTCTAAAGCTTGTGACCCCTTGGTATGGCTTTCGGATAAATCAATTACACCCTTAATTCTTAGTAAGCAAATGACAGGAAATGAAACCTATTCAACCACTGCATTTGTAAGACATTTAACCATTCAATATAAGATTTTGTAAATAGGAAAAATGGACTTTATAAATTATTATTTAGACACAACAGTTGACAACTATCTTGAAAAATGAAAGCAGGAAACTAAACAACCATGTTTCTCAACACTTCAACTTTTATTCCAATCCTGAAGACAGAGTTACCTATCTCCTTGAAAACGTTTCGGAAGGCAAATCTACACAGTTATATCTAATCTATTGAAAATTGGAAATTAAGCATGAATAGAAAAATACTAAACATAATTGAAGCAAATATAACTAGAAAACATTAAAAACCTCCTTTAGCAGTAGGGGCCCTCTACTACTAAGTTGGTTGACTCCTTAGCTTTTCAAAAGTGCATTCAAACCAGCATTTGATAATTGGACTTCTTTATTAAAACAGAGTTTGGAAAATAGAGTATTCACTGCAAATCTGAACTATACTGTACTTTTTCTGAATTGTCTCTAGGTTTTATGGAACCACTATTTAAGGAGAGATTACATAACTAATTGTGAGTTAAGTTAGCTATAGGTGTCTAGGTTGAATTACAATCAAAATAGGACTATTGGACTCTTGCTGATTCGAATTTAGAATTTGCAATAGGACTGTTGGACTCAAATCAAGATTCCTACTGCATTTGGATAACATAGTTTGACTCCACCTTTGACCATGAGTTTAGGCTCGCTTTTCTATCAATCTGGACCGAGTGAGTAGGATAGAATCCATGTAGGCATCATTCTAGAAACACCCATGTGGCCCAATTCCTCAGTTGACGTCTGGAACCTGCTAAACCATGAGAGTGGCTACGGAATGCACAGTTAGCTGCAGAACAGGGTGCATTCTGTAGCTAAATTGCAAAAATCCATCCAAATAGCAAGAGCATGAAAATACATTTAAATGTATCCTTGAGACAAAGCATAACATTTTTCATTGATTGAGGTCTATGATATTATGGGAAATTGATGGAAATAGGTGAGAAAAATTTTCAAAGAGAGGGTAAATTTGAGGTTCAACATACCCCCACTGAAAAATCATTGCATGTCCTCATGCAATTTGCCAAAAATGTGAGTTTTTCTCCCCTGCTGCATTTTCTCTGATACCTCTACTAGCACATCTAACTTTCTTCTTTTGTTCTTCTTTGAAGTGACTGTCATTTTGGGTCTTTTCATAAGAAGTTTGAACTTAAGGTTAATGATTGCTTTGTTCAATGACTTGTTCTTATTCTTCAATTTCCTACTTTTCTTATGCCATAGTCCTAGCTGCATAGTGGTATTATCATGCATTGCCTTGTCCAATTTGTTTTGTTCCTTCAAAATCTCATTCTCCTGCTTGATGTGCCTGTTCAATATCTCTAATTCATAAATATCCTTCTTAAGAGCATTAATTAGAGGTTCTCGTGGATTGACAGGTTGCTCTAGGTTCATTGAGGAAATTCTTCTCTCCAATGATTCTACATAATCATATATTTTTTGTTGAACTGGATCTATGCTAGGAGATCTTCTGTTGGGGCCTTCTTCAATATTATGAATTGGAGAATTTTGAGGACTGTGTGGAGGAGAAATGTTGACAGGAGATGGTATTGGGGATGCGAAGGATATGGCTGATATGTGGTATGATAGAGATTGCAATCAAATCAAATGATGAGTTGTCAAGTAACATATGAATGTTCATATTATACATGTTTCATGTTTTTAACCTTGCTATTAGAAATAAATTTTTACACTTTAGCTCTGAACTTAACCTTTTTGTCTATTGCTTGCTTGATGTTGATCCTTAGGTACTCGTTTGTAGCATGGTGGTCTGCAAAACATAATCCTTTAGTCCCTTGCAATCATCATGTCAGAATTGCTAAATAAGATGTGGTTGTAGAATGCAATCTGTAAAAATAAATGAAGTATGGCTATGGAATATGGATTTCAAATGAAATGGAGTGAAAGTGGAATATGACTTGTGAAATGGAATGAAATTGGAGTGAGATGGAGTGAAAGTGGAGTGAGATGGAGTGGAATTGTAAAATGAAATGAATTTTGAAATTTATCTGAAATGGTACATCGGCCTTCCCTGAAATTTTCTGAGGTTGTTACCATTAATATTATGCATCTTCCGACAAAACATCTCAACCAATGGTTGCATGGATCTCCCGAAAAATGAGAAATGGTTGTAGGTGAAAGTGGCCAATATCTTGAAGAACACACACTGAAATTTTCTAAAATTTTTTGTTTTATTTACCCTACCTCAATGCCTTTACCATAAACATTTTAGGGTCAACAGATGCACGGTTTGAAAGTTATGATCAAATCATTTTCTGCCCTGTTTCACCCTTCATGCTGCCCAATGTTGTAACAAAAAAAATACACCACGAACTCATTTTAAGGCAAAATTGAGTGATTCAAAAGGGAAACTGTGTATTTTTACCTTTTCTACTGCCACATGCTTTCAGAATTTCATTTTGATGAAGAAAAGGACAGGGATAATTTTAAGGATGGAAAATTATCTTGAAGTTTAAAAAATTGGCGAATCTCACTAGTCCATAATATGCAAACTATAAAATGTTTATTGATGTATTTGAAAAATTATTCAAACCTATAATGATATTATATATTTTTTCTATATAATGTTGGCGATTTTTAACGTAAAATAATTTTATATTGTAAGATTTGGGCGAACATTTTTTATAAAAAAATGGAAATTGGTGAATCTTTTTTTGGAAAAACCATGGAAAATTAGCCCACTTGCGAGTATTAGCCCCTAAAATTTTCCATGGAAAAGGCCCGGCTGTGCAAAAATATCAAAATCTGTCCTAATCTATCCATAATGCTAAAAAATGAAAATCTTCCTTAGAAACCCTTCTGAAATGCCCTTCAAAATTGTTTTTTTTCAATTTTTGTCCTCGTCTTACTCAACTTATCATATTCTGAGAAAACCCAAAAGCTCATAATTTTTTATTTCTACTCCAATCTCTTGCAATATTTGTGCCAAAACTGCCTCTGGAAAAAGTTGTAAAAACAGGCTGCTACAACAATAGCTACAGAAACTGCCATTTTCCGCAGCTGCTGTTGAATTGACAAAAAAATGAACATGCTGCTACAAGAAACTAATAAAACATACTGCTGCAAGTTTTTGTTGATTCCATAAAACCATTAGCCTTCATCGAAGCCAAAATTCATGGTACAATTCTTACCATGTGAATGAATGTGTCGAAGTCAAGCATGGGAAGAAATCATTGGATTACCGATCAATGATGCAAATCATTAACCAATGCGAGACAACTCACCGATAATGTAAATGAGTGTCAAGGTACCTGAGTGCATCTTGACAGGGATGAATGAATGTGTCGAAGTCGAGTCGCCTGCAAGATTTGACAATCAAGAGACATTGATGTATTCCCATTGTTATCAACGAGGAGGCTTGCCATTGATGTATGAAAGTTCCAAGGCACTCCAAATAATCTCTGATCTTGATCCCAAATAAGGTGTTGAGGTAGATGGGACAAGATCTTTTAGAAGGTGGACCTTAAGGAATTCCACATCATCCAACTTGAGCATAGAGCCAAAAATTATTTGAAGAACCATAAAATATTGAAACCATCGTGAAATTGTAGAACTTATTGTGAAATTTGGTCGCCAGTTTCCTGGTTTTCAAGCAAAGCTCATGTATAATTGTGCCAGCAAGCTGGTTTTCACAATAGGACTTATTTTTCTCTTTACTTATATATATATATATATATGTCCTACTCTACTTGAAAAAGAAAATCTTATTCAAGTATATGAATACTTCCAATGGAACCATGTCTGTAACAAGATGATAGATAAACTCATATGCAGGTTTGAAAGATACTCTTTGATATGTACCAGTATATGAGATACTATCTGTCTTGATTTAGATGATGCCAAAATATATTGAAGAATTGAGTATTGGGATTAGATGACTGACTTGAACCAAGATTCAATGTAATATGTTCTTCCTTGTCTTTCCTCTATCATGAAATGCAAGTCTTCGGAGATGTGATCTTCATTCATAGAATCTGGTGATAGGCATGCATGAGACTTTTCAATTTATGGTTCCAATAACTTCTCTTTATCAACAGACATCCATGATCCTTGGACCTTATCTGAATCTTCTTCTTCTGGTCATTGTTCTTCAATTATAGCTGGAAAATCATTTTGCAATACCTCAAAATTGTAATTTGATTGAGGTGTTTTATTGTTGGGGATATGAAATGGTTTTGCATGTAGTGGAGTGGGAATGGATCTTTGGGGTGCTTGTGTGGATGATAATGGGAAAATTTTAATTGAGGACAAATTAGGGTAATATTGATGTTGTGGTGGAGGTAAATGGTATGGATAACTTTGATGATCGTATTGAGGATAGAGAGGGAAAGATTGAGCATATGGTGGATCTCCTTTGTAGGGCCTTTGCCAAATTTGTTGCCAAGATTGATTTTGAGGTTGGGATTGAGATGGCCAAGGTTCCCAAGGTTGGTTTTGAGGTTTGGATTGAGATGCCCAAGGTTACCAAGGCAAGGGTGTTTTCCAATTACCTTGAGATTGTTGTGCATAACCTTGAAATTGTGCATAAGGATATTGCATCATATTGGGTTGATGAGGCTGCCATAGTCCTCTTGGAGCTACATAACAAAGTTGCTCTTGTGCTTGATTTTCTCCATAATCATTCTGGTAAACTTCCTTCAAGCCTGGTAATGATGGGCAATCTTCAATAGTATGTGAACCTGCACAAATTTTACAAATTTTAATGTTATCAAGTGGACATTCATGCAAAGCATGTTTCTTTCTACATTTAGGGAAAAATATAAATGAAGAAACTTTTTTTTTGTTTTGCATTCTTAGCATGTTAGTTTTTTCATTTAAATTACCAAGAATGTTTAGCAAATTTTTAGGTTCAATTTGACTTACCAATCCTAATGCTAACTTACTTACTCTTTGCATAAATGGATCTTGAGGGGATCTTACACACTTTGCTTTTCCTCTTGATATGTTCTTGCATAGTTCACAAATTTCTTGAAATGAAAATTGATAGACATCTCCTTTTCCCACAAGATTAAGAAGATCAATCCATTCATCCTTTATAGCATTTAGTAGGAGAGTTTTTAATGCATCTGATCCTAAATTATGCAATTTAGATCTTTTTATATTATAGGTAAATCTCTCCACTAAATATTCTAGGATTTCATCATCTTTTTGGTTCATCTGAAAGACTTCATTGCTAAGGTCATGGTGCATGCAATAATCTTTATATTTTTCCAAAAATACTCTTTCCATATCATCCCATGTCCTTATAGAATTTGTTCCTAAAGTCATGAACCATCTAAGAGCTCTATCCTTCAATGTCTCTAGAAAAAAATTCAATTTTTGAATGTGCAATGAGTAGCCATAATATCTACAAATTATTTCAAATTCAAAAAGAAAGGTTTTCGGGTCTTCTAATCTCATACCTTTGAAGTTAGGAAGTATAGATGGATGGATGTTCTTCATTTGAACGTTGATATAAGTTTCTTGAATGGGAAATCCAAAAGGATCTTCCTCATTGTCATCATCTCCATCCATTTCTTCAACCTCCTTTGTCACCTCTTCTTCTACCTGCAAAGATATGAATTCATGATGTGGATGTGTGGCTCTTACTACACCACATGATATAGTGGGTGTGGTAGGTGATTGAAGTTTTTTTTTTTTTGATGTAAGAATGAAGGTTACCTAGTTACACTTCCCCCACAATGGCACAAAAATGTTTAGTCAATTTAGTGTTCCTAAATTTCTTCCATTAATTATCAACCAGGGCTAGTAAACTGATGAAGTGTGGTGCACTATATGTGCCTAAGTGACCCTTCTCTTACTCCGTTGTTTGTATTTTTCTTGTTGTTTTGGGGGTTTTTTATTTTTAGTCCTCAGTGTGCTATCCTAGGCCATTTATAAAAGTTAAAATAAATCTAATTAAGAAGGATGAAAATGAAGTATTATGAGACTAAGTTATTTTTCTATGAAAGAACCAAAGTTTATGGACAAGTTCTAAGACCTAGTTTTGGACAAAAAAACAAAGCAAGTACTTCAATTAGTTAGTAAACCTAATCCATGGATCTATGACTCAATTGAGATTTGAAAAATGAAAGCATGGAAATATGTCAACTATTGTACTTCAGGTTGTTTCAACATTCAATGATTAGGTCAAAGCCCTATGAGATGAAATCAATTGTTTTCACTTTAGTCGCTTAAAATCTAAAATAGAAAATAGAAAATGCAATTGAAATTTATCTAAGATGCTTTAGTTACTCAATCTACCCAATATGTGGAGAATGACCCCCTTGAGGTAATGTATCTAAGAAATCATTGCATCTGTCTAAAATAAAGAATTACAATAACTCAAACACTGCATTGAATCTAATCATTTAATCATCCTTGCAAAGTATATTCAAATTAGCCTCTGTCAAGATAACCTTTAAGAAGATTATTTTTTTGCAATGAAATGAGGATATTCTATCTACAAACAATTAAGTGAATAACTAACTTATCAATTCTCATCCAATTCTGAAACTTGTGACCCCTTGGTATGGATTTCAGATAAATCAATTACACCCTTAATTCTTAGCAAGAAAATGACCGGAAATGAAACCTATTCAACCACTGCATTTGTAATACATTTAACCATTCAATATAAGATTTTTTAAATAGGAAAAATGGACTTTATAAATGCTTAGTTAGACACAGCAATTGACAACTATCTTGAAAAATGAAAGAAGGAAACTAAACAACCATGTTTCTCAGCACTTCAACTTTTATTCCAATCCTGAAGACAGAGTTATCTATCTCCTTGAAAACGTTTTGAAAGGAAAATATACACAATTATATCTAATCTATTGAGAACTGGAAATTAAGCATGAACAGAAAAATACTAAACAGACTTGAAGCAAATCTAACTAGAAAATATTAAAAACCTCCTTTAGCATTAGGGGCCCTCTGCTACTAAGTTGGTTGACTCCTTAGCTTTTCAAAAGTGCATTCAAACCAGCATTTGATAACTGAACTTCTTTATTAAAACAGATTCTGGAAAATAGAGTATTCACTACAAATCTGAACTGTACTATACTTTTTCTGAACTATTTCTAGGTTCTGTGGAACCACTATTTAAAGAGAGAGATTACATAACTAATTGTGAGATAAGTTAGCTACAGGTGTCTAGGTTGAATTACAATCAAAATAGGACTATTATACTCTTTCTAATTCGAATTTATAATTTTCAATAGGATTGTTGGACTCAAATCAAGAGTCCTACTGCATTTGGATAACATAGTTTGACTCCACCTTTGACCATGAGTTTAGGCTCGCGTTTCTATCGATCTGGACTGAGTGAGTAGGATAGAATCCATGTAGGCATCATTCTAGAAACACCCATGTGGACCAATTCCTCATTTGACACCTGGAACCTACTAAACCATGAGAGTGGCTACGGAACGCACAGTTAGATGCAAAACAGGCTGCATTCTGTAGCTAAATTGCAAAAATCCATCCAAATAGCAAGAGCATGAAAATATAATATGAAAATCATTTAAATGTATCCTTGAGACAAAACATAACATTTTTCATTGATTGGGGTCTATGATCTTATGGGAAAGTGATCGAAAGAGGTGAGAAAAACTGTCAAAGAGAGGGTAAATCTGAGGTTCAACACATGAAATCGTAATTACGACACCCCACCAGACACTAATACATTAGGAGCAAGTACCTGTGCACCAACTGCACCTTTCACCATTTCAAGGATGCCTATCGAACCATTGCCAAAAATGGTGAAGGGACCTAAGAGACGAGCAGGAAACTACTCCAAAGCAGCCCATAATTATAGTATCATGGACGATTTAGCATAATCTCCTATTGCTATGTCAGCATTGGAAGTATTTCAGTCATGCCCAAAATAACGGAAAGCCCTAATTTCTGTGTTAGGCGCTATCGACCCTACCAATACACGCCTAATGGCTTTTGACTTAGACAAAGCCACCCCGAGGCTTCCTTCCATGGTCGCCTTCCTAATACCAGTTTCGGTCCAAAATATCACAATTCATTGATGTGTCATAAATGAGGGTGCATCCACGTGCATCATGTTCAAAAAAATTTGGCAAAAATTAGGGTCTCCCGAACTAAAACCCTCAGTCGTTACGCTTAGATCATACGAAGGTCGTCCATCAACCCCCGTCGACCTCTACCAAAATGTCTCGATCTACTTAGCGAAAAAGACGGTCCACATATACATTGAAGTCTTGGACGCTCACCTGGACTACAATATACTCTTCAGGCAGAGTTATATGTACGCCATGTCTGCCATAACCTCCTCTGTTTCCCGCATGATGATGTTCCCCCACGAGGACTTCATCATTACTGTAGACCAATTGATGCATAGTGAGAAGAGACCCCGAAAAAACACTAATGTAATTCTACCCTATGTAGATACGTGCTCGGATGCTCTCTCACGGTGCCAAGAATATGGCCTCGGCCAGTTCAAACCATCATCTATTATATGTTCATTCCTAGTAGATCCTCCCATAATCCCTGAGTCATCACCCGACGTCACAGGGGCTTCGGTGTGCATGATGTCCACATCAAGTGATGAAGCTAGTCAAGACATGGACACAAGTAGTAATGGCACTGAGTCATCAGCGACGACAGCCTCTCTAGCCTACGCTGCCTCCCAAACCCCTTTACTCTACCCCCCAGCTGGTTTCGTCTCCCAAATGGTTTTAGCAACACTGGTATTACCAAACATATCATTGGCAATACTATTTTGGTACCTCATTCCCCCTGTGCAAACAGAAGCCACCCATGTCACTGCCACAGGATTGAAGCACCTCAGTCCTGAGGAGGCCCCACCCATCTAAGAAATGGTCAAAACCACCCCTGTAAAGTAAATTCTCATTGCAAAACTGGTGATCACGGCTAAGAAAACCAAGAAGAGAGGAAATAAGATGGTGACCCCCACCATACAATGGGATTCACCAGTCTATGCCATATGCAACATAATAGGTCACCCTACCCATATATGTCAAGAGCTGGATGAATTGAAACTACTCCTTGGCTATGAGATAGACATCGCGACGTCGCGTTCTCGTAAAAAGGAACATAATGCCAAAGGTAAAGGAAAAGCATTGTGTAACAATCACGCATGTGCTCTTTGCAACAACTAAGGGCACTAAACCCATCATTTCCCAGAGATCCCACGATATAGGGATGCCTTACACGCCATCAAGTGATCCTATTAGGAGGATCCCTCCACCTAGGCATCTGGAAATGAACCTCGTGCCATCCTGTACCTACAGAAAGAACGAAGGGCACTAGAAAGACCCCCAGTCATGCCCCCTCCTGTTATACGTTGCACGCTATGTGATGAACGTGGTCACTTCTTCGAAGAGTGTGCAACCCTGGAACTCATCCATAGATGGTATCCTATAGAATGGGTTTACTATGTTGGATTGGGGGCAACGCAATTCACATCTCCGTTATGCGTCAACAATCACCTGCTGGAGAATTGTCACTTTATCCCCCGATTTTGGCTAGCCCTTGCTAGTTTACGCTCGTCCATAGTCCACCTCTCCCAAGAAGATGACATGGATGTGGAGTCCACGGGTAGCTCCACAACCCAAGAAGATGTGACGAGCAGATCCATCATGTTCTTATCAGTCGAAAAGCAACCAATCATTGAAACCATAGTTACCCCCAACTGCTCTCAACAGAGAAGACCAACATGCACGTCATGCAAAATTCCCAATCACGTAATCTCCACTTGTCCTGATTTAGCAGTGTTACGATGCTAGTTCCCCATCAGACATCAAACTAAGCACGATGGAACCCCCATATCAAGGATATTCTGCCTAATATGTCAAGGCAATAATTGTGAGTGACATTGCACTTATGCCTCACAACTTCGTCCTACCATCGATATGATTCATACCATAGAAAAGAAATAGGACAACCTCCGTAAGTGGCAACACCAACCCCCACATGGGCTTGGTGGGCGAACTAGGATGACACACCAACCAAACATAACCCAAGCTAAGCCGAGGATAACATGTGGACTATGCAACCTAAATGACCACCGAGTCAATCAGTGCAGAGAACTGAAGCCCCTTGCAAATAGTTTTCGCATAGTCTCATCTCTCCCTTAGAAACTTCTCTCTAATCAAGAGAAGATCACGTGCACCTATTTCCGGATTAGTTCACAATTTCACCATACGATTAAATGTGTACACCTCCCTAAGCTAAGAGCGGCAAGAGCAGCTTTGAGTCTACACTCCCCCAAAGGGTTAGACACACCCAAGCCAACAACAAGGAAATGCAAGAAGAAGACAACATGTTCTACAACAGATCCTTTCCAAGCATCCAAATCTAGGACGTCGAGTAGCATTGATTCCCACACAATCTACTCCGTTGGCACGGTGATACCATGCACTATCTGCACTGGACAAAATCACACACCGGAGGTATGCTTGCTAATGGAAACATTCAGCCACCTCTACAACAGGCATAATTTCCACCTACATGAAATTAACTAGCCTAGCGGGGAACCCAACCTTGTACTCACGCAGAATCCCATAACGGAGATCCTTCCCCCACTGAACGTTGACGACACGGTTCACCATATATGATTCGTATCATCGCATACCAAAAATAGGATTAAAGCCACCCCTCCACCCCAGGATTTCCACCTTATTCATGTCGTAAAAGAACAAGGTACCTTGTGCTTTTGCATTCATTTCCACAAGATCTCAAATTCGTACGGTGCCATCAAACTCCTTGATGATACCCAGCCTCTATAATAGCGCCTAGTACAACTAGAGCTCGTCGATGAAAGATGACGACAGTTGCTGCAACAAAATGAGGCCCACAAGAAAAGGGTAAAAGCATCATTTGACCACCACATCAACCCTCTCTCATTCACAGAGGGAGAACTAGTCCTCCGCTATGATGTCACAAAAGAAGCCCTAGGGCCAGGAAAGTTCGAAACCTTGTGGAAGGGACCCTACATCATCAAACATTGCCTCCGAGAGGGGGCATACACATTAGGGGAATTTTGAGGTCTAAAATGGGCCTCCTAAGAAAAATGTACAAAAAAAATAAAATTTATAAGAACCAATAGGATTCAAGATGATGATGTCAACCATGGGAGATGATTCACCATTTTTGGAGTAAAAAAGTACAAATATTAAAAAATAATAAAATAATAAAACTGCTTTTTCAGTTCGTATTTTCAACTTATCTCCTTAAGGTTTTACTCAAATTTCGAGCAGGAGTACTCGTTGGATGCAAAATTTAATTCCTCATCGAAGGAGTACCCATGTTGCATACTTTTGATGGACCCTGCTACTCAAACAATGAGAAATACATGAAAACACGTGTTTGCAATAACGTTTTTCATGTATTTCTCATTTTTCATATGTTAAGGTCCATAAAAAGTATGCAACATGGGTAATCCTTGGATGGGAAATCAAATTATGTATCTAACAAGTCTTTCCACTTGAAATTTTAGTAAACCCATAAGGAGATAAGTTGAAAACACGAGTTGAAAAAATATTTTTTCCTTTTGTCCCTCTAAAATTTGATGATGTAATCAAATCTTATTTGATTATTTCTAATATTATTTTATAATTTCCTTAGGAGGCCCATTTTAGACCTGAAAATTCCCTTAATGTCTTGACAGAACCGGACGAGACATGCCTCAACAACCCCGTCAACAGCCTTTACCTCAAGAAATTTTACCCATAAGGGCCAAGACAACCCTTCCCTAGAGTGAACGTACACAAACCCAACCACTAAAATTTTTTGACTAAAAGACTTATTAAACATGCTCAAAGTGCCACCATGGATCACTATCCTGAACCCTATTTCAGATTTGCTGATGGAGGATCAAGATGGTCTCAAATTTTAGCCACAGATGCCTAGGTCATCGACCACCTTAACTGATTGCCACTCTACTCAAACGGTGTGTGCATCGGTTTAGCAACAAAAAATCAGGCAGAATATGATGTTGTCATAGGACTTATGTGCGATGCCCTCTAGCAGGGCATACGCCATATGCATGTCTACCTCAATTCCCAGTTAGTATTGTTGCAGTTAAACCAAACATTTGAGACAAGAGATACACATCTGTTTAGAAAATATTTGCATGCAAAAAGATTAAGTAGACAATTTGACTATATCACATTCACACATGTACCAAGGAGTCAAAACCAAATAGCTAATTACATAGCCAACAATATTCTAAACTAGAATGCATCTTGAATAAACCATCACACATAAAAAACCAAAAATATAGATATCCATCAGCATAACATCATCCATAAACCAAAACCAGGTGACACAACATGTAGAGCTGCAAAAAATATCTCTCTCATATATATATAACAATGTCTATGTCTGAATACAAAAATAGTGTCACTGACCCAACGGCCAGCCCAAAGATACAAAAAAGTCATCAAAAATAGGGGAAGCATCCACATGATGCTTTCCCTGTGTACAAGTATACTCTAGGGTAGTGCCCCCTCAGGAGGGGTACCTGGACCCACAACCACTCTCGGTACCACCACTAGAGATGCCATCACCACCGAGACTGCCACCTGACGTAAAATGGGCCGATAGTCCCTCTTGCAGGCCATCACAGTTTCCAGCCATACCTCCTTGAGATCATCCATAAAACCCCGAGTAGGCATCCTGTAAAGTTTTGTAGATGTTCTATGCTAGTAGCAATTTCACTTTTCTTTTAGCAATCATACAAGTAGTAAAGCAAAATGCAGATAGAACATATAAGTAGATCTTACAGAAGACAAATCAGAAACAGGAAAAATGTGTGTATTCGTTTCGGCGGTCAACAGGATGCTTCAACCAGCAAAGTCTCAGTACGGTCGGCCGGCCCGGCATGTGTCACGCCTTCAATCGGTAGATGGTGGCTTAGTCAACTTTCTGCCCAGTATTATTTGTCTGAAAAGTCAGCGCGGGCGACAGCTAGATCCGCCGCGGAGCAAAACGGTCAGCCCTTTGACCTCGGTTTTGTGCCCAGGTAGTACGGCCTTCATAAATCGAACCTTCCACAAGTTTTCCAGCTTGTTTGGACTGGCCGATTGACAGAAGTCAGCAGTGGTCAAAGATTTACGAAACCTAGCGACGAAAATCCGTGCCAAATAAATGTTAATTTGTCCTCTTAAATCAGCAGCACACGTGTGGCTGAACCTTGTCTTTAGGTAGCTCGTACTATTTGATGAGAACTATTTGATGAGAAGAGAAGATGATGAGTTGTGTTGATGATGAAATGCTCTTCAACTTTTCTGTATTTATATCAATCATGAGGGTGTGTGACACATCTGTTGGGCATGCGAGCCTACATTACAAAACTGGCCGACCTTGCACATATAATTTATTAAAAATAATAAATTCAAAATATAAGTTCTGCTCATCGGATTAAGACATATTTTATGGATTTTACATCTCTCAGAAAGAGGAATCCAACAAAAATATTAGCTTCTTAATCTGAGCATCAGAACATGGAGTTTGGACCTAGTTGTCCAAATTTAACACTCCCTCTCAACTAGGGAGAACTCCATCTATTAGTGCAATCAACATCGTCCGTCATCCCGCCGAAACTTGCTTTGCTGGCTTCTTTATTTCAGAACAGAAGTGGGTTAGTCACAAAGACATCATCCCCCGACTGACATAATCAGTCCAGAGGTCCCAGACCTCACAAATCTTGATCCCAGATCAAGTGGTTGGGCCGTGCCATCCTAGATAGAGAGTACGGCAATCTCTGATGCGTCCATCAGTCTTTGCTAATAGTCTCTAACTTTTCCACACCTCATTGGCCAAATGAGAGGTACTTCCCATGAGCCCTGAACTCAATGGGTAGGATGCATACGGGGCACAGATAAATGAGTGGCGAACTAGCTCAATAATCACAAGGGTGGGGCAGAAGCATTATGAGTGCTTATAGCTCCGAGAAGCTATCCCCAAAGCCCCCCAGAGCTCCCAGAGCTCATCGTCCAACAGGACCCTCAGAATAGGGTCGTTCCATGATTCCAAGATTCTCACGGAAGGTTAGGAACATGACCTTCCCCAAGGGCATTGTGAGAATATCCGCGACCTGCTCATCAGTTCCTATATGATCGAGCCTTACGGCGCCTTGTTGTACCATATCCCAGATAAAGTGGTACCAGCCATCAACATGCTTGGATCAATCGTGGAACCCGGGATTCTATAACAAATGAATCCCCCTCTGGTTATCACAAAGGATCACGGTGGCATCTAGCACATGCTCGAACAGCTCACAAAGAGCTTTCGCAACCAAGTGACTTCACAACAGGCCATACATGTTACAGTGTATTCGGCCTCAGCGGTGCTCAAGGCTGCCGACTTTAGATTCCTGCCCGAAGCAGATCTACATGTGAAGTAGCATCCAGATGTGCTCTTGCGATCCACCACACTGCCAGCCCAATCGGCATCAGTATATCCACGGAGTGTCATACTCCCGGCAGTGTATCTCAGCCCATGGTCTGTCGTGCCTCAGAGATATCTCAAGAGTTTCTTGGCACCAACCCAGTGAATGTTATGATCAACCATGTGTTGTCTCAAAGTGTTCACTGCACAGCATATGTTCGAACAAGTGTTCATTGAGAACATCAGGGTCCTTATGAGTTCACGATACTCAGTAGGACGGGCCCAGCAACGTTGCTCCTCAACTTCTTAAAGTTGAGTTCCATGGACTTACAGTCCATCATACCAGAGCTTTCCAGAAGCTTCACAATATATTTTCCTTGAGAAAGGAAAATCTCTCCAGGTCTCTGCCAGACCTCCAGGCCTAGGAAATAGTGCATCAGTCCTAGGTCCTTCATCTCGAATTCAGCAACAAGCTCCCTCTTACATTGATGAATGAGAGGGTCATCACCAGTCAGGAAGAGGTCATCCACATATAATACTAGAATGAGAGGTTTCTCTTTCACAACCTTGAAGTATAGGTTCGGATCAGCATTACTTCGAGTGAAGCCCAGCTTCATCAAGTAACTATCCATCTTTTCGTACCAAGCTCTGGGTGCTTTCTTTAACCCATAGAGGGCTTTCTTCAACCTGCAGACATAAGTGTCTCGATCTTGAACTTCAAATCCCAGAGGTTGTTCTACATACACCTCTTCCTTTATTGCACCATGCAGAAAAGCGGTCTTGACATCCATCTGATGAAGACTCCATCCTTGTGTAGCAGCAAGAGCTATGATTGATCGGATGGTGGTATATCGTGCCACAGGTGCAAATATATCGTCATAGTCAATTCCTTCCTTTTGAGAGAAGCCACGGGCAACAAATCTTGCCTTAAATTTTTCAGCACTCCCATCAGATCCATGTTTAATCTTGTAGAGCCATTTAGCGGTGACAACAGGTTTGTCCTTCGGTCTCGGGACCACATCCCAGACATCATTCTTCATAATAGACTCATATTCTTCATGCATAGCATCCTTCCAAACTTGATGCTTGATGGCTTCCTCAAAAGATCCAGGTTCAGATTGTACAATAGTACTCATGGCAGTTAGATACCCTTGGTATCTACACGGCTTCTTGCTTTCTCGGAATGTCCCCCTTGGGGCAGCATGACCCTCAGCATCTTCGAGGGTGTCCCTGAGCCATGATGGTCTCTTTCCTAGAGAAGGGGAAGGATCAATAGGGTCCATTGGCCCTTCAACATCAGGCATAGTCTCATCCTGGGGTTCTTCCAGATTTCTAGGTCTTTCTTCATGATTTTCTTCATATCTAGGAAGATCTACTACTTTCTTCAGGGAAGCATCTTCGTCAAAAGTGACATCATGGCTTATCTCTACTTCCCTTTGACCTAGGTACATAGACTCTATATGCCTTAGAAGTCTCACTGTAGCCCACAAACATTCCTTTTTTTTTAGTAGCATCTAGCTTACTTCTCTTTTCTTTCGGTACATGAAAATAGACAGGACATCCAAAAATTCTAAAATGTGAGACATCAGGTTTCTTACCAGAGAAAACCTCTTCGGGAGTTTTGGAGTCCAAAGCGGAATGAGGGCATCGGTTTTGAATGTACACAGCAGTATTTGCAGCTTCTCCCCACAGAAACTTTGGTAGACCCTGGTCACATAGCATGGCACGGGCAGCTTCCACAATAGTCCTATTCTTGCGTTCGGCAACACCATTCTGCTCAGGAGTATATGCAGTGGTAGTCTCCCTCTTAATGCCAGCTTCTCTGCAAAAGTCTTTGAACTCATTTGACTCATATTCAGTGCCATTGTCAGTCCTCAAAATCTTGATCTTCTTTACGGTCATATTTTCCACCAAGGCTTTGAATGTACGGAACCACATGAAAGCCTCATCCTTCTTCTTCAAGAAGTATATCCAGGTTTTGCGAGAGAAGTCATCAATAAATGTCATATAGTAAGAACATCCCCCCAGGGATGTTACAGGCAACATACCAGAAAGATCAGAATGAACCAGTTGCAATATCTCGGATGTCTTTGTGACACTTGAGGGGAAAGGTCCCCTTGTATGTTTTCCTTCAGCACAGCCCTTACATACACCTTCATGATTATTTCCAAAATCAGGCATCCCTGTCACCACCTTCCTTGCTTCGGGAAGGGCTTTGTAATGAAGGTGTCCAAATCTTTGGTGCCATAGTTCGGTTTGACGGATTGTATCACAAGTCATAGCTCCCAACGGACTCCCTCCAACCTGGTAGAGTGTACCAACCCTAAAACCAATTGATATAGCTTCCTTGAAGCTCTTCTTCCACATGAGTACCTTTCCATCAGAGAAAGTTACATTGAATCCTTTGTCTTCCATGGCAGATACAGACACAAGGTTCTTCTTCAATTTGGGTACATAGAGTACATCTTGTAGACGGAGGACTTGTCCTTGAGATAAGTGGAGGGTCACAGTCCCGGTCCCTTTCACGGGATAAGTGGCATTATCCCCAAGGATAATTTCTAGATTAGTATCCCTTTCAACCATGTCAGAAAGTGCTTCCTTGAATCCGGTGATGTGTCTTGAGGCACCACTATCAATTAGCCAGACATCCATAGTGTCGGGCGAAGATGCAGCTGAGAGAGCAGATACCAGAATATACTCATTTCTTTTATCAACAACATTAGACTCCTCATACCTGGTATTTCTGGACCTCTTAGAAGGTTGATTGTTTCCTCCAAAGTGTGCCTTCCTCTTTCCTTTGGATTTGTCATTTCTTCGATTCCCATTTCTTCGGTTGATGTTGTTATCGTCACTATCGGGAGAATCCTTCTTGAAGGGGCATTCTCTAGCATAGTGTCTAGTCCTATGGCAGGTGAAACATTTACCCTTCTTCTCTTGAGTCTTTGTCCTTCTTTTGTCCTTAGAACCACCAAAGTTCTTCTTTCGGGAATGAGCACCATAGGCAGCATTTCTTTCATTATCAAATTCCTTCATCCTTGTTTCTTCTTGCATACATCTAGATAGAAGCTCATCAAAGTTAGGAATGGTATTATTGTTGAGAATGGTAGTTGTGAATACTTGCCATTCATATGGAAGTCCTCCAAGTGCGGTGAGAACCATCTCACGATCAGCTATTGTCTCCCCAGTAGCTAGCAGATTGTTCCTGGTTTCGGTCAACTTCATAAAGAAAGTTTGAATAGACTCATCTCGGCCCTTCTTCATATTCTTCAACTTGTTCTTGAGGAATAGCACTTGGTTCACATTGTTTACTTGGAACATAAGTATCAATTTGTCATACATCTCCTTGGATGTGCCTAGTTCAGATATGTAGGCCCAGAGTCTTATTTATGGATTCCCTGATCAGCAGCTTTGCTCTGATTTCTCCCTTCTTATACTTGTTTCTAACAGCAGCAGATGCATTGGATGGAGGTTCTTGAATCCTCCCTGTCACATGATCCCGGAGATCATGATCTTCTAATTTGAGATCTAATATCATCTTCCAGGCATGGAAGTCATCACTTCCAGTCAGCTTGTCATTCTCCCTGAATTCAAGACTAGTGGAACCCATTTCCTTCGATGATGATTGCTATAGATAGAGTTTGTCTTCACCTCAGCTCCGATACCATGTAAAGTTTTGTAGAAGTTCTATGCTAGGAGCAATTTCACTTTCTTCACAGCAATCATACAAGTAGTTAAAGCAAAATGCAGATAGAACATAAAAGTAGATCTTACAGAAGACAAATCAGAAACAGGAAAAATGTGTGTGTTCGTTTCGGCGGTCAACAGGATGCTTCAACCAGCAAAGTCTCCTTTGGTCAGCCAGCCCAGCATGTGTCACAACAGTCCTCCAATCAGTAGATGAGTCAACCCAGGTCAACTCTACAAAAGTCAACGCTGTCCTGAAAAAGTCAACGCAGGGGCAGCAAGCTAAAAGTCAACGCAGCAGCAAAACGGTCAACCCTTTGACCTCGATTTTTGTGCCAGGTAGTACGGCCTTCATAAATCGAACCTTCCACAAGTTTTCAGCTTGTTTGGACCAAGCGTTGACCAAATTCAACGCTGGTCAAAGTTTCTGCGAAACCCTAGCAGCAGAAAATCCGTACTTCAGCTCAGCCGTACAATTTGTCCTCTTCGTCCTTCACACGTGTGGCTGAAACTTGTCTTTAGGTAGCTCGTACTATTTGATGAGAAGAGAAGATGATGAGTTGTGTTGATGATGAAATGCTCTTCAACTTTACCTGTATTTATATCAATCATGAGGGTGTGTGACACATCTGTTGGGCATGCGAGCCTACATTACAAAACTGGCCGACCTTGCACATATAATTTATTAAAAATAATAAATTCAAAATATAAGTTCTGCTCATCGGATTAAGACATATTTTATATGGATTTTACATCTCTCAGAAAGAGGAATCCAACAAAAATATTAGCTTCTTAATCTGAGCATCAGAACATGGAGTTTGGACCTAGTTGTCCAAATTTAACACATCCCCTGGGTCAAGTGGTCCACTCAACCCCAGGCATCCTCGAGAACTGATACCTGAGTATTTAGTTCTGCGATACGAGCATCCGCCATATCTACACATGCCACGGCTGCAGCCTCAGCAACGGCCAAGCTGTTGCTTTCTCCCGAAGGGCCAGCACCACCACCAAGTCCTCTAGCAGCATCTCCTCCCTGCCCACCCCTAGGTCGTCGCAGAGGATCATGGCCAGCCAACCGAGCCACGGGGCGACCCACATCGCCAACATCTGCAAGAGTAAACAATACTATGTTAGTGTCACTAGCAAAACACATAAGCACATATATACTCAAATAAATGCAGAAAACATAGAAAACATACATGTTGTCCCCCAAGCATAACCAGGAGGGAGACCATATCTGGATCCCCCGGAAGTCCATCCCTGCATATGGGAATGGAAATAACATCTGTGGGTTCACCTTGAACCAGGCCTATGTCGTGGCGTTCCAATAATTCCCCACCATGCCACCACCGCCTCACGGCATCACCAGAGCCCACCTCCTCATACGAGGCTCTCGTGGCCCCCCAGGAGACACCACCACCACTTGCCTCAATAGCACTAACCTATTGTACATAATGCTACACAAAATACTAGCGTATCCAAAAAACTTCGATCCACCATGGACCTTGGTGATTTGCACCACCATCCCATCATAGCAAAAACGGGAAAAATCATAAAAATTCCTGGACCTCAACAGGCACAATACTCCAACCTACGGGCCTGATACCTGATGCGGATCCGACGACCCTGCAAGTCACACAATCACTTCCATGGGACATCGCTCTACTAAATCTATCATGGATGCAATGTTGATGCATCCCTTTGTAAGAAGCGCCCCATCACAGCGACGTCTCTAAAACCTCTCCAGATCCACTCTCCTGGAAGGGAGTGGATACCTCAGTGCCTCACCATGAGGTAGTGACCCGGCAAAAAAATACACATATGTCTCAAGATGGATGGCGAGGTTCATCCCACACAACATGAACATGTTGCGCCTCATGCGCTAGTGTCAGATCAAGTAGCGTAGCAATCGGTCCTACGACCGAAGAAGCTCGTTCTCCACGAACTTCAGGAGCCCCCATTGCGCCAGCTGATGGTGCGCCCCAGCATTAGTAGCCAAAGTAGTTCGGAGCTCAGGCCAATCTCGCTTCCTCCACAACAACCTGTCATCAAAACAGGTGCCCATTAGTAACAGAAAAAAACATAAAAAGTAGGCAAAATCCAAAAAAAAAAATTCCTCGGCTTTCCGCGCCTATCACTCAAATAGGCGCGCTTAGGGCACACCTATATTTTCCACAGATGCACTCAACGTGCGCCAAATAAGGTAAACGGAGTGATTTTAGCGCGCTTATCCCTAGAAAATGCGCATAGATGGCGCGCCTTTGCCCCGATTTCCTGCGCAATCTAGGGAACAAATACTCAAAATCTGTACAAACCTAGTTTGTACGGATCCCGGCACCATCAAATTGAAAAAATTAAAGTGGGGGACTTCATAGTGGTTACCTCAGCATGATATCGCTAATCCCTGCTGCTCAGGCTGACCGTAGCATCAAGAACTGCTACACAGAAGCCTCTGTCCTCTCAAAAACTCAGCAAGTACAAATGAATTGAATTAGGGCCACATTCACCTATATATCACCTTTTTCAAAAACTTGGGAGGACCATAACGAGAGATCAAAAGGTTCGTTCTCTGAACCGTAATATGCATCATGATTAACACTCCATAACGAACAGAGGCGATGCCACATAATCGCACTCCCAAAAAATTAAATTTTTAGTGCCAACAGGTATGCCCTCTCTCATCTTCTTTTTTAAAGCTCATTACTTGCAATAATGTTTGATAAATAAGATGATTTCACTTGAGGTAGTTGTTTTTGTAGGAAAATCTCACAAACCATCCACAACACCATCTACTGAAAGTTCCAGAGCAGGTATCATTCTACCCCCAGCATGATAGAGTCCCAGTAAACTCTGCATATCCTGACATCATTTTCCCATCAGAAATCAACCATGAGGTCCTCATATCCGACCGTGTTTATCATCACCTTATCCTGCACATGATAAACATCCTCGATGGTCGATAGAGTCACCCCTCCATGGCGCTCGTCACCCATAGTAGACTATATATCACAGCAAAAGTGACGCCATGTCCATACCACTTTAGTCTGGGAAGCACCTCATGCCCATCCATTCATCATGCATAAGGTTAAATTTATCATACAAGCTAAAAACCCCTTCCCAGATGATCAAGTTGTACAAGCAGATCAAAAGCGCACTACCGCGCCTCACATTTGACCCACCATACCTCCACTAGCATAATCCCATCTGCGATAATTTTTCACCCGCTTCATAAACCCCACACATGAGACCAAACAATGGGACCCCCACCCTCAACAAAACACCTTGCTCATAATATCATTGAGTGAACACTTTCATGTTTTTGGGTACCCATATTTGTGTTTTGTACAAACCAAACCCCATTATTTTATTCTTTTGGTAAGTGTTCAAAGACCGTGAACAATCCATTACATCCCCTCACCCTCTCATCCATATTTTTCTCCCCTGGAAACAGACCCTGAACACCCTTGGTCGGATTATTACACCCCCTCGCACAAGCCACCATGACAGTCATAGCTAGTTTATACCCACCCTGGAATTCCTACCGACTCCAGGGATTTCCCCATCAGAAATGACTATGACTACCGCTAAGCTGCTTAGTATACTCCGAACTTGGGCCACTGACTCCCCATCATAAGTTTTCAGTCACCCCTCGCTAACATGCCTATGTTAAAGCCATCACATCCAGGTCCCCAACCCCTCACGTCGGCGACCCCTCATTCAGTTTAGGCTTCCTTTTTGTCTACTTCGACACCTATTTTCCAAAAAGGAAGTGGTACCCTGGATTACCCCTCCCCATAAAAGGGGCATCCTCAGATGGCACTATGGGAGACATCATTTCCCATATATTTCATCGATCCTCCTGACATTCTACTACAACAAAAAATTTCGTGTCAAGATGGTAGTGTACCTTACAACCATTGCACTTTGATCAAATTCGTCGAAGACCCATGCCTCCATAAGCATCTCTTTTAGAAATTCTTACAAGGGAAGGTCCCAATCAGCACCTATTCATACAATGAAAAGATATATGCCATACCAAGTTTACGGATATGGGTATCATATTCCACCTATTGTCAAAGAAAAAACGCCCCGAAGAGTGTCAACAGTCATCGTCAGCAACCACCAGATCACTACTATATCAGTGATACAGACAGAGCATATATCCATCAAATAGATTTGTTTAACTAGCCACAGCATCATGAGCATGGGACATGCCTGCCTGATATAAAATTTGTATATGTATTATATTATATTTGCTTACAAAGGTCGCTTAGGACACGGTCATTCTTGGAACCGGTGCAGGGTGTTTTCAATTCCAAGCTTCACATAGGTCTCTCTCTCTCTCTCTCTCTCTCTACAAACGGCATACAGAAAAGAAACTGTAATGTATTTTAGCTATATAGTTCTTCCTATACCTCACACATTAGGGGGCAACTGTTAACACTGGAAAATCATACAAGTAGAAGATGACATTATTTAATGTCAAGTATAAGGATTTACAGGGCTAGAAGACATTACAGAATCCGGAAAGTATTTAAGAATCTCTAAGGTCTAAGTAAAAATCAAATTTGAACAAGTCATAAATTCTTTTGCGTGCATTATCCTTCGTGAAGAGCGCCTTTGTGCGCCTTATGACGCGAAATGTGCGTAATCCTGGGAGTGGCGAAATGTCACTTTCAAGGACCACACAAAGCATAGGACAAGTGATTCCTCACTTGAAGCTACCTAAGGACAGCCACCAACACCTCCTTAGACATCAAGTGAGCACACAATGGAACATTTTGAGCACACAAAGGAACCATACCCCTCTCTTGGGTCACCATCCACAATGTACCAAGAGAGGGAAAGAGGATTTGAATTCTCCTATATAAGGCCACCATGAGATGAAGAATATGTGAACACATTGTTATGCTTGCCAGAATTTCCCAAGCAATACCAGCAGTGTGTGATCCAGAGCTGAAGATAGAGGGGACTCAATTGTTGCCCATCCAACAAGTTCAGTCCACCACAGTAAAGAGAGAGGGAGACTCTTCACCGAGGCAATCTTGGAATAAAAACATCCTTGCATCGGTACTTAGAACCCATGTTCTAGGGGCCCTTTGAAAAGAGGGTAAAGTTTCACTCTTATTCCTACCAGCGCTCGATAAGAGGGGCCAAGAGCCACCGTTCGTATTATTTTTGTCATTTAACTCTTTTCAGATCTCCTGTTTTTTTTTTTGTTTTAGTTTTGTTTTACTTTATATATGCATGTTATTTCTCTATCTAGTATGCTTATGATTCTAGCTTGTTCCACTAACTTGCTTGACTCTAATTCTTTTTCTGCCTGTTACCAATAACTTAAGTGGGTAGACCACACCCCTTAAGTTGGTGTGATTTTGTACATACGTGCACAAAACACACTTAAATAGAAGTTAAAACACATTTTGAGCAGTCCAATTCCTCCAAAGAATAAGAGAGGCCTGGGATACTTGAAATTATAAAATACTTCTATGGGAAAGATGAGTTTTAGGTCCACAAGATTTAAACATGCCCTAAGCTATGTAAAGGTTCTTCAAGGTAGAATAAATGAATATAAAAAGAATCGACACTGGAACACTAATTCTAACATCTTAATAGGCTCACACCATAGATAAATTAAATAATCAGCAAGATGACAAAGGTACCTATGCCTAACTCAAATTCATCAATTTTCCTAATTCAGGTACCCAAATTTGTTTTTTGGTAATTGTTATAAATGGCATATGTTTTGAAGTAAAACTATTAATTTAAGAACATTCAAAGTTAAAAGAAATGAAAATTTAAGATATAGAAATTATCATAATTCTAAAACTCATAACTCCTTTCCTAGGAATCAAAATCCCTTCTCTTGTCTGATGAATGAAGTTGAATGTTTCAAATGTAATAATTTTTGGCATAAGGAAAGTGAGTGCAGAATCATGTTTGAGAACCTTTCTAATTTACAATATTCTTTATATCCAACTCTCCTATAGAAAAATAAGTGTTGGATACGTAAGACTATTAACATGGATTTTATTCACCCTAGTCAACAACTACGAAGTAACTCGGACCGAGGCTCTTCACACAACCAAAATCATTTGTAGTAGTCATCCCTGATGAGTTTAGAGGATCTGTTAGCCTTTTTCCTCTTCCTCTTGCAAAAAAGAGAATACAATAGAATCCTAATATTAGCCTAAAAATATTCCTATATAAATGCAATAATATATAAACAATGAAACACAATTATTAATTAATCTACGTAAAAACTACATGCTACTACAGCCAATGTATATGTACATTATATAAAAGGAATAAGATGGAAAAAAACTCATGTAACTGGAAATTTCTATGAATGCATATTCTGTTTTATATAAAGAATGAATAATGATAAGGATTCTAACTGAAGATGCAATAAATAGTTTAAAATGATAACAATTCTCGATGTTAAAGTGAAGATAAAATAACCACAACAACACAAGCCTTCAACTTCAATAAACTAAATCAAATCAAAATATATTTGTTTATGTATTTCCATACATCAAGAAATGTCATCATATGAAATTATTGTTATTTTAGATTAAGATAAGGGGAACTGCAATAACCTTTAAAGTTTGAAATATATTTCCTTGATCTACTCATGAATCAATTAAATCAATAAAACATTAAATGAGATAACACATCAAAAATAATTACAGTTTAATTGTCAATTCAGTTTAAAGAAAATGACACTGTTTACAATCAAAGTCTCGAAATCAAATAAAAAAGAATTTAATTGAATTAATTACAAAAATCAATATCTTTCTTAGGATTAAACCCGCTAAAGAATGATAAAATTGATAAGAACCATTAAAATTGAATTAACAATATCCAAATTAAATGTGAAATTTCCTACTATCTATTCACAGAATCATATCACTGAACAAATATAAGAAGTTTTCCAGAAACTTTTAGAGATAAAACTACACAAATATTAAAGAATACAATGTTAAAACGACCACGGAAACAAAATTTATAAGATTATACTAATCAAATAAAATAAGAATAAAACTTGCTTACAAAAAATTCTCCACAATCATTACATATGCAACAATCCCTTTCTCCTTACGGGTGTGCCCCCTAAACTAAAGATTAATCCTCCTTATTCTACCAATCACTAAATTGTTTCCTATACCACCACTACTAACCCTCCCCCCTCTAGTTTATGTCTTTTATAGGCTTGCAATAGTTTGTATTAATTCTTTGGATTTAATTCTTCTCCATATCTTCAGGATCCCAAATCTTCCATTTTTTAATTGCCAACCAAAACTATAAGACATTATTCAACTAGATATAATTTATAACATCTTAAAAAATAAAAATCAAACCAAAATGCAACATTAAAGCTAATCTAAATCTAATTTAAAACATTAGAAAAAAAAATAAATTACAAAATTAAAACCAAAATGAAACTATATTAAAACTAAAATAAAAACTCCTTGATGGGGGTGCACATTCAAGAAACACATGATGGAGAAGAAAAAATGAGAAATTTGGCACACGTCCCATTTAGCTCAAATGATGGATCGGATTCACGCTAAGGTTAAGAGGGTAGGTCACACCAAGTGGCAAAGGAAAATAGAAACTCTTGCGAAGCTAATAATCATCTATTTAAATTTTCACTCAAAGGAATTTATCTATTTGTGGTTGTTGGTTATGGGAGTAAGGTGCAGAGGGGGTCGAGAAGCTATATGTGTAAAGGAAAGTTCCATGTGCATGCATGCTCGAGCAAATGGAATTGAGGGTATATGCTGAGATTGGGATGGGAGCCCGGCTACATCGACTAATTTATTGGTTTGTGTGAGGGTAGTTTGGGACTCAGGCGATACCATGAGCTTTGGTGGTTTTGTGGCTGCTATCCCTTATCCCTTCCTTCAAAACATTTTATTTTGTCGTGAATGGCATCAATATAGTTTTAGGTTTATATGGGTAGTGCTTATATTTGGCGTTTTTTCTTTCTTATGAGGTGGTGGTCATCATTATTTTGTTGTTTCCTTTTATGTAAAAAATTTATAAATACTGTGATGTATTACTGGACTCTCCTGATCTAACAATTATATTCACTATTAAATACAGAATCCTTCTACTTAATTCTTTGCCGAAATTTAATCGCCAATTTCAAACACATGAAGAAAAATCAATTGCACATAACACATATGTTTTTACCAAGAAAGCATAAAGCTAAAAACCCCACTATCATATATTATGTATATCATGGATCATGAAACAATCTCATACAAAACTCTACTCCAAGAGCTCTAAGTACAATATACAATCGTCTCACACTGTCATACAAAAATTGGCATAAACATGCACCAATTTACTGCCTCCACTGCGCAATCCCTACTAGTGAAGATCCCTGAATGAATTCAATCTTTCCTTGCCTTGACTGCACAATCCTCATTGGCATATCCAATGTGTGTGTAGTTGCATTGGATGCACCACTATAGTCACAACTAATAGTCAAACAAGCCCTTTCACCTATCTCTCAACTGGGTCTCCACTGGATGTGACATGCATGTAGTTAACAGTAGTATTTCTTCAGTTGCATGTGAGGCCACTGCTTGTGAATTAATTATATAATTAATTCATTGATCCCTCACTAGTGTATCTTTAGTTACAACTAGTTACAACTAGCACAACTGAGTTTAACTCACTTAACTGAGTTAAACTCAATAACAACTCACATAACTACACATCCAACTCCGTTACAACTTTGTATCACTCAGTTACAACGAAGTCCACTGCATGGTCCACCAACCAACCACTTCAACTCGAAATCCACTTAGCTAACTGATTTTCCACTTCAGTTAACTATTTCCAAGTACTTATTGAAAATAGATAATTATTTATTGTCTAATTATTGTTAAGGGCTAACAATAATCGACATGCATTCTATTTTTAGACATGCATTCCACGAAAAAACTTTGCACATGCATTCCAAAAATATATGCCAATCCATACATGCAATTTTCTCAACCATCTATAAATAGAATACTGCTAAAAAAAGAATTTGACCCAACTTCTAAAAATAGAAATATCACCTAAAAATAGCCTGCGGGCCCCACCTAGTGTTGGTGCTTAATTTTCACTAGGATCATCATCTTGTTGAATCTCAATAGTCCATCTCCACAAGAAAGGGATTATCCTTCACCCCGATCTTGTCTCTATGGTATTCAAATTTTCTCCTAGTGAGCGCCTTCGTCAAAATATCTACATCTGATCTTCCGTAGGAATGTACTGAAGCAACATGATCTTCTACTGCACACAATATCTGATATGATGATACGGGATATCTATATGCTTAGATCTATCATGAAACACATGATTAATCGAGAGTTTAATGCAACTCTGATTATCACAATGAATCACTGAAGCATCTAAATGAGAACCAAACAAACCGACCAGGATCTTCCTCATCCAAATATCCTCGCGTGCAGATTGACTTGCTGCCATGTATGTTAGCCTCTCTCATAAAACAATAATAAATCCAAAAATAGAATAAATAAATTAAATATTAAAAGTTGGGAATTTATGCCTAACTCTTTAGTTTGGGTTGTTCCTCTAAGATAGGAGTTACTTTAGGTAGCTCCTATATTGGTGTGTGTTTGGTTGAGAAATTATCTCAACCAAAGGTGTCTAAGATAGCACGCACTATCTTGAGACACTGTCTCCTCATCTATTTAATTGTAACACTACATTCTTTTAATAATGAGAAAATATATGAGGAAGCCGTGAGGCTGAAGCCTTTTTCACCATTATTTTGTTTCTGGTATTTTATGTGTGTTTTCTGTATTTTTCTGAGTTAATGTGATTTTCAATAATGTATTATGCTTTTGATGAACTAAGTGCCATGGATCTCGGTTTCCTGCTGTACCAAGAAATAGTTGTAGATCTGATACTGAAAAACCCTCCTGATGTGCTCTTTCTATCTGTTGGGTTCCCTTCCCAATCTGCATCCGTGAAACCATGCAACTTCACCTCATCTGTCTGTCTGTACCATAAGCCATACTCGGATGTGCCCCTAAGATATCTCAGGACATGATTCCCCACCTTCCAAAAGAGATTGGTAGGCTTAACCATCGCTTGACTAAGATGGTTCACTACATACCATATGTCTAGTCTTGTATTAACTAAATACATGAGTGAACCCACCAACTATCGATAAACAGTAGCATCCACTACCTCTGTCAATGTAGCACCCTCTTTCCTCTATTTTCCAGGAGGAAGAGTATCCATGGGTTTTCATCCCTCCATGTGAAACTTACTGAGTATCTCCCTTGCATAATTGACTTCAGACACAAAAATCTCACCTTCTCGCTACCATATTTCCAATCCAAGGAAATAATGAAGGAGGCCCATATCCTTCATCTCTAACTCCTCTGCAAGATCCTCCTTACATGAGTGTATCAGCTTCTCATCACCAGTCGGTATTAAATCATCAACATAAATAAAAATGATTAAAATCTTACCCTCCACCACAATCTGGTATAGGTTTGCATCTGTGTCACTCTTGGTGAAGCCAAGTCTAGTGAAATAGCTGTCGATCTGAGTGTACCAAGCACGGGGTGCTTAGTTCAGCCCATACATCACTCTTTTGAGTCTACACACATGCGACTCACTGCTAAAGATCTCAAATCCTTTAGGTTTCTCAATGTACACTTCTTCCTCAATGGTCCCATTAAGGAACACATTCTTCACATCCATCTGATGAATGTGCCAACCCATCTAATTTAAGAGAGCAAGGATGGTCCTTATTGAATAATACTGTGTGACAGGAGAAAAGGTTTCTTCATAATCAATCTCCTCGATCTGTGAGAAGCTCTGGGCCACAAATCTTGCCTTATGCTTCTCAACTCTCCCATTAGTAGATTGCTTTACCTTGTAGGTCCATCTTGAATCTACCACTAATTTATGAACCGGCCTTGGAACAATTTCCCAAGCACTATTTCTGACAATGGAGTCATATTCCTCCACCATTGCATCTACCCATGTGGACTCTTGCACTACTTCCTAAAAGGAAGATGACTTAGTCACAATACATTTTCTCATGAGAGCCATGTATCTAGTGAATCGGTCAGGAGACTGTCTCTGTCTGCGTTGTGAAGTAGGGACTCCTACATTATGTGTCGCATCAAGCTTCAGCCTCTCATCTTTTGTGGTATGCCTTCTATCGGTTCTGATAATTGGCTCTGTTTGAGTGGACTCCTCCACTCAATGAACCTCCTCCTATGGTTGATCCACATCTAGAGACTCATCTTTGGGAACAAGCAGTTCCTCCTCTACATGCAAGTCTAGCTCCCTCTCAAGCGACAACTTCATGTCTTTCTCCTAATTGAATTTTATATCCCATCGCACCACAGTGATTCTATTGTTTGGAAAATACACACGATAATTATGGGTGTCTCTGTGTACCCAAAAAATATCCCAACTTCAGCAATCGGCTCCAGCCTCCTCTTGGCATTCTTGGTCACATGAACATAAACAAATAAGACAAAAATCTTAAAGTGAGAAACATTTGATTTCTTACCAGTAAAATATTCTTCAAGTGTACTCATGCCAAGTACTCTATGAGGACAATGGTTTTGCACATAAACCACAGTGTTGCATTCTTCCACCCACAAGTGCATTGGTAGGCCCTAATCATGCAGCATAGCTCATGCAGCACCCACGATCGTTCTATTCTTCCTCTCTACGACCCCATTCTGCTGTGGTTTATGAGGCGCTATGAGTTCTCTTTGAATTCCTTCTTTGCAACAGAAGGCTTTGAATTCATTCAAGATGTATTCACCACCATTATCGCTCTGTAGAGCCTTCACTTGTTTCCCTGACTCTTTATCCACCAATTCTTTAACCTCATAGAAATTTGAGAATGTTTGATCTTTCTTCTGCATGAAGAATATCCAGCATCTATGAGAATATTCATCAACAAAAATAACATAATACATGTGTTTTATTATTGAAGCAACCGGGAATGGCCCACACACGTATGTGTGAAATCTCTCCAAGATCACCAAAGCATGGTTCTCCTTTTCATGAAAGGTGGTCTTCACAAACTTATCCATAGGACATCCCTTGCACTGATCTATCTATGCAAGTGTACCCTTGGGAATTCTGGTAGAAATCTACTGCAATATCTTCAGGGCGCCATGGTGAAGATGGCCCAATCACCTGTGCCATAATTCGCCCTCATCCCAGCTCACCACTTCTTCTTCTTTACCCACCATTGCAACGCAACCATCTACTTCTAGCTTGTAGAGATTCTTAACTCAAATCCCTATTCTCTTGGTTTGACCCATTGTTTTATGTCGCGGGAAATATTTTCCATTGTTGAAAACAATGTCATAACCTTTGTACTCCAACATCACAGCTCAGACCAAGTTCTTCTTTAGACTTGGAACGTGCATAACATTTTTCAACAGAAATGGTTTAGCTGACTCCCTCTCAAAGGTAATGGTACCAATTCCATTTGCACTGTATCGTCCATCGTCGCCCATCTCTATATGCATTTGGAGATATTTCTCCTCCAAGTCACTCAAAATCTCCTTATCTCCTATCATGTGGAAGGAAGCACCACTATCAAAATTCCACACCGATCCCATTGCGCTTGACACAAAGCATGTGATCAAAGAGAAATCAAGTTCAAATTCCAAGGAAAGGGCCTCACCAGCTGCAGCTCCAGCATCCTTCTTGTTCTTCTTTTTCTGTGGGAAGTTAGTGGCGAGATTCCCATGTTCGTGACATTGAAAACACTTCACCTTGGACAAATCCAACTTCTTGCCTTTAGCCTAGAATTTTGAGTGGAATTTCTTCCCCTTCTCTTTCCTTTATTTGGTAGCCAAAGCACAATCCTCTTCATCATCATGCTTTGATGAAGAGCCATCACTGGTGTTCTGCCTGAACTCCTCCTGCACTAGATCCGACCACAGTCGTTCCCAATCTGGCAGTTTTTCCCGTCCATTGGCAAATTCTTGATAACTGTGACAACTCTTAGGAAGTACCAAGAGATCCAAGCTCACCAAATCATCATTAGCAACTGTGATTCCCATGCTCCCCAGTTCATCCTGACATTGGACAAACTTTGTGAGAAACTTACTAATATTTTCACCCTTTTCCATTTTTATTTTTCTGAGTTTATCCGTAAGTGCCAATTTCCTATGGTCGTTGTTGCTTTGGAAAATATCTGTCAAAGCCTTCCACATTTCAAATGGAGTGGCTTTTCCATGAAGGCTTGAGAGAATATGGTCTCTCACACCTTCCAATAGAATTCTTCTCGTCTTCGCTACTTTGTTTTGCCATGCGTTAAGTAATGCAGCATCCGTCTAAGTGGGCTTAGGAACATCGCTATCGATGAACTCCTTCAAGCCATTATCTTCAAGCACCACCTCCATCCTATCCTTCCATGAAATGTAGTTCAATTTTCCCTTCATTTCATACTCTAACCACAAACCATTGAAATCCACTTTGATTTTTACTCAACTGTTGCACCAAGAAATTCTTGCAGCAAATTCGAATTGTTTCCACCAACAAAACTCAGCTACTGCTTCAATATTGCAATCGTCAATGCTATGATACCATGTAGAAATTTTATAAATACTATCATGTATTACCGGACTCTCTTTATCTAAGAATTATATCCACTATTAAATAAAGAATCCTTCTACTTAATTCTTTGCAGAAATTTAATCACCAATTGCAATCACATGAAGAAAAATCAATTGCACACAACACATGTTTTTACCAGGAAAGCATAAAGCTAAAAACCCCACTATCATATATTATGTATATCATGGATCATGAAAAAATCTCATACAAAACTCTACTCCATGTGCTCTCAGTACAATATACAATCGTCTCACACCTTCATACAAAAATTGGCATAAACATGAACCATTTTACTGCCTCCTGATAGCCTGCCTCCACTGCGCCATCCCTGATGATGAGGATCACCGAATGAATTCAATCTTGCCTTGCTTTGACTGCGCAATACTCATTGGCATATTACATGTGTGTGTAGTTTCATTGAATGCACCACTATAGTCATGAATGATATTCAAACAGGCCCTTTCACCTATCATTCAACTGGGTCTCCACTGGATCTAACATGCATGCAGTTAACAGTAGTATTTCTTCAGTTGAATGTGAGACCACTGCTTGTGAATTAATTAAATAATTAATTCACTGATCTCTCACTAGTGTATCTTTAGTTACAACTAGTGTTACATAGCATTTTGTCACCGTCCCTGCAATCCCCATCCTGCACATTGGAGGACCATTTCTGTGACTAATACAAAGTGTCATGCCTTGGAAAGACCATTATTGCATCCCTTACCATGAGGAAAATATTCCTTCTTTTGACAATTTGTTAAGCAGACCATCAGAAACACATGTTTTGTCCTTGGCACTGGTAGACTATTATGCCCTCACGCTAATGAGGAAGATTAAAACTGGGCCCCATGCCCATTGGCGCTCTGTGCCAGTTAGCTACCCACGCCAAGCTATTTTGGAATGTTTTTTAAAAATAGAGGCAAAATTTCCATCATAACAAATTCGTGGGTGAGTCAGGCTGAGTGGTTCGACTGAATAACTGCGACCACCCTCCTTTGGCCTCTTGTTTCCTTCTTTTGGGGAAACCTCCCAAAGGATAAGGCCTCCCTTCCATCATTGTAGAGATCCCAACATCCTCCTCTCCCTCTATAAATAAACCTATTTTCCATTGATACACTAGCTGAACAATCATACCGGAAAGGCTGAAGAGAATTGTTGAACATCTTGTTGGTGAGATAGATCAGAAAGAGACCTTTGTTGAGAGAGAGCTTAGGCTTGTGTCCTCCCCTTGTCCCAAATCTCGAGGATCCTTCGAGACATGCTTTGACTGAACCCGCTGAAGGAGGCTGCGATGTCAAGGCTCCGGTTTTAATCTCTTTCTTCTATTTATATATACATGACTATTTTCTCGTTCCCATCTTGTGTTAATATGGTTTATTTTTCGCAATGTGTTTAGTCCTCCTTAACTCACTAGTTAGCTACGAATGAAGTTATTTTCTTGTATATTACTCTTGTCTTTGATCTTTGTGCAGGAATACGAGTACCATTGCTAAAGGACCACCACCTGTTAGAACAGAGATCAAGAGGCTTCCACTACTACAGCTGCGACAATCGCGTTGGACTCCAAGTAGGTCAATCTACCCCAACCTATTTCATTTGTTAGCTAGGAACCTACACCTTAGCTTGTTCCCTTGTTGCTAGACCCACTCTAGGGCTAGAGGGATCGCCTTTGTCTGCAGAGGGGATTTACCTTTCCAACAAGTTGGTGACTCCACGGGGGATCAGTGTGAGTTTTTCGTCCCGTTGACGTCGGTCGTTTGGCTGTTTGTTTGTCTTTTTGGGCTCGCTTGAATGTTTAGAATTATCCTGTTCAGCTCTAGTGTGTTAATAATGACCTCTACTCACTGGTTCTTCCCTCCTCCCATAGTTATCCTGATTGGTGCAAGTTTCGTTTGAACAGTCATGCCAATTGTCACCTGTTGCTTTTTTTGTCGTAGTGCCAACCCCTATTTGGCACGAATTACTGCCTCACAGTCGCGCTGAATCCTGTAGGATTTGGTTTGACCCTTTTGCTGAGTGTTTGGTCAATTGTGCTTGAATCTGGGCTATTTTTTGATTTGAAATTGGTATTTTTGTATTTTCTTTACTGATGTGGGCTTGCTTTTCTCAGCTGTTTGTCTATTCTCTCATCAGTGCAGTTCATAGCCCTAGGGTTTCTAGGTGTCTTTCCCTCACTAACCCTTTTGATTGAAGTTAGAGTCTTTTAATTTGGTGAGTTTGATTCCTTGATCAGTTGTATTAGTCTTTCTTGATCCTTTGATGTTTTGGTTTTTTGAACGATTACTTTTTTTTTGGTTGTCTCTCCATATCTTCACTTCGAGCATAGATCACATTGCTCGTTTGGGGCATTTTGAAAGCTTTTTGTTTGTTTGAAAGAGTGCATCATTGGTTTGAGTACGTTTTTATGTTTGTATTGCTTTCAAATTGTTCATTTTGAGATTTCTACATTCATAGTGCTCTAAACTAGTGTTCTATTTGATTTTTTAATGTAATTAGTGCATTGTGTGCTTCATTCATTCAAAAAACAAAAAATTGCATTCTTTCATTTTCATCAGAAATGAAAAGTTCTTTTGCGTAATTACCGCTTGATGAACTAGGAAAGAGTTTTTCATTTCTCTTTTTGGTTGTATTAGATTCGTTAAGGGATTTCTTCTTATGATTTCATTGTTTGTTGCTTTCTAAAATATCTCTATCCTTCTCTTAGTTAGCATTCATCGAACGGAAAATGGTGTTATTTTGTATATAGTGTGCATTTAGGAAATTTGAGATCAATTTTGTTAAGGCCTTGAAACTGAAACATTAATTCAAGATCAACTTTAAAATTGATCAATTAATCTAAGGAAGCATTGGAACCTATCGGAAACATTCTTAGAGGTATAGGCTAGTGACGTGTTTGGGCATCGTTAAACCTAGTAGCTATCATTCACCACCTGGCTTTAGATAGCACTAGTAAAGACTTGTGCTCCCCGTACCGTCACGTATATAATAGGAGACCCTCATAGGTTCAAATCCTTTATCCATAGGAAGTCGAGTCTGTAACCCTGTAACCGTGATACACCGAACACAACATTCGGGGAGACTACATGCACGTGCATTAATTCCTTGGTCATTTCTCTTTCATTTGATCACCAAGGTGTATATGGAAGTTCACGGAAACTTGGTACACCCTCTTGCTTAGATTACCTGAGTAGTCATTTTGATCTTTTCGTGACTCCTTAAAAATAGAAGATATCATCGATCACTTTTCCTTTCACGCTCGTTTAAAATTGAAAGTGACTAGAGTCATCTTTTGTCTGTTTCTCGACTCTTAAAAGATGAACCAGCATAGTTTTATTTCAATGTCTTAAAATATTAACTGCCCACGAGATATTCTTGGTTAAATTTATCTTCCTTAGTATTTTGTTTTAAGGTTTTTTCCAATGGCAACATTTCTGGAGTTTACCAACCAAGGAATCCCCTCCGAAGGGAATCCTAGTCCTTTTCCTGCTTTTGGGAATGTTGGTGATCCTTATATGGAAACATCGTTCCTGCTTGGGTTAACTATTGGGTTTCCTCTTTGGTTATTCTCGACCTCTGTGGTCTCGAGTGTTCAGCCCACTGTAAAACCATCCCGTCCACCTAGACAACATCATGTTGATTCTAAGATGGACCTCTCCCCTTCTTCGCCTATTTCTTCATCCTCCTCTTCTACTTCGCGTGGTGAAAGTCTGGAATCTAGTAACCAGGTGGCTAAGAAGAAGAAGAAGAAAACAAAAAATAAGAATTCGGATAGAAGAGAGGCTAACTCTGTGGCTATTGTGCCTCAAACACCTTCGCTTGACAAACCATCCAACCTTCCACTGAAATTAAAATTCCCTTTCATGTTGTGAAAAGGAGACCATCTTCTTCGACACTGCCCTGGCATTCACAAGGTACTTGAAGCATGGTCCAACGACCGCCCACCATTACCTTTGGCTGTTGGAAGTCATGTTGGTGACACATCTTTGAATAGTAATGATAAGACTTGTAAGAAATAGGGTAAGGTTACGAATCCCTGTAAGTTGTGTGAAGGAAATCATCCCATTCACCTTTGTCCGTACATGGATGAAGCCACGAGAGTGTTGGACAACCCTACTGTTTCTATACCCTGCCTTCTGGATGGTTACAAGAAGCTTTCTTCGAGTCCTTTGCTAGTCGATTCAACCATCAATCGAGATTCATCCTTGGTCGATCTCACTCCCTTGGAAATTCAAATTCAAGAATTCGTTCCTCACCAGCCATTGGTCATGGAATCAATTGATCTGATCCTGCCTATGATTCATCAGTTTTTTTTCCGTTGAGAGTGGATCTCATCCCCCTCATGTTCTTCTTGTTTCTTCATATTCCTCGGACATGGAGAAGGATTCTCCCGTCCCTGTGACTCAAGAATTTTCTCTCCCTTCTCCCATGTCTGAGGTCTATGAGGATGCTTCTCTTGCTCTGGTAACACCAGAGGATGACTATCTCAATTCAATGGTACCCCCTCCAAGTATTTTTATCGCTTCCTTTGGTTGGAGTCGATTTGCGAGATACCGCCTTCCTTCTTATGTGCCTTTTGAGATCACGGTACAGACCTTTGATGTGGCCATGCCCAACACAATTATAGATGAAGGTGCATCTATTAGTATCATGTCTTCAACTACTTGGCAAGCTTTTGGTTCTCCACCGCTTGTGCCTATTACGCAGAATATGTTGGAATCACGATTGCCATTAGACCAAAACCCACAGGCGTTAGTCTCCGCTACAATCACCAGAGTTAGGATCCACGAGAGGCGGTTATTCCATGTCGCGAAACACATGGGGAGCGTTGAACCCAATGTCCAACAATCTCCCCCTCAACGTGAGTCGGGTGAGTTTCGAACTTGAGACCTGTCGCTCCGATACCACTTGTTGGAATCACGATTGCCGTTAGACCAAAACTCGTAGGCGTTAGTCTCTACTACAATCACCAGAGTTAGGATCTATGAGAGGCAGTTATTCCATGTCGCGAAATACACGGGGAGCGTTGAACCCAATGTCCAACAGAATCTATTGGCATTTAACAAAGGAACCAGTCAACCGTTAGGGGTCCTTCTGAATTTTTCTATTACTTTTGGAGGGAAAACTGTCTATATAGACGTGATGGTGGTTCAAGGGCCCTTGGATTTCAATTTACTCTTCGGGCATGACTATGCTTATGTCATGGGTGCACTTGTCTCTTCCCTCTTTTGTGTGATCTGCTTTCCACACAAAGGTCAGATTGTGACCATTGATCAGCTTTCATTCTTTGGTCTTGAGGTGGCAGCTAGCCCACCATCGTCTCTGTCGGATCTTTATCCACCAGTTTTTTCTTCCCCGCCACGAGTTAATTATGTGGCCACTTGTTCGTTGCCTTCATCCAATGGTAGTGCCCTTGGGTGCCATTTACAGGGGACATTTGATCGCGATTTCCAAGACATTTTTCTCCCATCAAATGCGAACCTCTTGGAAGCCATGACCTCTTATTTTCTATCTTAAAAGGTCTTTGGAGCACAGTTTCTTTTCTTGTGTCAAACTCCTTAAAAAATGAAACAAGGTCTTTGGAGAAGTTTTTTTTTCTTGTGTCAAACTCCTTAAAAAATTAAACAAGGTCTTAGGAGCAAAGTTCATTTTCTTATGTCGAGCTCCTTAAAAAATGAAACAAGGTCTTCGGAGCAGAGTTCATTTTCTTGTGTCAAGCTCTTTAAAAAATGAAACAATCTTTTATGAGGATGGTTCATTTTCTATGTTAACCTCGTTAAAAAATGAATTAGGTCATGAGGATGGTTCTTTTAATGTGTCAACCTCATTAAAATAATAAAACATTTTCCCTTTCAATTCGAGTCTTTTATTATATCTTGTAAAATCCCAATCGAGTCTTTCTCTGATTTCGTAATTTGAACCTTCACTCCATCTGCTTTTCATTCATTTACAGCTGGACTGAAGCTTGGGGGCATGTACCTTGAATTGAGTAACCATATTGGGGGAATGCCCGTGCCCGTTTTTCAAGCATATTTTACGTTTGTTTCATGCTTGTGTAAAAATGAAACCAATCGCAAGAATAGTTTACTTTTATTTCGAGCTTGCGTAAAAATGGAATCTTTTTGGCTTGGTGTGCCTTGTGAATGTTTCTTGCCTTTTCGTTCGTTGCTTATTATGCAGATTATTTAAATGATACAGTGGCTAACATTGTATTAGATAGAAATTTGCGTAATTTGTAAAAATCATCATCACATGACAGTATCCATAACAGGAAAATAGATGTATATGTATATATATGGAACGTTTGCATCAGTGTGCATCATAAATACAAAAAATATGTGTGTTTTTGTTACATCCTGAGACACCATGTCTCTCAAAAAATATGCAGAGATGAAACCTAGGTGTCTACTCGGCATGACTCTCATGATAACATGTCACTGCCCATACAAGCTTCCTTAGCAAGCGATGAACTCATTTTGACACCCCTGCAGTGTGTCTCTGGTACGTACGAGGAACATCATCGAATCGCACATAATACGGGATCTCATGGGAGATTCCCTCCAAGTTGCGTATGATTTCCTCCTCCTTGCCTCCCTCAGGGGCCACATCAAAATCGCGAGGAATCTACCTCGCTATTAGAGACATACCTTTAGGCCTTTCTGGGCCAACATCTGCATACATGGATTTACTGTTAGAACATGCATACCAAAAAAAAAAATCATAATACTCATGAAAATTAAAAAATGAGCCTTACCAAGTACTTCATCCTGATCCTCTCCTTCTGGGAGTGGGAGATATGCATCACCAATGAAATATGTGCCAGAGTAGGGCCAATCCTCCACGATGATTAGTTGTTAGCAGAGCCAATCAAAGAACTCCGGTCTCTAGGACATCTGTTGACCACCCCCTGACCTTGGCATCAGATCTGCCCAACGGGCCATCCATGGCTCTTGAGCTAGTGGTGTTGAGACTATAGCCTCCTGACACTGAAAGATTGGTAATCGTTCCAGGACGAATGATACCAGAATGGATCCATAGCCAAATTTCTTCAGCTTGGTTTTATTGCACTTGGTAAGTTGATTTTTCATGTTGATTGTCACTTCCTCTGCCCAGTTTTAGAGGGTTGGTGTCAGACAGTCTACAGCAAGAAGAAGTTGTGTCTTTTTTACTTCATGTGATGCTTGCGATCCTGTAGCTTGCGTGATGGTATGCAACACTACTCTTAGTGCCAAGTCCAGAATCGTTTGAATATCAAATTTTTCGCTTCTTGATCCTTTCCTTACTCCCGGACACACCCTGTCGATCACCATGCTCATGTTCTCCATTGTGGGTTGGGTGCCAGTCAGGATTGGTACTGCTCCCCTCCACGATAGCCCTGTTATGAAGTAAATTTTCGAGTCTTTGATCTCGAGTTCCTGATCACGAAGAACAAATTTTCTTGATCCTCATCCCATATACTGATTAAGTATTGTAGCAGCTCTGGTTGAGGTTTGAGGCATGGTGTCATGAATAATTTCTTGAGCCCAGAATCTCTAAGAGCTTCCATGCATCTTTCATTTTCCATGGCAAGTTTGTCTTCTTCACTGTGTTCTCATTCCTTCCATTTGATCACCAATTTGTTGCTTCACACCTGCAAACACATTCGTAGGGATGTCATTAGCCAAATATAAAGCTCCTAATTAATTAAAATTGGGTCTTTTTCTTGCATTTTCAAAAAAAAAATGGTCGTCGCAGTTGGCGCGAATATTTTTGAAACAGTCGCGCCAATGGGCATGCCCCAGTTCAGAAATTTTGGCGATTGGCGTGAGTCTGTGCCTGATATTCGCGCCAACCGTCGTACCCTATTTGTTGAAAATTATAGCATATATTTCCAACTTTAGAATGGTAGGTGATGAAATTACAATCAAAATGTAGGGAGGAATGATAGCTCTTACATGGAACTGACAGATTCAAGATTGTTCTGTCGGATTGATCGTTATCGCCGCCGCAAAATCACAGTGTAAAATGGGTAACTATTGCTCCACAAGAGGTAAAAGTGAAAAGTAATTATTTTTTACAATTATTGGCATTTTATAACTTTTTAGAACACTAATTAGGTTTTAAGACATATTTTTTTATTATTTCACCATGTTATTTCAAGAAATGGGTTTTATTTTCATCTCTTGTGAAGTGACAGGTTTTTTACGTAATGGCGATGAAGTAACGAGTTGTATTTTATACTTTTTTGATCTCGGTAAAAACATGAAAATTCACTGTTGGAGTCATCTTTCAGCTCTTTTCTGACTCTCTAAAATTGAAAATATTTTCGAGACTCTTGTTGTTTTTAACTCGTTAAATGGATGTGAAATGATATCTAACTAGTAGACGTTTACCCCTTTTTCGGGCTGGGATAGATTATTTACGAAAAAGGAATACCTTAGCCTATCGCAACTAAGAGATTCTTTCAGATATTTTTTTCTACCTTTTCAAATCTAAGGGACTATTTACCAAAAGGGACCTATTAGATTTTTATTTTCCACTTCTTTTCAAACTCTCTAAACATGAAAATATGTTGAGTTCTTCCTTTTTCAGACTCGTTAAACCCTAATGACATCAGACATCATCACCATGACGTTCACTGAGTTCCTCCTTCCTAGGGCTCATAAAATGTACTAGGATGGATTTTTCCAAAGGAAAAACTTATAGTACAAGCATATGTTATCCCCTTCAAGCTTGTTTTCCAAAAATAATTGAGGTACTTGCCATAAATGGTGGGGTAAAATGGAACCAAATCTTAATCGTGTCGGCAGTATGTCGCTCTTGAACATGACACTCATTTTCATTCGTGTCGGGTTGGGGACATCTCATTTCATCATTTTTGCCTCCATGGGTTTGGGTAATTTGTTTTGGCCTCTCATCTGCTCTTTGTCACGTCTTCATGACCTCAGATCCCTTGATGTCAAATACTGCCAAATCCAGAGTCGTGTCGCTGATATGTTCAAGAGAAGTTTTCCTCTGCAGTTTTCAACCTTCCTCTGATCCTTTGTTTGGTCCTAGTTCACTATCATCATGTTCCTTTGTCTCGTGTCGATGATGTGGGAAACATTATGGCCATCCTTCAACCAGGTCACTTCCTATCGACTTCAACTTATTATCCAATAAGTTGACCTAGAGACTCCCTTCCGGTACCTTGGAGCTTACATGCCTCAATGGCAAGTTCTTCACATTTGACAATAGGTCCACATCATTGGCCTTTGATTGAGTGACTCTGCGGGTGTTTGACGCTAGATCACTGTTCACATTCTGTGGATTATACTTGTTGTACCTTGAGAGCCATTTTCATTATTGGTGATTTCTCTCATCCCTGTTAACAACTTTCATCATTGGCTGGTAATCAGGTGACTTTCTTGCATGCTCAACTTCATCTCACATATTCGTATGCTTGAATTTGTACTTCTTTGATTCGAGATGGAGCGCAAGACCCTGGGTTTTTTCTGATAAGATCCAGGTTGCATGATATTGTGGTTTATCATGACTTATTGCATGACTCTTTTGATTAGATGGCTGCAACCATACCTGAGTCTATTTGTTGATCCTTAATGTTGGATGGCTGCGTCCATACCTCAGATCTCAGTTTCTATGTACTCTATTATGGATGGCTGCACCCATGCCACATGTTCATGTATCAAAGATATCAGTTTTATTTGTAATTTCAGGTCTTTTGACAGTGGTGTTTGGTTCGAACGCGTTCTCATAAAGAATTTCACCCCTCCCTCTCTCTCGGACCTCATGCTTTAGGGGGCATCTATTACACAACATTTTTTCACCGTCCCTACAATCCCCATCCCACACATTGGAGGACCATTTCCATGACCAATACAAAGTTTCATGCCTTGCAAAGACCATCATTGCATCCCTTTCCAAGAGGACAACATTCCTTCTGTGAAAATTTCCTGAGCAGACCATCAGAAACACATGTTTTTGCCTTGGCGCTGGTAGACCGTTATGCCCTTGTGCCAATGAGGAATATTAACACTGGGCCCTACACCCATTGGTGCTCTATCCCATTTAGCTACCTGCACCAAGATTTTTTTTGAAATTTTTTTAAAAATAGAGGCGAAGTTTCCATCATAAAAACTTTGTGGGTGAGTCAGCCTGAGTGGTTCGATCGAATAACTACTACCACCCTCCTTTGGCCTCTTGTTTCCACCTTTTGGGGAAACCTCCCAAAGGATAAGGCCTCCCTTCCATAATTGTAGGGATCCCAACCTCCTCCTCTCCCTGTATAAATATAGCTATTTCCCAATGATACACTAGCTGAAAAATCATCGTTGAAAGGCTGAAGAGAATTGCTAAACATCTTGTTGGTGAGATAGAGCAGAAAGATACCTTTGTCAAGAGAGAGCTTAGGCTTGTTTCCTTGCCTCATCCCAATTCCTGACGATCCTTCGATACGCGCTTGGACTGAACCCGCTAAAGGAGGTTGCGACATCAAGGCTCTGGTTGTAATCTCTTTCTTCTATTTATATATACATGACTATTGTCTCGTTCCCATCTTGTGTTAATATGGTTTATTTTTCACAATGTGTTTAGTCCTCCTTGACTGACTAGTTAGATACGAATGAATTTATTTTCTTGTATATTTCTCTTGTCTTTGATATTTGTGCAGGAATATGAGTACTGTTGTTGAAGGACCGCCACCTGTTAGGACAGAGATCAAGAGATTGCCACTACTACAGCTGCGACAATCGCGTTGGGCTCCAGGTAGGTCAATGTACCCCAACCTATTTAATTTTTTAGCTAGGAACCTACACCTTAGCTTGTTCCCTTGTTGCTAGACCCACTCTAGGGCTAGAGGGATCACCTCTATCCACAGAGGGGATTGACCTTTCCAACACTAGTTACAACTAGTACAACTGACTTTAACTCACTTAACTGAGTTAAAATAAATAACAACTCACATAACTACACATCCAACTCTGTTACAACTTTGTATCAATCAGTTACAATGAAGTCCATTGCATGGTATACCATCCGGCCACTTCAACTTGAAACCCACTTAGCTAACTGATTTTCCACTTCAGTTAATTATTTCCAAGTTCTCATTGAAAATTGATAATTATTTATTGTCTAATTATTGTGAAGGGATAACAATAATCGACATGCATTCTATTTTTAGACATGCATTCCACAAAACAACTTCGCACATGCATTCCAAAAATACACAGCCATTCATCCATGCAATTTTCTCAACCATCTATAAATAGACTACTACTAAAAACAAAATTTGACCCAAATTCTAAAAATAGACATATCACCTAGAAATAGCCTATGGGCCCCACCTAGTTTAGGTGCTTAATTTTCACTAGGATCATCATCTTGTTGAATCTCAACACTCCCTCTAAACAAGAAAGGGATTATCCTTCACCCCGATCTTGTCTCCATGGTATTCGAATTTGCTCTTGGTGAGCGTCTTCGTCAGAATATCTACATCCCGATCTTCCGTAGGAATGTACTGAAGCAACATGATCTTCCATTGCACACAATCTCTGATATGATGATATCAGATATCTATATTCTTAGATCTATCATGAAACACAGGATTAATCGAGAGTTTAATGCAACTTTGATTATCACAACGAATCACTAAAGGATCTAAATGAGAACCAAACAAATTGACTAGGATCTTCCTCATCCAGATAGCCTCACATGCAGCTTGACTTGCTGCCATGTATTCCACTTCCACTGACTTGAGTGCCACAGATCTCTATTTCCTGTTGTACCAAGAAACAATTGTACATTTGATACTGAAAACCCCTCCCGATGTGCTCTTTCTATCCGTTGGGCTGCCTGCGCAATCTGCATCTGTGAATCCATGCAACTTCACCTCATCCGTCTGTTTGTACCATAATCCATACTTAGATGTGCCCCTAAGATATCTCAGGACATGATTTCCCGCCTTCCAAAAGAGCTTGGTAGGCTTAACCATCGCTTGACTAAGTTGGTTCACTACATAGCATATGTCTAGTCTTGTATTAACTAAATACATGAGCAAACCCACCAACTGTTGATAGATAGTAGCATCCACTTCCTCTATCGATGTAGCATCCTCTTTCCTCTAGTTTCCTAGAAGAGGAGTATCCATGGCTTTGTAGCCCTCCATGTGAAACTTACCGAGTATCTCCCTTGCATACTTTCCTTAAGACACAAAAATTTCACCTTCTCGCTACCATATTTCCATTCCAAGGAAATAGTGAATCAGGCCCATATCCTTCATCTCGAACTCCTTTCCAAAATCCTCCTTGCATGAGTGTATCAGGTGCTCATCGCTAGTCATTATTAAATTATCAACATAAAGAACAATGATTAAAATCTTACCCTCCACCACAATATGGTATAGGTTTGCATCTGCCTCACTCTTGGTGAAGCCAAGTCTAGTGAAACAGCTATTGATCTGAGTGGACCAAGCACGGGGTGCTTGCCTCAGCCCATCCATCGCTCTTTTGATTTTGCACACATGCAACTCACTACTGAAGATATCAAATCCTTCATGTTCCTCAATGTACACTTCTTCCTCAATGATCCCATTAAGGAACACAGTCTTCACATCCATCTAATGAATGTTCCATACCATCTATGCTGAGAGAGAAAGGATGTTCCTTATTGAATAATACCATGAGACATGTGCAAAGGATTCTTCATAATCAATCCCCTCGATCTATGAGAAGCCCCGAGCCACAAATCTTGCCTTATACTTCTCAACACTCCCATCAGTAGCTTGCTTTACCTTGTAGATCCATCTTGAACCTACCACTGATTTATCAACCGACCTTCGAACAATTTCCCAAGCACTTTTTTTGACAATGGAGTCATACTCCTCCACCATTGCATCTAACAATGTGGGCTCCTCCATTGCTTCCTAAAAGGAAGATAGCTCAGTCACAATACATTTGCTCATGAGAGCCATGTATCTGTTAGGTCCCCATAATTTGTTAGATTGGCAAGACCAAATGTACAAGGGTAACATCACACCAGTCTTTGGAGTCCTATGACCTAGCCTTCTTGGACGCAGAGAGGGCTCTCTCTATACTTGTGTAAAAGGATGTAACTTGATAGATTTTAGGGTTTCGATTTTAGGATAGTTATAAGGATTAGGGTTTGTTTGTTTGTTTGGTTGGTTGGGTAATTTTTCAAGAAAAATAGATAGAGTGAGAGAGGTTTAAACCATTAGGCTATGGATTCTACAAAATTTCTTGAGAAGTGCAACAATAGGTCAACGGTATATCACAGGGCAAGTCTAACAAAGCCAAATGGATCTAAAAGATTATGTGAGTGAGGTGAACATTAAATTGTGAACATAGTAGGTGCAAAATGGAAGCTAAGAATCCTTCAGAAAATACGTTAACAATAATGGTCTTTAATATTACTAAGCATAAAGAAATAACCAAAGACAGTGCATACCAATAACTTCTTTGACCAAACCCTAGCAAGTAAGCACTAAGACAACAATCCAGTGAATCGTAGAAAGCAAGAAATTTGTAAATATTCTAGTGATTTCACCTTCAAGAAAAGAAAACATTTAAGATAAACATGTAGTAGAGATCAAAGAGTAGGGAAATCCTAATTTATTTAATCAAACTAAAAATACCTCCAAAGCAACCATTTAGGATAAACAAAAGGGCATGACAAATCATAAACCTCTTCAGTTAAAACTAATCAGCAATAGTTCAAAACAAAGACCTTAAAAACAATGTTTAAGTTACATCAAAGAGTAGGGATAACCATGAACTACTTTTACATTGGCTTCATTAATAATATTTAAGATAAAAAAGCATAAGTGGAACTAGAGAGCATTCAAGAATTCTCTAATCTGACCTAGCAGAGGAAAACATACAAGTAGTAGAAAACAAATAGAGCTAAGGTGCCTCTAAACAACATTTCTTAGCCTAAAATTTCTTTCCTACTGCATGAGAAAGACAAAACAAAGTGATAAAATAAGGAAAAAAACACTAGATAGGAAACACATCACCATTATGCTTAGGAATCTTGCAAGTAAGATTGCTCCATCATCATGCAAATCAAAACATTCACAAAGTCCGTAGCCAAATTTCTCCTCAATCTTCAAGTCTATAATATTTCTCTCAATAATCATCCAACATGTACAATGAGGCCTCAATGTTGTATTTAACCAGCAAATAGGACCAAAACCCTAACTAGGGTTTCCAAAATGTCATAAATACATCATAAAATGTCAAAATTTTCCATTAAGACCATGCAAGGCCCAAGGCACAAAATATCTAATGTAATAAATGAAAAATAAATCCAAACATAAATTATGAGCTAAATAGGAGTGATTTGCCTCAAATTTCCTTGAAAATATCTTTTTCCATAAATTTGCGTCTTTTTTTAACGTTGTAGGCAAGGGCGTAGCGCTAAGGCAAAGGGTGCAGCACCTGCACCAAAAAAAAGGTCATCTTGCAGCTGAGTTTTGAAGGCCTTCCCGGAGTCCAAATGAGCTCCATGATAAATCATTGGAAAGCTTGTCAAGTCTAATGTCCAAAAATCCATTTAGCTTTCCATTTGGAGTCCAGTTTCCTGCTCAAAAATTCATTCTCCCAAGGCTGCTTAGGGCACAGCGCCAGCTCTGGAAATAGGGCAGAAAGGTGGTTTTTTGGGTGTTTTTGGTACTTTTGGAGGACGAAAACTGCTCCAAATGATCTAAAATTTTGTTTGCATGATGCCCTTGGCCTAAGGATTCCAAAAATGTAATCCAATCCTCAAAAATGTGCCCCAAAAAAAGCACATTTCCATGGGCACTGCGCCCTTCACACTTTAAATCATTCAAAAACCAAAATTTACAAAAACTTGCCAAAATTTGAAATTGTTTTGCTCATGGTGTTTGAGATGCCTGTAGGGAAGCATCAGCAAGGATTTCAAGGTTTTCTTTGCATTTTTCCTCTTTTATGACTTGAATATTTGCAACGGCTCTTTTAAGCTTGGCCCTTGCAATCTTGTACCTGAAGGCATAGTGCCTTGCTATAATGTTCCAAATTTTTCTTCAATAAATTGGAACATTAATTTTTGTCTAAATTCATTTAGGAGATGAATAATTGGGAAATGAGGCCAAATAAAAATAAAAACATAAATAAAATCCCTCTATTATGGAAAGGGATCAGCCATGGAACCAGATTTCGCACCCTCAAGAGTGAAAGGAGGTATTTTCAAAGAGGTTTGACCAAGTCAACCAGCGTAGGATATGAGGTGGAAAGCACTACTTGGGACAACGTAGGAGGGAACCTTCTAGAGGAAGGGAAAACCTAATTCAAAGTAGGGCCCATGGTGAGCCTTCACTTGCTATATATGGAGAGGAGGAGAGCCATTGCCATTCATGCATATGTTTATGATTTCATGTCTATTCAAACATTGAGCATTCTTTGCCGCTTAGCAAGAATTGTCGGGAAACTCCTGTCTAGGATTTCCTCACCTTCTTGAGAGGCCTCTTGAATCTTGGTTCTTCATCTTCCACATATCTTGGCTCAAGGCCAAAGCATCCTCCTCCAGGACAACGTTATTTTTGCAGCATCATAATACTATGTTGTAGGGTGTTGCAGTGGAGACTCACGACACCTCTTCCTTCTCTTGTTTTTCAGAGGGAGAGTCTTTCTTTACTTGGAGGATCAGATTGGAAGACATTGGAGCTTATTTTAAGATCTTGGCACTTGGCCATAGTGTTCTATTCCACTCACTATGTAGTCCCTCTTAGTGACTGAGTTATTTTCATGGATTATCTGCAGTAAGGGTTTGCAGATTGATTGGAGGGTGAGATCTCAAGTGTAAGGATCAGCCTTCCACTTTGGAGATCCATTGGAGAGGTTTTATTTCAGATTTCTCATCTTCTTCAGCCTTCTCTATTGAATTCCAGATTTGAGTTGCAGCAGCTGCCCAGCAACTCCGGCATTTTTTCCATTTTGTATATTTCAGCCAATCCCTTAGAGGATTGATGTATTTTTGCTTCTAAGGGTTAGAGCTTTGCTCCCCTATTGTATTTGAGCCATATATTTTCATATTCATGTATTGACATCATTTTGTAGCAGTATTCTCTCATAGAATACATCCTCATAGCCTGGGTTTATGCAGAAATAGCAGTGTTCTTTCATATTCATGTACATGTATTGTTGAGGCTTGCATTGCCTTTCTTGAGAGGTTGTTTCCTCAAGACTTGTACTCTCTTTTGCTGCTATAATTACTCTTGGCTATATGTTAATATTCTTGTCTCACAGATCACTGAATAACATTGTCTCTTCATGGTATGCTCATTTTTATGTTTGCATATTACTGTAGCTCACTTTTGAGTGAGATTCTTCAAGAAGCTCTATAGACAGAGTCTGAAAAGGGCGAGATAGCCTCCAGATCTCACACTTCATTGAGAAGGTGACACATCTGGTAAATGCCCCTTCAGTCAATCTCTAGAATAGATTGTTGATTGCTGACATTCCTAAAAAAAGGAACATTTCACTTGCCATCTTCTTTTGGAGGTCTAGGTCCCAATTGGTCTTCTCCAACAGACCCTATAAGTGAATGTTTTCCCTCTCAATGCAAGGCTCCCCATCATAGTCAATCTCCATGGAAATTACCTCACTTGGAGTGGGCTTCTCTACCAATTTTTCCTCTTACTCTCTCCTTGGATAAGGCCTTCTTTAAGCCAATTTTTCTTGGCCTCCTCCTAGGAAGTTGTTCTTACTCTTCATCAATGTCTCCATATCTATCCAAGGCCTCATCTAGCTTGGCCTTGGATTTTGTAGCCTCTTTTTGAGCTCTCATAGCTCTGACCTCATAGATTTCCTTCTGTGCCTCTAGCTTCTTGTTTTCAATCTCATAATAGTGAATTTCATTCCTAGCCCTTCCTAGATTGGCTTGCAAATCTTTGATTTGGGCATCTTTGCTTTTGAGCAACATGCTTGAGATCCTTTCCTCATTTTCATTATCACTGTCAACATGAATGATTCAAATTCTTGTTCAGTTTCATTCTGGTCTTCTTCTTTTTCATCCATGACCTTCTCTTTTCCTTTGTCAAGCTATTTATTTGATGTAGAAGGCATGGTCCCTTGCCTATTAGAGGCAGCAAACACATGCCTATTTCCTCTTTGGTAGGTCAAAGAAAAAGGTTCAATGTTGCTCATTTTAGTGTTTTCAGTCCTGTTTCCATCATGAATGCCATCATCATGGGTATCCTTATTATCCTCATGGCTCTTATCAGCACTGCTATCATGGCTACTTTCATAATTGGTATTACCATTGCTATCATGGCCCTTTGACCCACTGTCATCAACAATGCCAACATCATCACTGTCTTCAAGGCTCCTTGTTTTATCACTGACATCATCCTCACTAATATCATTGCCCTTATCAGTATTGCTAATTTCTGCCTCATTTCCTTTATCTGATCCGCTGATTTGTGTTTCATCACTATCATCATGGCTTTTTGAACTATTGTCTTCTTCACTTCCTTCTTATTCATTGGTTTCTGCTTCACTGTTTTCTTTTTCATTGGAATTTTCATCATTTTCCTCATCTTCACTAATATCTGCCTCATTGCTGTGAGCCTCACTGTGCTCTTTACTGTTATCATCAGCCTCACTACCCTCACTATTTGATTCTTCATTATCATCTCCTTCATTGGAATCTCCTTCATTGGCATCTTTGCTACATTCTTCATTTGTATCTTCACTGTTCTCAGGACTCTTTGTTCCATTGCCATCATCATTTCTGCAACTTTCTGCTTCATCTTCCTCATCTTCACTGATATCTCCCTCCTCTATGCTTTCTTCTTTTCTGTCATTATCCTCACTACCCTCACTTTCTAATTCTTCATTGTCATCTCCCTCTTTGTTAGATGCACTAGTATCATGAGGTGAAGGTGGGGGATTTTGAGAAAGTGGTGAAGGAGGGTCATTATCCTTAAGTGAAGTAATGTAAGTAGATGGTGAGGTGGAGGATTCATGAGTTGATGGAATGTGAGAAGATTGTGATGGATGTGTAGTGGGGTGTGATGATGAAGGAGGAATGGGAGGCTGAGAAGATGAAGGCACATCTTGTTGTTGTTGGCCTCCTATATTGGTGAATACCTCATGGGAAATGAAAACCTCCCATGGAATAACCTTCTGCTGCAATTGATGCATCACAACCATATTGATAAGTGAGTAGTGAAAGAGGCTCTACATCTGCTAGGGATAGTCTCTCTTTTGTACAATATATTACAATTTTTCAATACTTCTGTAGAGGTAATAGGGTAGGTGCAGCATCATAACCCTAGTAAAGTGCATGAGAATCCTAATGTGATAGGAGTAAAGCCTAGAGAACCTTCCCTCGCATGTAAAATATTTCATAATGATTCTCATCATAGGTGCATATCTCTCTAGAAAATGTAAGAAAGAAAAAATGGAATTGTAGTTTTCTTTGTATCTAGGCTTTAGGAAGGGTTCATAGTAGCTCATGTCAATGTTGGCTTGCTTGAACCATTTCTCCCCTACACTAGGTATTCTTGTGGCATTGGAAATAACATCTGAGGACAACTCAAAGTTTACCCCTACAAGGTTAACTTGTTTCTCATGCAAGTTAATGATGAAAATCCTTGTTAGCTCAGGTTGGTTTTGCACCTGTTGTACCCTTTCACAAAATCAAAACACCCCACATGCTGGAAGCAAGAAACAGTCATGGGAGAAGCCATTAGCTCTATTGTGTTTGGAAGTTCAAATATGTTTATTTTTCCACCTTTGTGCCCCTGCCTCCTTGGAATTTGGCCTTCTCCTTCACTACCACTGCCCTCTCTATCTGACATCTTGACCACTCTACCTTTGAAACCATAGCACTGATATGAAACTGATATGGAAGAGGGAAATGGAATGGGAGTCTGATTCTGAATGAGATGAATGAGTGAGGGTGTAAATAAGGCAGAATAAGAAGCTAAAAATAACTTGATGACCACCCCCTTTTGATTTGTAAAAACTCTGCTTTGTCACACCTTGCACTTATGTCAAATTGAAATGAAAGAAAGCAATGTAAGGTCAAACTATTTGCAGTGTAAGGGACATAGCTTATGAGTGAAATGGAGTGAGTGTAGGAAAAACCCTAGGGGAATGAACAACTTTCAACCATGTACCCTTCTAGCTATCATTGGTATTTTTAGCATGCATATGGAAAGAGGCTTGAATAGTGACTTCAAGGCTTTTGAAAATCATGGTTTTGATCTTAGGGTTTGATTTTCTTTCAATTAATTTATCAAAAGTGATTGCAGGATGGCTGAAGGAATTCACTTACCATTTAGCATCGCTTTGGAGGAACTTGGAGAAAAGTGTTTTGAGCTGATTTCAGGATCTGCAGGGTGTAGGAGGCCCTCCTAGCCAAGTGCGCACCACCCAGGCAAACGGTGGGTCGGTTCGGCCAAAGGCGTAGCACCTTGTTCCAGGCGCACAACGCCAAGGTCCTTTTAATGGGCTTGTTAGGAAAAATCGGACAAGTGCATAGCGCCATGCTCCAGGCACGTGGTGCCTTAATAAAATGCACGAAATTTTTTTCCAGGGGTGCAGCACCCGATTCTAGGAGCTCAGCGCCAACCTGAATTCGCAACGCCTCAACACTTAGCTGAAATTTGGCTTGAAAAACTCACAGTTTCCTCTCTTGAACGCTCTGATGACTTTGCAAGTGAACAATGAGTTGTTGAAGTGTTGAGATGACCTTTTATATACTTAGATATTTAAATTTAGCTTTACAAACCCACTTTCTAATGTTTTCAAAGTCACTTCCTTTTGCCTTTCTCACCAATATTCCTTTGAATGTTTTGCCTTACAGGTGACCTAGATCATGAATTTAGCTCTTATTTTTGCTTCTTGAGGCATAATATACTCATTTTGACATCCTTGGATTTAGATTAGTCATGATAGCACCTTCAAAACTTTATGTGGCTTCTATTACAATTTTTAACTTGTCTTTCTCACCTTGGCTGGCAGTTAGGAAATTTCTGTTCTTTTTTATCCTGAAAACTTGACACATTCATTCTGACACAACGCCAACCTTAAAATCATCTTTGATTTCCACCTTGGAGTTGAACATCATTTTTTTCATCTTTTTGACAACTGCTACTTTGTAGGTGTCTGAAATGATAATTTGACTCTCTTTTCATTGATACCCTTTACCTTCTCCTTTTGGAGGTTTGCTTTGAGTCATAAAGTTGGCTTCTCTTGGCTCATTGATTTCCTTTAAAACTTTTGTTTGCAGGTGACTGAGATGGTGAATTTTGACCTTCTTGTTGCTTCTTGAAGCATAACAAGCCCATTAAAAATCTCTGAGGGGTTTTTCTCATAACAACATTGTCAAAACCTTCTTCTGTGATTTTGTTTTGTAGGTGACTGAAAACATTGATTTTACGTTTCTTATTGATACTCTTTATACCGTTTCCCTTTGAGGAAATGATAAATTCACCTTGGAAATCTTTTGGGATGACTACATATAATAGCACCCTCACATTCCTTTCTTTACTGGCATCATGGAGTTCAAACCATGTCTTTTCACCTTCTTTAGCCATTTTCCCAAAACCTTAGTTGTTTGGAGTGCATTAAAGACAATCATCAGTTTTGTCTTCTAAGTTCTCTATAGCCCTTTTAATTTCATTCATTTCTGTTCAGTTCACATCACCTTTTTCCTTATTTCATCCATAATTTCTAAAAAACTTCTCTTCATGTTTGGTTTTTTTGGTGTGCCTCCTCTATGTGATTTGTTGCAAGTGGTCAGTGTTTTGACATTTAAGTGGTCCATTTGGCTCAAAATCTTAGTTCTCCTTTCAATATCAACTTGTTTCTCTTTCTTTACTTGCATTTTATGATTTGATAAGACAAACTTCTTTGGAAACTTTCTAGCAAAGTAAAATTAGTGCCTTAAACACCTAATTTACCTAGTGAGGAGGAATCTTTGACTTGGTCTTTGAATGAAAATTGGCTTGGAGTCTTCAAGTGTAAAAACTGAGTATTGAAAAAGTGGTGTATTGAAGATCCAAATCCAATGTACTTGATTTATCTAAAGAGCCTATAGAGATAGTTTGGATACCATCAATGCTTAAGGAACCTGGTTAATCATGGGAATCAGTTAGGCTATAGGTAACCCTATATGTAAAGTAGATTTATGGGCAAGGGAAAAACAGAATAATGAGGTCATAAGTGGGAAAACGGATGGAGATGAGTAGCACAAACCCGTAAGGAGTTTTTTAGGAGTGGTAGGGTGACCATGAAATGGAAAAATGGTAGAATAGTGAAAAATTTTCAATAAGGATAATGAAGGCAGTGAGATTTCTAAAACTCACAATATTTAGGGAATTTTGTTTTTAGAAATCTAGAACCAATATTTAGTCATCCACAGATAGTAAAAATTAGTGATGACTAACACTGGCTCCACTTGGGGAGGGCAGCTCTTGTTTAGGAGGTGTCAAGGACCTCAGAGTTCATATATCTAAGTTTTGGAGACCAGTACCTTACTTGTACTTGTCAAATCCCTCTTCCTTCATTTGTTGATGTTGTCTTGAAGCTATGATCTTATAAAATCCGAAAACATGATTGCTTCAATCTCAGTTCTACCTACCCATCTTATTTTGCCTAACATTTTTTCTTCTTTTGGGTGCACTTGGAATGGCAAACCCTTGACATTATTTTCTTTTGAAAGCATAAAAAGCTATATACTTGTACCCATATTACTTCCAAAGGTTCAGATTAGGCTAATGAAATCTCTTATTCTCTACCTAGTCTACTTATCTGTCAAGGTTAAGTTGTTTGACAGATTTTCATTCTCTAACCTATTGACGTGAAATTCAAAATATGACCAAACCAGGATTAAGCAATCTAATTTGCCATGGGCTGTGGAATTTGGAAAAGCTACACACAAACATTATTTTTGTACAATAAAAAAATGGAAAACATGAGGATTGTGATTCAGAATTGGTTATGCATCCCTCTCATTCTCCGTTGGTTTAGATTTGAGCATTGAAACCAAATATCTTTTCCTAATCTAATATACTGAAAATCCAAGTTTACATGGTTTGGAAAATCTCCTTTCACTAACGTATCAGCAGAAATTTAAAACATGTTCAGTCATGATTAGGCTAGATGTCTAAACAATACTTTTCTTTCTCAACAGTAGTGGCATTTAGGTTTGCACACTTTCAACAATACTCTTTTTTGGTATATGGTTGTTGTTGCACTGAAAATTGTCATCCTAACATTCTGCTATGTGTATGAGCTCATTATCACTCATACTTCCTCCTTTTCAAGTCTAACATATCAGTTCCTCATGTCAAGCCTTGAAAATAAGAGAAAAGTTCCTAAAAATCTCCTTAACTCTGGTATCGCACTTTCTATGTATCTTGCCTACGGTCCCACACCTAATGTTCATGTCTCCTGCGTACCTGAACGCACTTTCTCTGTGTTATGGGTGCAGACCCCTGTAAATATTAAAAAGGTGAATGTAAACTCAAAAAATCTCACTTTAAGTAAATTCTAGAAGCCTCTAGAAAGAATCTTGCGGTGGCAGAACCGCTCTTTTGAGGTTCATGTATCCCTTACCTTATGGAGCTAACCCCTTGATGTGAGGAGATTATCCCTTTGAAGGAGGATTCTATCCCTTCATAGTTGGAACTAAAACCTCCTCTTTTCCACTATAAAAAGAGGCATTGGGTAGCCTCAAAGGGAGTTCAAGCTTTGAATTATTTGAGGTTAAGTGCTGTTGGGATTCAGACTCATTTAACTGATATTTTTGTGAGGAGAGATCACATACCTCTATCTGTCTCGGTTGGAGGAGTGCAGAGCTTATCAGAGTAGAGGAGATTCCTGCTTCCGACCCCGGGAAGGCCTGTTCAACATCAAGGATAAGGTTGTAAGGTTTTCCTTCTTTTAAAGTTAATACAAATGAGTTCATTTTTCTCAATAAGTTGTTAGTTAATTGTTTATTTCATGGATTCCTTTATCACTATGATAAGCATGATTTACGATGTTTACTATATAGGTGATATTTAATGTTTGCTTGTTTGTGACTGCAGGTTTACGAAGATAACTCCTTCAAGTGCACGAGGGACAACAACGACTTCAAATAAGCATTGGACCTACGGTAAGTCTTTTACACCTCTATAGTGTTGTTTGTAAATCATATATGCTTAGAGAAAGATTAGTTCATTTGGCTGTTTGTTACTAGATTACCTTTTTGGTACTAGGGAGATCGGTCTTGTCTACAATTTTGATTAATCCACACAACAAATTGGTGACTCCACTGGGGAAGAAACTTGTTGTTTTTGGTTCTCTTTTATTTTGATTTGAGGAAAAGTTTTTCCTAGTTTTCGATTGATAGATATCTGTCTGGGTAGCTTAGGTTTTCTCTGTTTTTGAAAATTTTGAAATCTTTTATGTTTTTCTTTAGTTTTTCTAGGGACCTCACTTTGTCGTTTTTCACAGTGCGGGCAGTTTCGCACTTTCTTTAAGTAAACAGTGCGGGACCGCACCTGTTACTTCTCGATGCCTGCGGACCCTGTTAAAATTCTAAAAGACTCCAGATTTCTTTCTTTATTTTATCTTTATTTTGATTTAGATTTTTTAGTATCTGCCCATATTGGCGTTGTTTCTGTCAAAAAAAATTTGTGAATGAATTCCAGCAGTATCTGTGTTTTGATGATTTTCTAGAAGTTTTGCATTGTGGATTGCTTTTCATTTGGTCTCTGTAGTGATTCAAAGCATTGGCAGTTTGAAGTACCTCAGACTACATTGGTATTTTTTCCTTTTTGCTGAGTCTGACCTAATTTTGAAATCCATCCTTTATTGAGAAATAGATCTACTTATTTCTTTGCAAATCTTCGAAAAGAACTTTGTTATAGGTTTTGAATTTCATTTTTATAAAAAACATATCTGAGTGTTTTTTATTTATTTGTTATTCTGGACAAATAGATCCTTAGTTTACTGAACAACTAAGTAAAACATTCTTCAAAAATATTAAAGCTTTTATTCAATTATATTTTTAAAGTTTGTAGATCTCGAAATTAGTTTTATAGTTTTGAGTGCTTTTAAAAAATTTGCAGATTTCTTTTGAAGGAAAATTGTTTTTGTAGTTTCAAGTTTCTGAAAGTGAAAGGATTTTCTTGTGAGATTTGATAATTTGTCTCATTTTGAGTTATTGTTGAAAAGACAAAAATATTTTCTTCCAATTATTCTTTATGCTTAAAGAAAGATATATTTTTTTTAAAAGAATTGCATTCTCGAACTCTTTCTTTAGCTAGAATTTCATTGAAAGAAAACGATTTGATTATCATTTTTAGGTGCATTTTTAGCGTTTTTGGAAGTCGAGTCTTCACACCATCAAAGTTTCATTTCCATACCTATTGAATTAATAAACAACTCATAAAAGTAACGCTTAATTAAAATTCATCTAGCAATCTTTTTATTTTCTAGGGCTCTTATCACCAACATAGCTTAGGCTAGTATCTTGGAGTAGGGAGTAATTAACTCTCCAAGAAAGTAAAAACAAACAAGTAGATAAATGTTGCGATAGGAAATAAATCCAATTGTAATTGGTACAATATGGGAAACTTCTCTTAAAGAAGTCAATCATGAGATCATGTCCAAACCTTTGAAACAATCAATTCTGTTTCATTGGGGAAGATAGAAGATTTTGCGTGCATTACAAACGATAAACCTCAGACTAACCATTCTCGAGGAGCCTGTGGTCACTTTTCGGTAAACCTTGGATTAACAATGTCGAGGAACCTTCAAGGGGATTGAGCTTTGTTACTCTGCCCTTGCGCGTGAGATCGGATCGTAGACTGTTCCCCCAGTTGTGTTTGTTACTGTTGGTAACCTTAGTGTCCAAAAACTTAAGATTATTTCCTGAGGTGACGGTGAAGGAAAGATCTCACTATACCTGGAGTAGACATTGACTAGACTCACTTGGACTCTTTGGGGGGTTATCTTCACTCGAGATGGTTTTGTGAAGAATCTTGTGCCAGTCTGTTTCGTTAAGCAGGTTGTCGGGGTAACTGTTCCAACTGTCCTTTCTATATTAAATTTCTACTAAGTTGGATTTCATCACCAACTAGTGTTTTTAGTATGGAAATTTTATTGTTTGTGTGTGGTTTGAACTCTTAGATTTTTAAGCGTGTGATTCAGATATTTGTTTCTTTAGAGACTTTAGGTGTTTTTATTGAAATTTTTCTTTGTTTGCGTGTGATTAGTTAATATCTAATCATGGCGTAATTGCCGAGACAATCCCGGAGACTTCAAGGGAAACCCCCTGAATATACACCAAGTCAGCTTGAAGGGCTGTGTGCTCTAGTATCATCTAGTATCGGTAGAATTAGATCAACAAAAATTGGAACTCCATCTATAGTTGTTCATCCTGATCATCAAACACCCACAACAGAACACATTCAAGAACCGATTTCAATTTCTGAAGTTACTGGTAGTATTTCTCCTTCCAGTGAACTAGCTGACAAACCTGAGATCTCTGAACCTAAAACTGAACCTTCTGTTTTGGAGAAATCCTCAAGATTTATTACACCAACTTCTAGCGATCTTGGTTCACCTAGGGTATGAAATATTGTCACTGAAGATCTTCCATCTTGCCTTATTTCTATTGAAGAACTTACTAGTCCAGACGAAGAGTTATCTCTTCCCAAATCCCCTCAGTATTTAAATCTTAGGGAGTGTGAATCTATTTTCTACATCCCTATTCGAACGGACGCTTGGTATCTATCTTTTAAAAACTTTTTAGAGAATCCGGGTCTTGCTTTTTCTCCGCCTTGAATTCCATTTCATCCTACACCCAGAGGTTACTATCCTTCAGCCATCATGGCAGGAGAGTCATCCATGTTTTCCCAGACACTGGAAGCATTTTTGCATGGTGGTCCTTCTGTTCCTTTGGGATATCAGGCTTTGTCTGGTACTTTCTTTGGAGCAGCCCCTCAACCAATTGAACATGTATTATCATCTGGTCTTAATGGAGTTAAAACTGAAACATCGAATGCAGAGCAAATCTTTATGATGTTTGGTAATATTCTGAATCCTCAACCTCAAGGCAGTCAGTTACCGCCTGGAGGGAAATTTCAGGGAAATCAGTTACCACCTGGGGAGAAATCTCAGGGTAGTCAATTACCAGCTGGGGGGCAACTTTCAAGCAGTAAGTTACCACCTAGGGGGAAACCTCAGGTAACTTTTTCCCAGGACAAAATGTGGAATCATATTATTTTGGAGGACAACCTCAAGGACAGTACACACCTCAAGGTTATCAACCTTCAGGACAGTACATACCCCAAGGTCAACCCCAAACTCAATATGATCCTCAGGGTCCTTATCAACCCCAGCTTCAGTATGTGCCTCAAGGTTATCAACCTCAAGGTCAGTACCCAATTCAAGGTTTCCAACAGCCTTCTGGTCAATCATCTGTACAAGGAGCTGGAAATTTACCACTTACTTATCAACCCTACGTTCAACTAGGTTATGGTCCTTACGTTCAACCTTCTACAGGACAATACCCCAGAATGAATATGGTGTGGGATCCATCCCAATATCAAAAGCCTATGCAGCCTAATGTGCATTTTCCTTCTCAACCTGGACAACCTTTGGTTTCTAGTCCAACCCAGCAACCCATCCAGCCTACTATTCAAACTCCTGCACCTAATTCTGTTCATCAGTCTAGGCCTAGTACACCTCAGACTCCGCCTCAAACTGCTACAACTGCTGCAACGTCTGTTCAACCTATAACACCTGTTTCTGGAGTATCTGTAGCTCCGAGTTCTTCTATCCCTGCATTCGTGAAAATCCCTCAAGTATCTATACCCCAGTCAGGACCTTCTGTTCAGACTTCGGTCCAGATGCCTGCGGGACAAGCTGGTACAAGTACAGTTGTCACAAGTCAACTGTACCAGTGATAGCCTCAATTTGGTCCCATTTCGCAAAATCCAAATTATCAGTATCAACCGTACCCTGGCTATACTTATCAACAACCTCAACAACCCCAGTTTGGTCTAGTTAATCCTAGTTATCCGGGAGGTTACACAATTCCTAATGCAACTCCGATTCCCAGTTATCCTGGGTATCCTCCTCCTGCAACTGCTTTGGCTACTCAAGGCTTTCGCGACCCTAACTATCAGTTACCATTTATTGCAACTTTGGATTTACCTGATTTGACGCGCCTTACGAATGATCCAATTTTCTATTATCCGTACTGGCTGCCAATGCCGCATAAGTTGCCCAGTGATATACCAAAATTTGAAGGTAAGTCAGGAGAGGATCCATCAAATAACGTGATGAATTATCACCTCTGGTGTGCATCTAATTCAATAATTGATGATTTAATTCACTTGCATCTTTTCCAAATAACTCTTATTGGTCTTGCCACCAAATGGTACATTGAGTTACCATGAGGCTCTTTTAATAATTTCAGTCAGTTAGCAACTACCTTCTTGACTCATTTTCAGTTGCCTTTCAGATACGACAATGGCACGGAACTATTAACTTCACTAAAGCAATCCACGTCCACATATATTTCTGATCATATTCATGAATGGCGACGTATAAGGCGTTTGGTGAAAGTTTACATTCCGGATCAAATTTTGGCGGAATGGTTTGTTAAATCATTATTACCCAAAATCACTGAAGACGTAGCTAAGGCTGGAATTGTTACTGAGAAGCAAGTAATTTCTCAAGCTCAGTATCTTGACCTCGTTTATACGCAGTCAGGTACTTTACATGAAAAAATCCCTGATCTTCCAAAATAAGGTCAAATAGCTGCGGCTCCTTTAGGGTCTCATGTCGTTGATGGTATGATTGGTACAGTAAATACTAAAAGCAAGAAGAAATCTGAAATAATTCTTCTCCTATTATAACTTTACCTGATTCCCTGAAAGGAGAGTCTTCCCCTAAAATTTCTACCGACTTTCATGTTGTAGAGACATATATGACCAAATCTAAATTCGGCGGTAAAAATAAAGGGAAGAATAAAAGCAAAAAAAATTCAAAAGAAAAAACTGATAAAAACAAATCCAATGACGAAAAATGCAAACCTCGCAATCCTTGTTACATTTGTGATGAGGATAATTTTACTAAGGAATGCCCACATCGAGCAGAGGTTGCAAAATTCGTTAAAGGTTCACAACAACCTGCTGTCTTGAAGGATCCTTTTCTGACTCAAGATAGTAAGATGGTTGATTCTAGCTCGAATGCCTCAGAAGAACCTATTCTAATGATGTCTCGTGTAAGGATTGCGACCTGATCGCACGATTATGGTAGTGAGAATCCTGTTGATGGTAAAGAAGTAGAATCTTCTAGTGCAAATACATCAACTACACCTCCTCCTGTTTCTGGTCCAATACAGATCGAGAAACCAAATCTAGACTTAATAATCAAACTGCCTGCTAAAGGTGTTCTTCATAAATCAGCTTTCAATCCACATGCGAGAGCTGCTCAAAATTACAACATTGTTGAAGACTTAACTATTTCCCCTTCAGCAATGTCGGATTTGGAAGTGCTGCAGTCATGCCCAGCACAACATAAATTACTTTTCTCTACCATAGGAGCTATCGATATTTAGGATTTGAACCTTATAATATTCGATTTAGATAATAGTACACCTTGCCTACCTCACCAAATGGCTTTCCAAATTCCGGTTTTATTCAAAAACAGACTGATGTTTCAGACTGTGACTGATGAGGGAGCTTCAACGTGTATTATGTCGATCCAGTGTTGGAAATCGCTTGGTTCTCCTACACTCAATTAATCTCTGACAATTCTAAATGATTTTGATGGCCGAGGTTTCCACCCTACTGGTATTTTGCAGGATTTACCCATAGGGGTCGAAGGTAAAACCGTAAATCTAGATGTGGAAGTGGTTGATGCCCCTCTAGATTACAACCTTCTTCTGGGTCGTAGTTGGTCTTATGCTATGACTGCTGTTGTTTCTTCGGTCTTTCGGCTCATAAAATTTCCACATCAAGGAATGATCGTTACAATAAATCAGTTAACTTATTTTTCTTCCGATCCAGCCTCTACAGAAACAATCCAGCACATTGGTAAAGCGTCTATCCCTTACAAGGATGTTGGAGTAGGTTGGATTAAAAATCTTGGTTTACTAGGAACTTTTTCCTTTCCTCCTCCTAACGTATCGCCTTCTATCGAAACTATTCATATGATTTCATCAGATACTGTTATTTTTGATGATCCTTGGGTCGTACCTTCCGACTCCGAGTTAGATTCATTGGATGGCATGATGCCTTTGAGTCCATTTGAAATTGCATATCAGGCTGTACAGTCACTTTCCGACCCTTCTTCAACCGAAACTGATCCAATGAATGGGATCCAAGAGGAATCACTTTCTATATCTAGTTCATCCACAACGAAATTTCCTGACCTTGTTCATACTGATGAGCAGATTCGTGAACTTTTGTCTATTGATGATTTACCATGGGAAGATCTACATCATCGATCTTCATTTTTACCTGAGCTGGATCATTTTGAAGATGATTTCGCTTCTATTTTTACTGCTGAATATGTAAAAGAACCACATAATCCATTGCAAAATCCCGATTCCGAGTTAAATTTGGAAAATATATCTCGAACGATTCCAATTGACATTTCAGTAAAACCAGGAATAATTGAAAACATTCATATAGGTGCTTGTTTTACAGAAGATGAAATTCAAACTTATAAAGCCCTATTTCAAGAATTTCGTGATGTGTTTGCCTAGTACTATGAAGAAATGCCAGGAATCGATCCATCAATTGTCGTACATGAAATCAAGACTTACCCGGATGCCAAACTTGTCCGTCAACGTCTACGTCAAATACATCCTAGAAAAGTTGCTGCTATCAAAGCCGAAGTTGAGAAATTACTTCGTGCAAGTTTCATTTATCCAATTCCTTTAACAGATTGGGTATCGAATATTGTTCCTATTACTAAAAAACAAGGAACGATATGAATATGTATCGATTATAGGGATATTAATCAAGCTTGTCCTAAAGACAATTATCCAACCCCCTATAACGATCAAATAATTGATGATTGTGCCGGCAGTGAAATGTTTTCCTTTATGGATGGTTTTTCCAGTTACAATCAAATAAACATACTCCCTGCTGATCAACCAAAAACAACTTTAATTTGTCCATGGGGGACATTTTCTTATTGAAAACTACCCTTTGGATTGAAGAACGCTGGAGCAACTTTTCAAAGGGCTATGTCTTACACATTTCATGACATTAAGCACATTGTGTAGCCTTATCTCGATGATTTACCTGCTCATTCATCACGTAGGGCTGACCATCTCTACGAGCTATCTTTATGAGATGTAGGCATTATCGAATTAGGCTGAATCCACACAAATGCGTTTTCTGTGTAGAATCGGGTCACTTACTGGGATTCGTTGTTTCGAAAGCAGGCATTCGCGTTGATCGGTCGAAGGTCGAAGCTATTGTTAATTTACATCCTCCTTTTACTTTACGCCAACTCCAAAGTTTGCAGAGGAAAGCAAACTTTTTACGTCGGTTCATTCCTAACTACGCCGAGCTTACAAAGGGTTTTACCCAGTTGCTGAAATAGAACATTCCATTCTTTTGGGATGAGATCATTGATCGATCTTTTGATGCACTTAAACATGCGTTGACCCATGCACCGTTATTGCATCCTCCTAACTACAACCAGGACTACGTTTTGTACCTCGTCGTACCTCGCCGCTTCTCATTCCACAATTGGGATGGTTTTAGTTCAAGAAGACGAATCTAAAATTGAACATGTGATTTACTATCTTAATCAAAATCTGCATCCGAACGAGATCAAATACACACATGTGGAGAAATTGGCCTTGGCAGCTGTTCAGGTTGTCCAAAGATTTAGACACTACATATTATTATGCAAAACCACAGTAATTTTTGACTGTAACCCTATGATGTACATTTTAACCAAACAATTGCTAGGGGGCAAGTATTCCAAATGGATAGTTATCCTGCAGGAATTTGACTTGGAATTTGAAAAATCCAAGGCAAAGAAATCTTTGGTTTTTGCTGAACTAATGTGTGATTTCCCCTCTACTGATACTGAAATTGTGGCGGAGCAGCCCATTGTGGACGAATCCTTATTTCTTATTATTACTCTTGATCCATGGTATGGGGATATTATCATTTATCTCCAAACCCAATATTTTCGGCCTGAAATCTCACGATCTTAGCGACGGAAAATACATTTCCAATCCCAACAATACAATATTATTGGTGATACACTCTATCGTCGTGGAGCGGATTTTGTTTTCCGACGCTGTCTTACTCATGAAGAAGCTGAGAAGGTTTTAAATGACTCCCATTCTGGAGCATGTGGCGGTCATATGTCTGGGTATGCCACATCCCAAAAAATATTGCGCGCTAGTTATTTCTGGTCGCCGTTATTCAAAGATTGTATCTATGCAGTCCAGAAATGCCACAATTGTCAATTCTTTGATCGTAAGATGCGTGCGCCACCCGCTCCTCTTCACCCTATAATTGCTATCGGTCCTTTCACAAAATGGGGTATTGACTTTATTACATGTAACCCTCACTCAGCCGGGGGGCATGCGTACATTATCTTAGCGGTAGATTATTTTACTAAGTGGGCCGAGGCGATGCGTACATTTTCAGCTGACAGCAAGACTGCTGCAACTTTCGTATTCAATCACATAATTGCTAGATTCGGTGTTCCTCAAGCCATTGTTACAGATCATGGAAGTCATTTTCGAAATATCATGATGACTGAACTGACAGATCAACTTGGCCTGCGCCACAATAGTTCTACTCCATATTATCTGCAGGCTAATGGTCTGGTTGAAGCTATCAATAAAGTTTTAGTCACTATGATCAGACGTATTATTGGTATTCATAAGACGAATTGGCATTCCATGTTATTTTCAGCACTTTGGGCATATCGAACCTCGGTAAAAACATCAACTAGTTTCAATCCCTTTCAACTGGTTTACAGTTTGGAAGCTGTGTTACCGATTGAATGCGAAATTCCGTCATTGAAATTAACCATAGAATTACTCCCAACTACGTTTGAAGAGGAGAAACATTTTTTGTACTTGGTTCAGCTAGATGAGAATCGACAAAGTGCTGCAATAGCAAATGAGGCTCATGTCAAACGAATAAAAGCTCAGTATGATAGAAGTGTTAACCCTTGAAATTTTTCAGAAGGAGACCTAGTCTTAGTTTATGATCAAGCCAACGATAAGCTACGAGCTGGAAAATTCGTGCCTATGTGGCATGGTCCTTTCATTGTTAAGCGAAAGCTAGAAAAATGGGCCTATGAACTGATAGATTTTGACAGTGTCCCTTTAGATAAACCTAGAAATGGGCTTTATCCGAAGAGATATTATGCTTAAACTTGGTGTGGAGATTTTTTGTTAGAATAGATTTCTTTACTGCTGGTGTGTCTTAGATTAGAAAAGCGTGCCTAGTTTAGAAGTGTGTTTTGTCACTATTCCTGCTGATCTGAGTTTTACTCTTGATATTGAAGATGTCGACGTCTCTTCAAACCTACATTGGTTTTGCCGATGGTGCTTGTCATAGTACACGAAACATTTCTTTCGTAGCTTGGGTTATTTATTCACCCTCTGATGAGTTAGTATCCATGCATGGGGTAAGCCTTGGTCAAACAATGAATAACATTGCAGAGTATAGTAGAGTGATTGAGTTATTATCTGAATCCATATCATTTGGAATTCATAGTTTGATTGTTAGGTTGGATTCTGAACTTGTTGTATTACAACTCAAAAGGGTTTATGCCATTAGAAATCCAATGTTATTACGGTTATTTTTAAGAGCTCATCTCTTGAAATGTGAATTTGATTACATTGAATATTAGCATATTCCAAGACATTTAAATACATTAGTAGATGCAGTTGCTTCTAGTATGATAAATCTACATTTGCAATAATCAAACCAGTAAATTAAACAACATTCATAACATGTACACAGATATCCGGTAAATAGTGATATGTCATAATATAGAAGTGTTTAAAAAAAATATACATCGTATTCGATTATAGGTTGGAAAAACCTTATGATCGGCAAAAATGGTAATACAAAAGGTAAAAAATATGAGTCTACGATACGATCATCCTATCACTAGTGGTGATCACGATAAGAGACCACTGCCCGTGCCACCCTACATAGGAACCTCCTAAAAGGTCCTGGGACACCAATCACGTATATTTGTAACCTGAGTGGAATATCATCTATGTCCGTCTCTGGAATATCTAGAGTCAGGCGCTCTAGGTGATGCTCTAAATCAGACAGAATCTCTGCTAATTGGCCTGTTGGGGCTGGTGCGGCTGCAGCTGGTTGTCTCCTTTCATAAGGTTGGAGATGGGCTGGTCATCGTGGGCCCACATCTGCATTTAAAACTTTTGGTTATTAGTTTCAAGACGATTAAAATAAAAAAATTAGAACTTAGAAATTGTTGAAAATGATTTTACCTGATTCATCCCACTATTCCCCTGTTGGGAGAGTCATCTCTCGATCACCGTGGAAATCTATCCCAGCATATGGAAAGTCCTCTATAAAAAAAAGTTGGCATTCTAGCCAATGAAAATATGAAGGAGGAAATCGAACAATATTGACGCCCTCAATAGCATGACGAGCCATCAATGCAACCCAACGAACCATCCTAGGTTCTCGAGGTCATCTAGCATCAACAAGATTGTTTTGCGGAGCTAACATGGGGATCCTCTCTAGAGAAAAGGTGACTACAATGGATCCATATCCAAAGTTATTTAGCTTTCCATTCTTTGCTCTAGTTAGTTGGCCTTTTACGTTGGCCAACACAGCTTCGCACCAGTTGAAAATGGTGCCTCGAAAACAATCTACAGCAATGCGCATTTGGGAACTGGTAGCCACATGTAACACTGAACTCCCACATAGTCTGGTGACAGTAAATGCAATAAATTTTAGCTCGGGATGGATGATAGTTTTTATGTCAATCCGTTTGTCCCTGGGGTCTGCCTGATCATTACAAAACTCTTGTCGAAGACTAGCGGCAGTCTGGCCACCTGGCCTAGTCCCAAACAAAGAAATTTGTTCGCCCCTCTTGGACAAACCAATCAGAAAATAGATATCCTCCAGCTCAATTTCGAGCTAGTGGCCGCCAATAATGAAACACTGGTCCTGTATGTTCCACTTGTTCACCAACCATGTTAGGAGGTCTACCTGCGCCCTCATGCCCTGAATGGCCCAAAATTTATACAAACTACATGCTCTTAACGCTTGCATTGTAGGAAAATGGAGCATTGCGGCTTCATCTATGTCTTCATGCTAACGTTTTCTCCAAATTAGCATCTTGTATTTCCTACAATGCATAAAAATATATATTAGAACAATCTAATTTGAAAAATTTTGGGCGGCAATTGAGAAATTTATGTTTGAAATTTAATTGCACGGGGTCCACACTTTATTCTCATACATAGTGCGTGGGGATGCACGGGCACTGTGAGACAAGTGCGGACCCACGACTTTTTTCTATGTAAGAAAAAGTCGGGGTCCGCAGGACCTGTGTGTTGCACCTACGGACCCCCGCGGGTGATTTTTTAAACATATTTTTCTCTTAAAAATGAAATCTAAAACCTAAAAACGAAATGAAAATAGATGAAATGTAAGATTAGGAGGTCGTGGATTACTTGGAGCTGACGGTTCTCGATTTCGTCGGACGGATTTTCCAGAATCTTCACAGGAACTTTTTTACCCAAAAGCTTTTACTTTTCACTCTGAACTCAAACGGTAAAAATGAAGTTAGAAAAATCCTTTTTATAAGTTTTTTCAAATAAATGAATTTTTAATTTGTTTATTTTTCACTTTAAAAAGGTTATTTTTGAAAGCATTTTTATTTATCTTAAACAGATATGTGTAATGTTTCAAGTTTTTGTGCAGAAATTGGATTTTTCAGGAGAAGCCAGTCATTTTCCAGCAAAGAGCATACTTTTATCTTTTTCGGACTCTTTCAAAAAATTTTTAAAAAAACGAAACATTGGAGTCCTCTTTTAAGCCCCTTTCGAGACTCTCTAAACATGAAAAGATTCAGGAGCACTTGATTATTCAAACTCGTTAAAGTAAATGAATGATAGTCCTTCCGGTATAAGGTTTACCTTTACGGAGTGAAATGGACTGTTACGAAAAAGGTATAAGTTGACTAAATACGGTCAATGAGGTTCTCTCCCGCATTATTTTATTCTTTTCGGGCTCGAGTTTCTAAACTTCTGGCCCACCCACGGAGTTTTTCTTAGTTTTCTTGACTCCCTAAAATTGAAAAACACGAGTTTCTCCTATATCTTTGGACTCGTTAAATTTATGATGAGACACCATTCAATTTTAAATAGGAACGAACCACTCCCTTCTTAGGGTTTGGATCTTAAACTAAGTTGGAATCATCCAAAGGATGAGCTTATAAACAAGCAAATGTTATCCTCCTCAAGCTTGTCAAAAATAAAGAGGTACTTGCCAGAAATTGTGGGGGAAAAGAGAGAAAAATGGACTTGTTTGTTGTATTTTGATTTTTTGAAAATCCAGTTAACCACTCTTGAACACGACGCTTTTGTTCACCTGGGTTGGGAAATCCTTTGCCTAATAGTTAATCAAACCATATTGAAAGTTTTCACTCGGTTTCTGGGTATTAGCTTTGGGTCAATTGTCACCAAGCCTTCTGCAGTGTCGTTATGTGTTCAAGAGGACAGTTCAAATAAACCATTCATCTGCAAAATATCTGTCATCCATTTCGACCATCCCTGAGTTAGTCCTTGCTAATATATTTCTTCAAAAATTGATCTATGATTTCATGTTGTGGGCTTGCCTACGACGGATCACATTCTATCGACGACAGCTCATTATCTAGGAAGTTGATCCAGAAATCGTCAGTACCTTGAAATCTGCATCCCTTAATGGCAAGTTTCTCGCCTTCAACAACAGGTTGCATCATTAACCTTCGATCGAATGATTCCGTGACATGTTCGACTTCATCTCATTCATTCACATTTCATGGATTGTCTGGTACTTTGAAACCATTGACATTACTGAGTGATTTACTCTCACACTTGTTAACGAGTTTCAATCATTGTTGGTAATCAAGTGGTTTCTACCATATTAGAGCTTGATACATTCATTCACATGGATAGAATCGTACTAGTTAGAGATACGGAAATCAAGACCCTGGATCTAGTTTCTACATCAAAGGATGCAAGGGAATTTTTTTATCATTTATACGATTGGACTATTCATAAGCAGGATACCGTTTTGCGTCCATCGTGTCTACACACATGTCTATACTGTGATGTACTCAAAATCATTCCTGTATCAGAATAGTTGAATCAGTTTCTAGTTAGTTTTAATCTGAGTATGGGAATGCCTACCTCAGTGATGATATGTATACATATATATTTTGCATTGAAGGTTTTTACAGGTGCTGACTGGGGTGTCCATAGGATGATCCTTGAAATGATAAAATACTTCACTCTTCATATATGACAGACTTCAGTTTCATCTATTCTAGACTTTGCACTTTAGGGGGCAATCTGTTACACTGAAAATTTTCATCCTGACATTCTGCTATGTGTATGAGCTCATTATTACTCATACTTCCCCCTCTGCAAGTCTAACATATCAGTTCCTCATATCAAGCCTTGGAAATCAGAGAAAAGTTCCTAAAAATCTCTTTAACTTTGGTGTCGCACTTTCTCTATATCTTGCCTGCGGTCTCGCACCTAATGTTCATGTCTTCTGCGTACCTGAACGCACTTTCTCTGTGTTATAGGTGCGGACCCCTATAAAGATTAAAAAGGCACAAGTAAACTCAGAAAATCTCATTTTTAGTAAATTCTAGAAGTTTCTAGAAAACATCTTGCGGTGGCAAAACCGCTCTTATGAGGTGCATGTATCCCTTACCTTATGGAGCTAACCCCTTGATGTGAGGAGCTTATCCCTGCGAAGGGAGGATTCTATCCCCTTCATAGTTGGAGCTGAAACCTCCTCTTTTCCACTATAAAAAGAGGCATTGGGTAGCCTCAAGGGGAGTTCAAGCTTTAGATTATTTGAGGTTAAGTGCTGTTGGGATTCAGACTCATTTAACTGAGATTTTTGTGAGGAGAGATCACATACCGCTATCTGTCTCGGTTGGAGGAGTGCAGAGCTTATTAGAGTAGAGTAGATTCCTGCTTCGGACCCCGGGAAGGCCTGTTCAACATCAAGGCTAAGGTTGTAAGGTTTTCCTTCTTTTAAAGTTAGTACAAATGAATTCATTTTTCTCAATATGCTGTTAGTTAACTGTTTATTTCATGGATTCCTTGATCTCTATGATAAGCATGATTTACGATGTTTACTATACAGGTGCTATTTAATGTTTGCTTGTTTATGATTGCAGGTTTACGAAGATAACTCCTTCAAGTGCACGAGTGACAACAACTACTTCAAACAAGCATTGGACCTACGGTAAGTCTTTCACACCTCTATAGTGCTTTTTGTAAATCGTATATGCTTAGAGAAAGATAGGTTTATTTGGCTATTTGTTGCTAGATTACCTTTTTGGTACTAGGGAGATCGGTCTTGTTCGCAAGATTGATTAATCCGTACAACAAATATATCACAATTTAAAGCTTCGAGGTCATGCCTATTCGAGCCCATTCTTTAAGGAACCCTAATACCACCTTAGTTGGATCTCATTCTTTTGATGTGGATCTATAACTTCCTCCTCTTGGTCTATAAATTAACTATAGGCTAGAGGGTTGAGGGAGGTTGTTGAAGATAGACTTATGATGGTGAAATTAGGCTTGAGAGCTTATCATATAATTAAAGGATTGTAGAATTATGGGAGGAGCTTCACAACATCAAGGCAAAGGTTGTAAGACTCTTCTATATCTCTAAATTAATACAATCGATCTCTTTTTCTCACTACATTGTTTTATGGATCTGATGAATGATTTTTGTTATTATTAGATTATCCATTAAAATAATGTTGGTTAGTAATCTCCATGATTATTAGTTTGAATATTTGAATTATCTATTTTGCATATGCCTTTGATCCTTTGTTTTCTATATGCATAGGTTTGTTTCAAGCATTGAAGAGTTGCATCGAGGCATAGCATGGATCTCCATCAAGCATTTCTTAATAAGGCATGGATCTCATTTCCTCTCTTTTTAGGTTTATAATTCAAGCAAGATAGTTTCAGAGAAAGAGTAGTTTGACTGTCTAATTGTTACTAGGTTTTGTTGGAAATCTAGGGAGATCGCTCTTGTCCACAAGAGGTATTAGTCCAAATATTAAAAAAAATGGCGATTGAATTGGGGATAGTTTTTGTTCTCATTCTTTTCATTGTTTTTTATTTTATTTTCGATCCTTTTTTATAGCCTGATCTGAGTCTTGTCAAGATAGGTATCCTTTATATTTTGTGATTTGTTTGCTTAGTTTTTTATTTATTTTTCTTTAAGATTCTCGTTTTGTATGGTTTTTGTTCAGTAACAAAGCACAAATATGTGTTGTTTTGCTTTAGCAATAGAGCGCATGCACACTGAACTGAACTGTTCACCTGCGCACATCCTCGGAATTTTTGAAAAAAGTAAATTTTACTCTAATCAAAGTCGGAATTTTGGTTTTTGAGAGATTTTTTATACTTGTTTTGATCTCCAGTTAATCTTTTTGAGTTTGTTTGAGTGTTGTTAAGCAACCTTTTTGAGAAATTACTTGTTTTCACAAATTAGGGTAGGGTTTCAACTGGTTGCTTGTTGATTGATCAAAC